>JBBBDQ010000640.1:150000-697500 GCA_037127315.1 Ascarosepion bandense
TGGTTTCTCTTTCTCTAGATCTACTACTGATATGTTGATGGCTATCATTGTGTCTATCAAGCCTCAGATAAGAACAGTGAAGCTCAGGCTGTGGTTGTTGAAGACATTTGACAGGGTTTGGTTTGCTGGCTTTTACCACAAGCTCAAGAACTAAGTCACTGGTTGAATATTTGGCTTAATCTAATAATTCCTAAAACATCTGATAATGAATATTGTTTTAAATGAATATTTCTTCTTAAGGTGGAGGTTCCCCGGGGTTTTAATCTTGATCTTACGTTGTTTCATATTTCCATCAATGACCTTCTTGATATCATCAGTTCTCAACTAGGTATTTATGCTGATGACACAACTATTTACTTCTGCCTTAGCAGTAAGTTTGACAGGTTCAACAAATTAGAATTGGCAACTGCTCTTGAAAATGACCTCTAATCAGTGGTTCACAGGTGTAAGGAATGACATGCACATGTCAATGTCCCCAAAACAAAACTGTTTTCATTTAATCACTAGAGAGAACCTTTTCTGCCTGCCATCAACATGGCTGATGCTAACCTCCAAGAGAGCAACTTTTTGTGGCTTCTTGGGCTCATGTTTTCCATTAACATGAAGTGGAATGATTATATTCAAGCAAATGCTAGGTCTACTGCTAGGAAAGTTGGTTTGCTGTGTCACATCAGATAAATCTTTTCATCAGAATCCATCTATAAATCTACCATTCATCCATGCATTTAATATTGCTTCCTTATCTGATCTGGTGCTTCATCTTGAGATAATTGACAAAAATCAAAGAAGGGTCTGTGTAGAAATCAAATAACTTGCCTTCTAACATGGCTGCCTTCTTTTGTCCCCTTAAAGTAATCAACCTCATTCATAGGAGAGTATCTAATTCAGCAGGTGGATTAGTTCACTATACTATAATGGCCCTGCCCAACACATTTGTGTGAGTGGATTCTATTCACTCATATATATATATATATATATATATATATCCATTTATCACTCAATAGGTTTTCTTTTCATTTGGAATGACTAATCACTTGCTATTAACATGTCCAATATCCAACATGTCGCTGCAAACAGGATCTTTTGATTGAAAAGAGCTCCTTATCAAAATTGGTATTCTGACTCTGCCAGTACTTATACTGATATTTTTGTGAAAGAAAGCATCACCAGAGATAGTTTTTCTATAATAGACTGGGAAATCCTCAAAGACTTGGGTGTTACAATTATGGGACATGCCTTGTCCATCTTAAAGCTAGCAAAAGAGCAATCTTTGACATCAGATAGCTACACAAAGGCCCCTGCAGTTAAAGTCACCCTACTCCATTCAGAAATGGTGTCTCAACAATTCTAAAATGTAATCAATTCTAAACTGGCATCTTCAATTCAGTGTTTCCTCAATAATCTGATGTGGCTTGTTTTGTTTTTTTTTATATAAATATTTTAATGACAATTGTTCTGGTGAACTTACCTTTTTAATGTGTGACTGTGTGAACTTAAATGTGCTACTAGATTGGCAATTAGGTCTCACCATTTTACTGTTGAATTATCATTTTTTACAATTGAATTATCTTTAAGCTAGATGCAACTATATGTTCTTTTCTAATAGTTTCTTTTCTCATACTACTCGTGTGTGAAACTCCCTTCCAATCTTTTGTTTCCCTCCCACCTATTATCTTCAAAGTTTAAATGCAATGTCAATTGCCTACTGTTTTCCTGAATCCTGTTCCTCTTTTGTTCTTTTCCTAATTTCTTCTCACTGCTTTTCATTCACTGTAAGCCCATTGCAACCTCTTGCACCCTATTAACATTCTTGCATTGCTTGTGGGGAAACAATGAAAAGAGAAACCCTTTTTTTTACCAAAAGAATGGCTCCATAAAACTCATGGCATTATATCCAGAGTTAATGTATTTGTACTTCTCTCTAACATGAATTCTATAAAAAAATGTAATATTAAATATTAAATATATGGTGCAACTCTTTAGGTGATGAATTATAATTAGAAGGATGGGAATCAAGGAGATAGAAGATGACAATTGATGCTGCATTTAAATTTTTGGAGATTGTAGCTCTTGGGGTCTTAAAGTAAAGATAAGAGATGGATGGGAATCAAGTAGATAAAAGATGGCAAATGACATTGCATTTAAACTTTTGGAGATTATAGCTACCCGGGAAGCATGCAAATGGAAATGAGCTTCATGAATGGGAAGTGTGAGAAAAGAAACTGTAAGAGTAGAAGAGATATTTATATTTAACTAGTTTGAAGGTAAAAGGGTGGAACCTTGATGCCAATTTAATAGCATGAGTAAATACATGTGGTTGGGGTACAAAAAGATATAAAGAAAGGTGAATAAGACTAGTGTGTGTATATATATATATATATAGATAGATAGATAGATAGATAGAAAAGATTAATGGATTTTATTTGGTTAATCTGCTATATTTTTATTTCTTCAAATATTATTTTCACTAGATATCTATATTTGAGTAAATGCTCCATCTTTTTAAACAGTTTATTTCGCACACTCAATAAAACTTAGTAAAGAAAATGTGCCTACCAGCAAAATTCAAACCTGCATCTATCTTCACAGGAGACCCCACCATCTGATCTGGCATTCTTTGACTGCTCAGCTAGGGAGAGATTCACAATCGAAAAAATCTGAAAAATCATTTATATATATATATATATATATATACATATATATATATATAATGAATTATTTTGAACATTATTTTTACCGATACTTGTATTTAAGTAGATATTCTGTTTTTAATTAAACAGTATTTTATATTTATATCTACTGGCCTGATTATTTTACGATAAATTTTATTTCGAAAGGTGTGCTACCCAGCAGGATTCGAACCTGCGACCTCTATTTACATAGGGGAAGCTACCATTTGATCTGGTACTGTCTTAACCACTCGGCCATGAATAGCCTTTTGATCAGACGAGGTTTTTATCATGCTTATATAACACAATTTTCGATCTACCGTAAACAAACCATATCTGCTCTGAAATGTATCGTAATATCGACAAATGTAAACATGTTACGGAAATTAACGAATTTTAATGAAACTTGGTTATAAGCAACCCGACAATTTGTAATGAATTATTTTGAGCATTATTTATATTTTATTTATATATATATATATGTGTGTGTGTGTGTGTGTGTGTGTGTGATAGGTAGGAGGAGCTTTACTTTGGAATTTTTGAGATAGTTTTTAAGTATGTTTAGACATTTTTTAATGGGTTAGGGTTAGTAGAGAGTGATTTTATATCCAAACTTGCCATAGATTAGTTAATCATATTAATATTTCTAATTTTATGGAGTAAGTCGCCTAAGTGTCTGATATGTGTAGTGTTAATGGTGCCTAGGAATGGTGTAAGTATTTTCGTGATAGCTTTAGCTAATTTATGGGGAGTGCTGTTGATACAAGATATAATAGGTCTTATGGGAATGTTTGATTTATGAGTTTTGGGTAAGCCATATAATGTGGGTATAGTGGGGTGATATTCTAGTAATTTGGACCAAGACTTCTTTTCATTTTTTAATAATTTTTTGACTGTTTTGTTGAAATTTTGTATTTCAGTGTTTATTGTTTGTTCAGTGGTTTGTATATAGGTGTTGTCATTATTTAAAAGGGGATTCTAATTTTTCAGTGTAGATGTCTGTGTCCATTCTCACACCTTGATTGAGCACTCTGGAAGAATGGTAGACTTTGAAAAACAGTAGCTACTTTAGCATATACGCATCATTCATTCAGCAATAAATTGGAACACTTTCAGCTATTGGATGTGTATAATGATAATATACATGCTAAAAAGTCTGCCTCCTTCTACCGAGCACTCATAGCTCAGAGGTAGAATCGCCAACTGACGCCAATTCGGTCAGGTTTCAATCCTGGGTTAAAAAGCAATCAGAGTCTAACCGTACTGATGAGCTGTGATACAGCGAAACAGATTTGTCTGCGGATTACTATATATATATATATATATATATATACATATATATATATATATATATATAATAGTGGTTATATATGTAGAAAATATCATTGTAAGCATTGAAAAGGAAATAAGAACAATATATCTTTTGATTAAAATAAGCATTCAGTTCCAAATTCCAAAACTATTACCAGGTAACACAACAGACCCCTGAAGAAGGCTTTTGGGTTCCATAGCCAAAATATTGTGAGGATAACAATCAAGTTAAATGCCAGTCATATAATAAGGATCAGTCTTATATTCTATCAAATAGATTAAGTGTGTGTGTTCAAAATAACTTTGTACACATTTTTATAAAAAAACACTTTGGTAAAAGATTAATGTGTAATAACTGTTCTTTAAGTGTTAATATGAAGATGTAATATTTTATTTTGAATGTACAAAGAAATTTAGTAAGAAAGATTTTTTTCTTTTAATTTTGATAATATCAAAGATGATAGCTTAAAATACCTCATAGTACATTAACCCTCATAATAGCTGTTTCCATTATTTAATCTTTTTACACTCCTATTTCTTATTGTTGTCACTTCTGGTTGACTAGTTTCATTACATGTTTTCATATATGAAGATAACCTAGTAGATTAGTTTGCAAGTAACTCTATAAGTGCTCGATTTATGTGACCCTATACCAGACTGGGTTAATTTTAAAAATGTCAAATGACTATTATAAGTTCTTAGTGAAAAAAAATAACTAAATAAATACAAATATTACTTCTTAGGGATGAGCAGCTGGTGTTGCTTTTAGTGATGGGTCATTCACAGACGAACACACCTTTTTCAAAAATATAAACTGAATAGTACATTAAAAAAATGTTTGTATGAAAGTGATAACATTTAAAATTAAAAAAAATATACATTATTTTTTATAAAATAATTTTGTAAACAGAGAGTATCTGGTTCTTTAGTATTGCCATAAAATTGTGGATAAACTGTTTGAACACTATTTACATTGAAAAATTATTTACTATTGTCTTCATCTTTGTTGCACTTTTGTACAACGCTTCAGCTGTTGTATGCTTTGGCCTTTTTCAGGTACTATGCATTTTGAACCGAACACTTCATTATGATTACTGGGGTATATAATTTTTTTTTTCTTTTGGTAGTCATGAGTTATCTTTCTCTAACCAAACTCTCTAAGTTATTGTAGCCTGGTACTGAACTCACAACTCTTTGGGTCAAGTCACTGAAACTAACCAATATCTATATCCACTTCTCCAAGTGTCCTTAAGTTCAAGAACAACTGAATTTCTAATGTTCCATAACCATAGACGTTGGTTAGTTCCAGTGACTTGACCCAAACAGTTGTGAGTTCAATACTAGGCTACAGCAGTGGTAAACAAGTAAATTAGAGAGTCCAGTTAGAGGGTGATAACACCTGATGACCCAAAGAGGCTTTGCACAAGGAATGAGAATGATATACTTCAGTGATCGTAATAAAGGGTTTGGTACAAAATTCCTAGCACCTGAAGAAGGCTGGAGCATACATTGGCCGAAACGTTGTAAATATAGCAACAAAGATGAGGAGAATAGTCCAAATAATGTAAATAGTGTAAATACTACCTCATCTCAGAAATATTGACCACAACTGTTTGAAATTTATATATGTTCTGCTGTTTCAAGTATTTTCAACTGGATCAGTCATTTTCTAAAACCATGTGTTATCTGTGTGGTAGGCAAGATTCTGTAGGCTACAGCCTGATAATATTTAGACAGCTGAAAGTTTTCAGAGTTGAGAAGCCACTCTTGTTGATGAGTTTAATTTTTCTTTTCTATAGAGAATATTGAAATCTTTTCATGTTAGTATCATTATGTACAGTGTGTGATTGATAAATTGTCATCTAAATTATGTGCAAATGAAAATAATACTGACATTTACCAAAATTATACAAAAAATATCTTGAAATACTAAAGAGTAAATTTATTCAATAAAATCACTACTGGCTTCAGCCATTACCTCCAGATGACTTCAGAATCTCCTGCAACTCTTCTAGATGATCTCCTTGTTTAAGTTGGTGAATCCTGCCATAATCCTTGCCCTCAGTTCATCTTGGGTGTTGCAAAAAGTTTTTTGATCCCTAACTCAACTGTGCTGCACACATAAGGGACCTGCAGTTTTGGGAGTTAGGTGGCCAGATGTAAGGGGTGATGTGGTTGCAGAAATTGTCTAACAGCCATGACTGGTTTCTTCTGCTTGTGTGGCATGGTGCCAGACTTAGGGTCTCCAGTAGCCACCCTCTTGACTCTACCTTCTCAAGACACTTGATGATCCTGAGGCTCTCACCAACAAATTTAGGAATTCTTTTTGTATCAGAATGATCAGAGTAAGTTTTCCAAGCTGGCATACCTTCATAATCACTATTAGACTCATCCGACTCTTTCCAAATCTTCTGCACTGTCCTCAGAAATGTTAGTATTAGATCTTCCATCATAAAGCAATACAGCACGTTGTTTCCAAATTTCTGGCAGAGTGAATTGAAGAAAAAACTTTAAAACACTGAAATGTGGTTTTAGAGAAGGATGCTGTGGATATCATGGACTGAGTATGTGAGCAACGATGAGGTGTTAGAAAGAATGGAAACAAGAAAGGAAATTAATATTGAGCATCAGGAAGAAACAACTAAAGTTACTGGGACATGCAATGAGAAAGGATGGTTTGGAGAATCTGATACTAACAGGCCAGAGGCATAGTGGATATAGCAGTTGGTTATACATGTGTGAGTAGTATCTAGTGGTCATGAGTCCGATCTTTGGACTTGGTGGTGGCGAACCAAAAATCCAACATGAAAGAACAATAATGATTTCACAGGATATTTCACAATAATCAATGAGATCATCCACATCAGGCAATCTATGAACACCTGATGATGATCAGAGGGTACTTAGTTGAAATGTTGTATCTATTATAACACCTATATCAACCAAGAAGAGAACAAAAGTTCGAAATAATTCCAAGATCTGTTTTGGTGTTTGCTTATTAACACTTCATCAGCACCTGACAAGGTGCTAATAAGCAAGCACTGTAACACAACGGCTCTTGTCTTGCAGTAAAGTATGTTTTTATTATAAACATTTATAATAAAAATATTACTACTTAGTATCGAGCACTCTTAAAAAATAAATAACTACAAACTGTGAACAGCTAACCCGTTAGTTTGTACTACTTCTAATATATATATATATATATATATATATATATTTTCCATTTGTAAACAAGTTATTAAATGACCTAAGTTTCAACCATGAGTGGTGTCTTCAGAAGATTTTCAATAACTTATTATTCGCCTGAAGACACCACTCATGGTAGAAACCTAGGTCGAGTAATAACTTGCTTACAAATGGAAAATATTCAAAAGTTCTACAATATAATTGTATTGAACACTTTTTAATACAAATGTGCACTGGTCTAATTTTATTATGACTAAAAATTAACTAATTAAACAATCAATATATGAAATGATTTGTTAGAACATTATTTTTGATCAATACTCGTATTTAAGTAGATATTCTGTTTATAATCAAACAGTTTTATATATTTTATTTCTACTGGCCTGATTATTTTCAATAAATTTTTGTTACAAAAATGTGTGTCATTTGGCAGGATTCAAACTTGCGACCCCTATCCACATAGGGAAGCCACCATGTGACCTGGCGCGTCTTAGACCTCTCGACCACGAATGACGATCAGTCTAAACAAAGTAAAATTAAGCCTATAACACAATTTTCAAATTCATCGTAATAACCATCTCTGCTCTGAAATGCATCGTAATGTCAACAAATGTAAACATGTTACGGAAATTAACAAAGATTAACAAAACTGTTTATAAACAACCAACAATTTGAAATGATTTGTTTGAACATTATTTTTTATCAATACTTGTATTTAAGTAGATATTCTGTTTATAATCAAACAGTATTATACATTTATTTCTACCGGCCTGATTATTTACAATAATCATCATATTACGGAAATTAACGAAGATTAACGAAACTTGGTTATAAACAAGCGACAATTTGAAATGATTTGTTTGAACATTATTTTTTATAAATACTTGTATTTAAGTAGATATTCTGTTTATAATCAAACAGTATTATATATTTATTTCTACCAGCCTGATTATTTATAATAAATCTTTGTTACAAAAATGTGTCATTCAGCAGGATTCGAACATGCGACCCCTATCCATATAAGGAAAGCCACCATGTGATCTGGTTCGTCTTAGACCTATCAAACACGAATGACGATTAGTCTAAAAAAAGTCAAATTAAGCCTATATTCCTGCCAAATGACTCACATTTTCACAACAAAAATTCTTAGACTAACATTTTCTGGTAATGGGAAATAAAAAGATTATATTGAATCAATTGCTAGGTCTGCTGCTAGGAAAGTTGGTTCCCTGTTTTGTGCTAGACAATTTTTCTTGCCAGAATCTATCTTAAGTCTACCATTTATCTTTGCTTTAAATACTGTTGCTATATCTGGTCTGGTGCTCTTGCTATATATTTAAAGATTCTTGATAAATCCAACAAAGACTCTGCAATGTTACTTGTCATGACCTGGCAACTCAATTCAGTCACTTTCCTACTCCAGTCATGTAGCATACTTGTATCTTTTCTATATAAATTTCATTGTGAAAACATTTGGGGGCTTAATCATTCAGTTTAAACTGAACTAACAAATGAGATATCATCAGTAAATTGTTTGGGCAATACAGATTAAAATAGAGGGAAACCAGCTAAGCTACTGTAATGCCTCACAGATCAACAATTATGAGAGGAAAGGAAATATTTGATGACATCAGGAAGCAGTTACTGACTTTTCACCAGTCTGGGGAAAGATCTAAGTCAGTCAGTTAACTGCCATACATGATACACGCTTGGCCGATCATGTCTCTTTCAAGACATGACTGACTGGGCAGAAGATTATTCCGCAGTAGGTTGCCATTATTTTCTGCAGTAGACTGGTTGCCAGCCAAGGCTATAGAACCCAATCTGTCCTATTATTTAACCCATAACTGGAGGGAAAAGATGGATTATCTTTTCCAAGTGTATTTGAGAAATTTGTGAATGCAAGGAATTTGAATGAAATTTGAACTTGGCTTCCTGATTTCTCATTCCAAGCCAATATCCACTGCACCACAGCACACATCCTAAGGTATAAGACTATCTAAAAAAGACAATCTATTAATGGAGGACATTCAACACAACTGCAACTCTTTCTAGAAGTGGCCACCCATCAAAACTATCACCAAGTAAACACTAGAAAAATAATAAGAAATACAAGCCAACCCATGCAACACGCCAGAGAGTTGCAGACCTCTGGCAGCATTCAGGATAAAGAAATACTTTTTAAATTTATAGTGTGTAAATCATAAAATATATTGTTAATGTTACCATCAAAATGTATTTTTATATTTTTTTAGTGTTTTATTGATTGTCATTTTATTATAAAAATGTACTGTTGACTTTTGTTTGCGGATTCACCATTCGCCTATAGCAGGGATTCTAACAGTTGCTACCAGCTCGGGTCAGGTTGGACCTGCGTTCAGTTGTTGTTCCACGCCCCTAAAAAACACTCCAATCTCCCACCAGAAGCCTTGCTGCTGGATGTAGTTTTTCGTCTTGCCCAGAACACAAAAGAAGGAATGGATTAAAACTGATTTACTAATGCATAGATATAAGCATAGTGTCAAGCAAAATAGATATGCATATCTTTGTTGCAATCTCTAAATGTGTCCAACTGAAGTTCGCATATAGATTGAATCAATTTAGAGAGAGGTACAGTCTAAACACAACTCTTAACCTTACCCTCACTACACAGATGAGCGCACGTATTCACACACACACACACACAAACACACACACATATATATATATGATGCTTACAATCTTAACAGAAGCATTAGTTTATTCCTGATAAAGGTGAATTGATCTGTTTGCTTTATTGTAAGTTGCAGATCTCCTAAACACAACAGAATAAAAATGTACACGTGTTTACAATTAGATAAAAATTGATTTAACATGGCTTTCATTGGAGAGTTGTTAGAATCAAACTTCTGCTCTCAAAGAATGACAAAGCAGCCCTTTTAAACTTTGCCAGTAAATGCTTGGACATCCCTGAGGCATTCTGGAAGTTCATTCTCTGGACAGATGAATCAAAGATAGAATTGTTTGGTCACAGTCAAAACTGCCATGTTTGGAGAAAAGCCAACACTGTCTACCAAGCAAAGAACCTCATTCCAACAGAGAAGCATGGTGATCAAAATGTTAAGATCTGGGTCTACTTTTCTGCCTCTGGATCTGGAAGACACCATATTATCCAGGGAAATATGAATTCTCAGCCTATCAACAAATTCTGGATCAGAATCTCGTACCATCATTCAGGGAGTTGGAGCTTTGCTGAAAATGAGTCCTGCAACAAAACAATGACCCTAAGCATAACTACAAGCAGAACTACAAAGGAATGGCTTAAAAGGAAGATAATTTTAGACTCTGTATTGGCCAATGTCAAAGTCCGGATCCAAGTCTAATAGAAATATTGTAGTTAGACCTAAATCTGGTGATTCATGCCAGATGTCCCTCCAACCCCTTTCAATTGGCTGAGATTTACAAGGAGGCATGAGCAAAAATTCCTAATGGCTGATGCGAGAGACTGGTTAGTAGCTAAAGAAGATGTTTGGGTAAAGTAAAAGGGAAAACTTGAAGCAACTGAAATGTAGTTCTACAGAAGAATGCTGAGGATGTTGTGGAGCCAGCATGTGAGCAATGATGAGGTGTTGGAAAGGATGGAAATGAAAAAAGAAATTAATATTGAGCATCAGGAAGAGACAACTAAAGTTCCTGGGACATGCAATGAGGAAGGAGGGCTTGGAGAACCTGATATTAACAGGCCAGATAAAGGGAAAAAAGACAGAGGAAAGCAGTGGATAACATATTTAAAAGGCATGAGCAGGTGGATGGCAGAACGGAGGCTGAGAGACGTTATAGAAGAAACCGTACTAAGAGCCACCAGGGATAGGGAGACGTGGAGAGCCATGATTGCCTATGTCCTGAAGGGACAAGGTACATAAAAGAAGAAAAAGAAGAAGAAGAATTTCAGTTTACTTATACTTGTATTTGTTCATTTGTTTCTTTTGTCATTAATTTGTTAACATGTCTCATAATCTTTTCTTGTGTTCATTTCAATTGAAAAAGATCCAAATGCAAGCAACAAACAATATTTCCAAATTTGTCCATCTTTAGCAAAAATAGATTCTTTCCAAGCATTTTTTATCATCACTATTCTTTATTCATTGACAAAATGAAACATTTAAACAATGCCCAAGCATTAGGTTTTTGTCAGCCATTTATATTTTGAAGTTAAATTGCAAGTTCCTAATTTCATTTCAAAGCTACACAGTTTTTGAATTATGAAAAATTTTTCTGCATCTTTTTCACTGAAACTATTCACTGGTTTTGTTTTTGATATACATGACTTAAGAAATGTCTTTAATTTTTGTTTTCATTTGGAAACAGAATGAATTTAAATTTATTCACAATAGGTACCTTGCTAGAAATTCAATATTTCTTCATTTGTCGAAGAAAAAAAAAACAATAATATTTTTTCAATTTCTTTTTTTATCCATATTCAATTTTTTTTTTTTATCTCTTTTTATGTTCAGTTGTTCTTGTACACCCTTTTTTTCGGTTCACTTGTTTAGCCATCTGTTTGTTCAAATCTTTTCGGATAACAGTCTCAAAGGGAGATTATTTCTTCTTTGTACCCTTCAAACCACCCAAAAATCACTAGATTCATTTGTTTACATTTTTTGCTGTAGTTTTCATAATAATGATAACAATGAATCCATTTTGTTGGTAAAACTTTAGTGAAATGATCACAATTGGACTGACACAAAGAGTATATTGGCAGAAAAAAAATGACCAGAAATCAAGGGAAGAAAAAGAAAAACAAAATTAATAGTTTTTTTTATGCATTACAAAAATGGGTAAAAAAATAACACTATATGAACTAAGACAAAATTAAATAAAGATAAAATATAAAATATCCTGAATAATAATTTATAATGACAATAATTGAGGGGCATAATAAAGACTGATTACAGTGAAAATAGAAAATAGCAAATACACAGACATGAAAACTAAGTTGAGTTTTTTTAACTTCTTCAAATTCTCTATTGTTAAATGACAGCTTTTCAAAGACATTTCCATATTTTTTCTTCTGGGGAAGGTCATTAGTTCTTGTCAACTATATTTTTCTATATTTCTCTGTTTTTTTTTTTTTTGCATCTATCGCAATCTGAAATTGCTTAAAAGTTTTCAAATAAAAATTTAATTTTTCATTTCAAGAAAGAGAAAAATTGTTTTGGTTAAAAAAAAGATATTTTTTTGCTTTCATCTGTTCTGTTTATATTTATAGACTGGAACCAAGAATGATGATTTGATTTTCAACTAACTGAATGAAGCAAAAGAAATTTCCCTTTATTAAGTTGTATAAATATTCACACAAATGTATGAGAGCACATTTCCACAGCTACATCTATCTATCTATCTATCTATCTATCTATCTATCTATCTATCACAGTCTATCTATCTATCTATCTATCTATCTATCTATCTATCTATCTATCTATCTCAGTCTATTCATCTGTCTATCTTTCACAGTCTATTCCTCTCTCTTTCACTCTCTAACATTCTGTTCATCTATCTATCTATCTATCTATCTATCTATCTATCTATCTATCTATCTATCGCAGTCTGTTCCCCACTCTCTCTATCTATCTATAACAGTCTATTCCTCTCCCTTTGTATAACAGTCTGTTTCTCTCTCTATCTATCACAGTCTGTTCCTCTCTCAGTCTATCTATCTATCTATCTATCTATCTATCTATAGAAAGATATATATATATATATAAGTTGTGAGAAGTAAATTGTTGCCATTTCAAATTTTTAATGTTGTGTATGCACATTATTTGTTTTTAACTTTGTAAAAGAAGTGCCCTATAACCTAATTCCCTCCACTAGAAAATGGCATGCTTTACTGCTTGGCATTCACACCAGAATCTCAAATACAAACATTTCTGAGTGTTTGGGTGTCAATCTGAAGACAGTGCAGAGGATTCAAAAAGAGTTGGAGGAGTTTAAAAGGGGAATACGAAGGTGTTTGAAGTGGTCACTAGTGATAGCAACATTATGTCTCTATTCATCTTCCCAGAAGCCGACATGAAGTGCCTTGAGGAGGTAGTGTTGCCCTGGGTCAAGAGGGTGGCTGCTGGAAGAACTTATGTCTGGCAAGATGGCTCTGTCCCATGCTACACAAACAAGATAAACCTGTCATAGCTTTCAAACAATTTCTGCAACATCATCAACCCTTACATCTGACCACCTCACTCCCCAGACTGCAAACCTCCTTGATTATTATGTGTGGGGCACAGTTGAGTAAGAGACCAACAAAACTCTTGATAACACCAAAGATGAACTGAAGGCAAGGATTCAGTGATTTAAACAAGAAGACTGTCCTGAAGAGTTTTAGGAAATGCCAAAGATGTCAGAAGGCCTTGGTTGAAGACAATGGCGATTTTATTGAATAAACTTACTCTGTACTATTTCAAGATAAATATATCTGTTAAAATGAGATGTTAGTGTTATTTTGATTTTGTGCAATTTAAATGACAGTTCATCCTTTGCAGTCTGTATACCTAAGAGCAGATCAATGTCTTCAAGCTGACACAATTATTAAGCAATTTTAAGTTAATTTGAAATTTCTCTAAATCATGTTTAAACTTTTTATTCTTTTGAGAAGAGTTAGATTAAGTGCTTGACAAGAAAAGTTGTATTTTGTTATATAAAATATTTATTTATTTTTTTTAATCATATCACCCCAAGCAAGGCGATAACGCCACTGATGCGCAGGGGGCTATGTAAGAGTAAAAAGATTGGAAAAGAGAAAGCCAGAAACCGCATCCTAAACAGGAAACAAGGAATGAGCCTCTCCACCTGTTCAATAGACATGGGTGGAGTGTGAACCGGGTGATAGTTTAGTCTATCTACTCCGATTGAAAAAAATAAAAAATAAAAAAAATAAAGAAAAGAGTGAAAAGATTGGAAGAGAGAGAACCGGAAACTGCATCCTAAGCAGGAAACAAGTAGTATATTAATATTTTGTTATGTAAAATATTTGTATATTCGTATTTTGTTCTGTAAAATATTAGTGTTTTAGTATTTTGTTATGTAAAATATTAATTTAAGAAATTAAATATTTAATTCTGTATCATTTCTTTTTAGTATAAATATTATATTTAGTAGGCACTCATGTTTGAATAGACATCCCTGTTTTTAAGCAGTTAGATTAATGTCTACCAGCCTAGACATAAAAATATCTTTATAATGAAATGTTCCTCCCAAGAGAAATGCACATATATAAGCTAAAGTAACTGAGCCTTATTTTTAATAAGAGATTCTCCTAACATAGATCAAGTGTATTTGTCTTGAAAGCAGTTTCCCAGATTAAAATAGAATATAAGTTTAATTCCTGTTAGGAGACATATTTTCTTTATTTAGACTTTCAATATCTGGGCTGGTAGACATTAATTTAATTGGGAAAACATGGATGTTTACTTAGGAACATGTACCTTCTCGATATAACACTTATAGTCACTCTTTGTAAAAGTACTTTTATTTTCAAAGCACTATATTAAGAATACATCAGAAATCACATTTATTTATTAAGACTTTCAATATCCAGGATAGTAGACATTCATTTTACTGAAAAACTGGGATGTTTACTCAAAAACTTATATCTCCTAGATGTAGCATTTATAGTCACTCTTTGTAAAAGTATTTTAATTTTCAAAGCACTATATTAAGAATACGTCAGAAATCACATTTATTTATTAAGACTTTCAATATCCAGGATAGTAGACATTCATTTTACTGAAAAACTGGGCTGTTTACTCAAAAACTTATATCTCCTAGATGTAGCATTTATAGTCACTCTTTGTAAAAGTATTTTAATTTTCAAAGCACTATATTAAGAATACGTCAGAAATCACATTTATTTATTAAGACTTTCAATATCCAGGATAGTAGACCTTCATTTTACTGAAAAACTGGGATGTTTACTCAAAAACTTATATCTCCTAGATGTAGCATTTATAGTCACTCTTTGTAAAAGTATTTTAATTTTCAAAGCACTATATTAAGAATATGTCAGGAGGCACATGTCTTTATTAAGACTCTCAATCTTTGGGTTGGTAGACGTTAATTTCACTTGGAAAACAGAGATGCTTACTCTAGAACATGTATCTCCTAGAGATGGTATTTATAGTCACTCTTTGTAAGAGTGCTTTTATTATCAAACCACTTTCTGAAGAATAGACGAAAAACATTTTGAAGTGAAACTGTTTTGTCGCTTACTTCTTTGCACTCACAGAATTATCTGAAACTTATTCTTAAAAAATTAAGTTTTAATGCAATTTTGATTTTTATATCCCTTTGGGAGTACATAGAATAATTCCTTAAGATTAATAATCAAGAGAACTAGCAGAAGCAACTCCCGCTTCAAAATTCTTACTTTTTCTTTTATAACCTTTGCTTTAACAAACTTAATGACTTAAGTTTATTTTGAGCTATTCTTAGTGTACCAATTTATGGTTTATTCTGGTATTATATTTCTTTGATGAGTAAACTTTAGACTGCACCAAGTTCAAATGCCATTCTGAAATTTCTTTTTATTAAAATTTCAACTAAATATAGAATTTATGTATATAAAATTATGTTTATGCTATGTTCTGAATATGGTAAGCACATTGTTACCATGTTCATAATTAATATTACTAAGTGCAAAATTTCTCTTTGTTATTAGTAATGTCTCCATTATTTTTAATCTTCTTTTCTATGATTTATATATACATAAATTTGTACCCACGTCTATTGAACAGGTGAAGAGGCTCATCCCTTGTTCTCTGCTTAGGATGTGGTTCCCGGCTCTCTCTCTTCCAATCTTTTCACTCTTTTCTTTTATTTATTTTTTTCAATTGGAGTAGATAGACTAAACTATTGCCCGGTTCATACTCCACCCACATCTATTGAACAGGTGAAGAGGCACAATTCCTTGTCCCCTATTTAGGATGTGGTTTCCGGCTTTCGCTTTTCCAATCTTTTCACTCTTACGTAGCCCCCTGCACATCAGTGGCGTTACCACCTTGCTCAGAGTGATATGATTAAAAAAAAAAAAGAAGTAAAACAAAACTCATTCTGAAAATGGCTATGTATATTTCCCTCCTGTCCCACTCAGGGATTTGGATTATTTTGATATTTTTTCTTATGTTTTAATATAAATATATCAATAGTAGGTACATCAATATATATGTTGCTGTCATTTTAGATGGCATATCGATATAAATTTTTTTGCTGTCATTTTTTATGGCACGGGCCCACTCATATCTTCATAATAAATGAATTTACTTTTAATCATTATTCATACTTACTTTGTTTTAATCTTTGTTGCTTTTTGTTCATTTACATTTTTTTTGTTTTACCAAAAATATTCTTGTCTTTTTTTTTTAAACTTTGCTTTATTTTTAACTCCACATTTTTTTAAAAATCTGCCATCTTCCTCCTTTTTTTTTCATATTCAATCTTCAGTTTTTGTTTCTTGATGGATATTGGTTAATAGCGAGTGATTTGGCACACAAGTAGGTTGGTGTAGTCAGTCCAAATAAAAAATCAAGCTCTTGAGTGAGCTAATGGAGAGATATATATAAGTGAATAGAATCCATTCATGCAAATGTGTTGGGCAGGTCCATTATAGTAAAGTGGACTAACCCACCTGTTGCATTAGATACTCTCCTGTAAATGAGGTAGACAAAAAGGAGACAAGAAGAAGGCAGCCATATTAGAAGGTAACTTATTTGATTTCTACATCTCTCATCTCCTTTCTTTCTAACATTGAATACTGCTGTCACATCTGGTCAGGTAACACTGCTATTCATCTCGGGGTTCTTGACAAAATCCAACAGAGAATCTGCAATGTAATTGATCTTGACATGGTAGCTCAACACCAGTCACTTTCTCATCGACATAATGTGGCTTCCTTTTGTTTTTTCAACAAATGCTTTCATGGCTCCTGCCCGATGAGCTTACCTCCCCGGTACCCCCTCTGCATGAATTTAGTTGAGCTACTAGACTAGCAGCTAGGTCCCAACCTTTTACAGTGAAACCAATCAAATGTAAAAGCAACTTCTACTCTACTAGCTTCTTTGTTCACACATCCTACCTGTGGAATTCCCTTCCAAATTTATGCTTCCCTGACAGCTATAATCCTGACACCCCTTGTATCATGTTCTTCTTTGTTTCTACTCTCATGCAGCTCTCTTCACACCCGTATTCTCAGCCGTCTTTACTCAGTCTTTGACACCACTGTTACTTGTTCCTCTTTCTCATCACTCTCCTCTTATGTAACCCTCTGCAGACAAGTGGCAGTTCTGCCTTCCTTGTGGTGAAATGATTAAAAACAAAAAATGAAAAGCAAATTTTATTTCTCCTTTCTTTCTTTCTCAAAATGGTTTTCTTCTTTCCTCATAATTTTATATGTAATTTCTTTACATTTCCTTCGTCTTCCTACTCTTCACCCAGTTTCTACTCATTACTTTTTCTTATTCTTTCTACTCTTCTTTGAGTTTTTATATATTCTTCCCTTTTTTCTATTGAAAATATTTTCATCTTTTTTCTTTTTACTTTTATATTTCTTTATCTTTTCTTCTTCTTCCTTTTTCTTCTTCATTCACTTCTTCACCCACATTCTACTTTTTCCTTTTTATTCTTCTTTCACTTATCCACCCACTTTCTACTCTTTCTTTTTTCTCCTTCTTTCACTTCTCCACCAACTTTCTACTCTTTCCTTTTTATTCTTCTTTCACTTCTTCACCCACTTTCTACTCATGATTTTTCTTCTTCTTTCATTTCTCCACCAACTTTCTACTCTTTCCTTTTTCTTCTTCTTCCACCACTTCACCAACTTCCTATTCTTTCCTTTTTATTCTTCTTTCATTTCTACACCAATTTTCTATTCTATCCTTTTTCTTCTTCTTTCACTTCTTCACCAACTTTCTATTCTTTCCTTTTCCTTCTTCTTTCACTTCTCCACCCACTTTCTACTCTTTCCTTTTTCTTCTCCCTTTCAATTTTCACCAACATTCTACTCTTTCCTTTTTATTCTTCTTTCACTTCATCACCAAATTTCTATTCTTTCCTTTTTATTCTTCTTTCACTTCTACACCAATTTTCTACTCTCTCCTTTTTCTTCTTCTTTCACCTCTTCACCAAATGTCTATTCTTTCCTTTTTCTTCATCTTTCACTTCTTCACCCACTTTCTACTCTTTCTTTTTCTTCTTCTTTCACTTCTTCACTCACTTTCTACTCTTTCCTTTTTATTCTTCTTTCACTTCTTCACGCTCTTTCTACCCTTTCCTTTTTTCTTCTTTCACTTCTCCACCAACTTTCTACTCTTACTTTTTTCTTCTTCTTTCACTTCTTTACCCACTTTCTACTCTTTCCTTTTCTTCTTCTTTCACTTCTTCACCCACTTTCTACTCTTTCCTTTTTCTTCTTCTTTCACTTCTTCACACACTTTCTACTCTTTCCTTTTTATTTTTCTTTCACTTCTTCACCCACTTTATACTCTTTTTTTTATTCTTCTTTCTACACTTTTTTACGTCTTTATATATTCTTCTCTTCTTTTTCTATTTAAAATAATTTCCTTTTTACTCTTCACCTTTCCATTTGTTTATCTTTTTCCATTTTTATCTTTTGTTTTATCTTTCTTTCTTTTCCTCCTTTTTCTTTTCTTTTTCTCTTCTTTTTCTTGTTTCTCTTCTTTTTCTTTTTTTCTTTTCTTTCTGTTTGTATCTTTATCTTTCAATGCCTTTTTTATGTTTTTCCCCATTTCTTTTCAAATCTGCTTTCTTTTTTTCTCCTCATTATTTTTTATTTCCTCTTCATTTTTTGTCTTTTTTCTGTCCCCAATTTTCTTTTTCATCCTCAAAGTCTTCTATCACTCAGAATAAACTGCACTATGTCTTTTCATTAGCCATGACAGTTCTTGCCACAGTAATACACTTTTATTGAGATATTTTTTTTTTCATATATTCCTTTTCATATTTGTTTGTTTTTACATGTATAAACAAAAGTGATACTTGAAAACTATAATAATCAATATTTATTGACTTTTCCTGTCTGCCCTATGCAAACATTGCTGGTTCATTGTTATCATTACAAAGATGCTTATGTCACTTGGATTATGTATAATTTGTGTATGTGTGTGTGTGTGTCTGTGCGTGTGTGTGTCCGTTACCTATAGACTCTGAAACAGCTGAACTGATTTTCTTGAAAATTTACACAGTTGTACTATAAACATCTGCGAGTGTTCTTAGCTAGGTTTTTTGTCAAGGTACCCTAAATAAATATTGAAAATCGATAATCAAAAAAATCGGGTTATAGAAGGAGTGGTCCGATTTTAATCAAATTTCATACACTCACAGACAAAGACATAAGAAACGATATTCAAAAGTTTCAAGGTTGCAGTTCTTACAATAGTGCAGAAAATTGATAATATATATATATATATAAAAGACAAGATGTTTGTGTGTGTGTCTGTTTATCTGCCTGTATGTCTGTATTTTTTTCAGCCCTTTTATTTCAGTTTTTGCTTCAGGTTTGGCTCTAAGTAGGTATAATTGTAGTTCTTAGTCTCAGCCATGATACCATTTACTCAGAGGACTTATTTAGATTTCAAAATTCAGTTTACGACAAAAACAACTTATTTGATATTGATACCAGGAAATCAAAATTTGACTTACATCCATTCGTTTTTCTTTCAGTCTACGGTTTTGCTTTAACTGGAAACAACTATTGCTTTTTAGTCTTTCGTGCCAACGTCCAAAGAGTCTGAGCCTCCAGGACCATGGATTAGTTTTAAAGCTTTCATGACACCCGAGCAAAGCCGGGCTATACTGCTAGTATATATATATATATATATATATATATATATATATTAGATGCGATCGGTAAATTGTCGCAATTATTTTATTATTTCAAATATTCTTTAAACTGAGTCTGAGCTCCAGGACCATGGATTAGTTTTAAAGCTTTCATTACACCCGAGCAACACCGGGCTATACTGCTAGTTATGTTATAAATATTGTGACAAAAAGTAGGAAGCCATGACTGATCACACCCTGAAGAGATATAAAAGAAATGTAACATTGTGTTTTTATGATAGGTTAGATTAAACTTAAATACAGAGCTCTATAAAAGTAAGTGAATCTCCTAAGATAATATTTTTTTTAAATTGTCTATTTTTCCAGATAATCAATAAATCTTAATTAAACCATATCTTCTTCTTTTATGTGCTATGTCCTTTCAGGACGTAGGGGATCATGGCTTTCCACATCTTCCTGTCCCAGGTGGTTCTTAGTACACTTTCTTCTGTGCCATCATCCACCTGATCAGGTCCTTCAAATATGTTAACCGCTGCTTTACCCTGTCTCTTTTTCCCTCTATCTGGCCTGCTAGTAACAGGTTCTCTTAGCCCTCTTTCCTCATTGCATGTCCCAGGAACTTTAGTTGTCTCTTCCTGATGCTCAGTATTAATTTTCTTTTCATCTCCACCCTTTCCAAAACCTCATCATTGATCACATGCTTGGCCCATGATATCCGCAGCATTCTTCTGTAGAACCACATTTCAGCTGCTTCAAGTTTTTCTTTAATCTTCGAAGCTACTGTCCAACATTCACTGCCATATTGAAGAACTGACATCACCTAGCAATCCAGTACTTTCCTCTTTGTTTCTAGTGAAATTGTCCTGTTTCTTAATATTTTGCTTAACTTCTGGAATGCTTCAAAATTATATTAAACGTGTTACAACCACTTTAAATATATTAAACTGTAATAAAATAATAATTAAAAATTAAGAAGCACAAAAGTAAGTGAACCCTTACAATTAATATTTGGTGAATCGTTCTTCTCAGGTCACAACCTCGATCAGTCTTTTTCTATAATTTTTAAGAAGTTTCTGTCGCCTGTGAGCATCAATTTTTGACCATTCTTCTCGGTAAAACTCCTACAATTTCTTAATATTACCTGGGTTTCTTGAAATTATCCTTCTTTAAATTGAGCCACGGATTTCAATTAGGTTTAGATCAGGACTTTGACTAAGCAACTCCAAGACTTGAAATGTTTTTTTCCGATGTCATGTGGATTTACGTGGATGCTTCGGATAATTGTTTTGTTGGATGAACCAACCCCGGCGTAAACCCAACTTTCAAACTGAGGGCAATAAAACTTTAATTCAGAACTGCTTGGTATATATCAGAGTCCATTGTACCGTCAGCGCGTACTGTTTTATCTGTTCTGTCTTCAGAAAAACTCCTCCCCAAATAAAAATGTTGACGCTTTCATGTTTAACAGTTGGCACCAAATTCTTCTCCATAAAAGCCTGATTAAAATCTTGTCAGACATACCCTCTATCGTCCCTCCCAGAAAGCTCTAGTTTGATCTCACCCGACCATATATTGCTTTCGCCAGAACGTTTCTATGAACTTTGGCATAGCTGAACCGAACTTGTTTGTGCTTTTTTGTAATCAGTGTTTTTTCTCGGCATTTTGCCATGAACACAGCTATCGTTTTGATTTCGTCACACTGTAGATGAATGCACACTGACCCGACATTGGCCAGGGAGTCTTGGAGAACCGCAGAGGTCCCAGCATGAATCCTCTGGGCTTGACGAGCTAGATGTCTACTTGCTTTTACAGTTATTTTTCGCAAGTGGCCATTTCTTGATTGTGATACTGTCATACCAAAATTATTCCATTTATCAATTATAGCCTGGCGTATAGCCTGGCGTTGCTCGGGTTTTTTAGTGGTTATGTTGAAATAGTAACGTCAAGTGTTTATTCACAAAGCTCCAATATGAGGTTGCGGTGACGTGTAAATTAAAAATTTGCGAACTATTGATTTTTGTTGTGTTTGTAAAACGGGATTCATACTTGGTCAGATTTGCCAATGAACAGGAATGATATAGGTACAACTGGAAGGACGGTAGCGGGTCTTACGGAAGCCTGTAATGTGATGCGATGACGTTGTGACGCAGAAGGAATGGAAGCATTGTCCCTTCAGCGTCGGAGGCGTTGGAACCTTGTAGAAAACGTGAAATTGTTATGGCATATGATAAGGTAGCAGTTAGACCCGACTTTTTGTTGGATTACAACTAAGCGTTTCGAGAAATAAACGATCGCAAAAAGCAAAATTTTCCATTCATTTTTGCTACACTCTGTGTGTCAATTGAATTTTTTGTTCGCATATCATGGCATCAGGCTTTGATCTACCTGTGACTTGATTTTGGTTAAGTTTGAGTGAAGTGTCTTAGAGAAATGCATAAAGTGCGCAAAAGACAACCTGAAATTATGTTTGTCGTTGATGTTTGACAAACCCTGTGCATTGATTAAAAAAAAATGTGTACATCAAAGGTTCGGACCTTGATCTAAAAGTTACCCAATTTTGATTGAATTCGCATAAGGCGTCTTGGAGAAGAATTCGTGAATTTTTAAGCCTTTACGTGATTTGTGCCGTACCCTGTAAATCGATTACATCAAAGGTTCATGGTATGATCGACAAGTGACCCAATTTTGGTTGAAATCAGGCCAAGGGTTTCGGAGGAGTAGGGATCATTAGAATGGAGACACACAAACACACACACACAGACATTTATACATATATATAAACTGGCAGTACACCTCGGCGTTGCTCGGGTGTAATGAAAGCTTTAAAACTAATCCATGGTCCTGGAGGCTCAGGCTCTTTGAATGTTGGCACGAAACACTAAAAAGCAATAGTTGTTTCCAGTTAAATCGAAACTGTAGACTGAAAAAAAAATGAATGGATGTAAGTCAAGTTTTGATTTCCTGGTATCAATATCAAATAAGTTTTTTTTCATCGTAAACTGAATTTTCAAGGCTAAATAAGTCCTCTGAGTAAATGGTATCATGGCTGAGACTAAGAACTACAATTATACCTACTTAGAGCCAAACCCGAAGCAAAAACTGAAATAAAAGGGCTGAAAAAAATACAGACATACAGGCAGATAAACAGACACACACACAAACATCTTGCCTTTTATATATATATATATATATATATATATATATATAATCGATTTTCTGCACTATTGTAAGAACTGCAACCTTGAAACTTCTGAATATCGTTTCTTATGTCTTTGTCTATGAGTGTATCAAATTTGATTAAAATCTGACCACTCCTTCTATAACCAGATTTTTTTGATTATCGATTTTCGATATTTATCGGGGGTACCTCGACACAAAACCTAGCTAAGAACACTCGCAGACGCCTATAGTACAACTGTGTAAATTTTCAAGAAAATCGGTTCAGCCGTTTCGGAGTCTACAGGTAACGGACACACACACAGACATACAAATTTCCATTTATAAATAAGTTTAGATATATATTTATCGCACGGTAGAGACGTGCACTCCGAATCGTTTTGGTAGCTTTTTGTAGTTTGCTCTGTCATTATAAGATTGGATTATGCGACTTTATAAAGCTTCAAAAAGTTCTTCTGATCTTGGCATATATTCTTTTAAAATTTAGTCTCTAGTCAGTTAAGTGCTATACGTAAGACACGCTTGGGCGATCATGTCTCGAAAAAGACATGACTGACTGGGCAGAAGATTATCCCGCAGTAGGTTGCCATTACTTTTTGCGGTAGAGTGGTTGCCAACCAAGGCTATAGAACCCAATCTGTCCTGTTATTTAACCCATAACTGGAGGGAAGAGACGGATTAATACTTTTCTCAACGATATTTGTGCGTAAGTGCATACAAGGAATTCAACTGGAATTTGAACCCGGCTCCCCGATTTCTAGTTCCAACTGCACCCTTTTGCACACACAATGCATTGTATTTGTTGATTGATGTATACACAACTTCCCAAAAATACGTAATCATCTTATTTTGATTTTTACACGGACACAAACTTTATTTGTACTGGCAACCATGCAAACCAAAACAATAAAGCGTGTAAATGTAATTAATATTTTTATTCCATCTTGATAAAAAATTTGAAAGGGAATGCAACTCGTTTTCTAAATCGTTTACTATATACGTGAGGATGTGCGTTGTGGTGCAGTGGATATCGGCTCGGAACGAGAAATCAGGAAGCCGAGTTCGAATTCCAGTCGAATACCTTGCATTCAATTACGCACAAATACCCTTGGGAATGGTATTAATCCGTCTATTCCCTCCAGTTATGAGTTAAATAATAGGACAGATTGGGTTCTATAGCCTTGGTCGGCAACCAGTCTACCGCAGAAAGTAATGACAACCTACTGCGGGATAATCTTTTGCCCAGTCAGTCATGTCTTTTTCGAGACATGATCGCCCAAGCGTGTATCACGTATGACACTTAACTGACTGACTATATACGTGAATATATAGTCTGATTAAGATTTATTGATTATCTGGAAAATAGAGACACATTTTTTAAATATTACCTTAGGAGTGAACTTAATTTTGCACAGCACTATATATTTGTGTGTTGCGGTGCAGTGGCTAACGGTTCGGAACGAGAAATCGGAGAGCCAAGTTCGAATAGTCGTTGAATTCTTTGCATTCACATTCGCGCAAATACCCTTCCGTCGCTACTTCCTACCTGAGTTAGATAGCAGGCTTTGGTTCTATAGCCTTGGTTGGCATCTAGTCTACCGCAGAAAGTAATGGCAATCTACTGCGGAAAAATCTTCTGCCCAGCCACTCATGTCTCGAAAGAGACATGATCGCCAAAGCATGTATCACGTGTAGCACTTGATTGACTGACTGTATTAGTGTGTCTTGGGGGCTATCCTCACCAGGTTCTACCGTAGAACGTAACGGCAACTTACTGCAAGAAAACCTTCTACCCAGTAAGTCATGTCTCTTTCGAAACATGTTCGCCCAAGCACGAATAAACGTTAATTGACTGACAGTATATATATATATATAGCTATGAAAGTATGTAGGTGAATACTATTGGACATTTTAAAAATGAATTATCTGGTTTCGTTCCCACTCTTCGGGATTCATCGGGATATAAAGAATTAGAATAAAATAAATCATGGAATGACTGAAGGGAAAAAAATTAAAAGTATGAAAGGTAAAGAAATACTAGAGGCTAATGATAGCAAGTCCCATCAAACATTCACGCTGTTTAAAGAGAGAAGGTTTGCGGGACCTGATATACAGAGTCCCCAGCACTCTTAAGTCGAATACAGAGTTTGACTGAGACACAACCATGAACCAGTCCACACTGAACTCAGCAGCACACTTTCTGTTATTTAAAAGGTGATCACATCCAGTGGAACCATAAGTATTTGGAACAGGTTCATTCGAAACCAAGATACGATTCCTGATCTTGCTTGGAACGTTTTGTTTAATCCTTATATTAAGACGCTGAGTAGTTCTCCCTATTTAGTTGGCTCCGCTACCACAATTATACTTATAAATCACAGGATCTACTTGATGAGTGGGGAGAACATTCTTACGACTAGAACAGAAAATATGCCGGGTATGAAATACGACACGAACTTCAGCCGAGAAATAACAAGCACGAACACTAGATGAAATCTGTCTAGTCAAGCTTTCACGGCCAGCTTCAATCCAAGGAAGGCTAAGATAAACAGGGCATTTTTAACTATAGACGGTTTGACCTTTTTGAACTCAGCAATCTTGTCGCGGATAACGCAATGAATAGTATTGGCGGGGGGGGGGGGGGACCATACACCACATAAGGTCTCCGCCACAAAATCAATTTCATCGTCCAGAAAAGCCTCGGAACAAATCATTAACGCCGTATGAATTAAAATTTTAGTAAGGTTTATCTTTCGCTTCCTCGGACAAAACGAATCCCATCGTGTATATAACCCCGCAAATGTAAGTTTCCTATATACTGAGGTGAGAAATGTTGTTGGTGTCCGATGCACATCAAAAAAAAAAAAAAGCAGTTGAGAACTAAACTCTTTCTCAACCGTGAACCTCAGAGCTGGATGAAGACAATTAAGGAAAGAGAGAAACTAATCAGCCTCAACTTCGTTATTAAATAAGCAAAAAGTATCGGTAATGAATTTGAGGACGAAGTGCACTTCAACGAATTCTCTCTTCGTGAAAGCCCACATAAATATTACCAGTGCTGGTCCCAAAGGAGTGCTCATAGCAACTCTGTTAATCTGTCTATACATGATATTATCAAAACTAAATTCAACAGACGACGCGGCAAATTTCATCCATTTCACCAATACTGATTCAGGAATACTAAGAGGAGACAAGAAACTGCGATAAAGTAAATCACAGCAAATATTTCCAAAAGAGGAACCAAAGTAAATAAAGAACGCACATCAAAAGAACATATAGACTTGCTAGATGAAGACCAATTTCGGATACGGTCAACAAAGGCAAACGAATCCTTTATATAAAATGCACTCAAGTGTTTCAACACAGGTTCCAACAGTAAAGAGAGCCATTTGGCGACCTTGTGCTGGGCTGATCATATCAATGAAAGAATGGGTCTTAACGGTACCAAATCCTTGTGGATTTTTGGCAGCCCATATAGACGCGGTCGAATTGACCGGACAATCGAGTTTCATCTTAAATATTCCGAGAAAGGACCCCAATTTTTACCTACCTCAAGAATTGTTTCTGAAATTTTATTTCCAAAACAATTCATAACAAAGCTGCTCTCCTTTAAGCACCATAAGAAAAAAACTTTTCTACTTTCCATCAGTATAGATGACGCTAGTCTCCTAGAAAGCAACGTACTGCGCCTCTTTGGCGTCACTCTCTCAACCAACCTCAAGTATCAACAGAGCTGAACTTTACGAATTTTGATGTGTCTTCCAAAATTGACATCATCTTAGCCACATACTCTGCAAAGTCGATAAGAACCACCCAAGCACCTTTATCCGGCCTGAAGATCACTAAATCCTGGTTATTCTTCAGGAATTTAATATTAATAACACGTTGGTGTTCAGCTCTCCATTTCGATTCAACTGAAACTACTGAAGAACTAGCAAACATGTGTAAACAATTATCTAAAAGGGCTTTTAGATCATTAACTGCATCCGAAGAAATAGCGGATAGTCTTGTCAACTGAGCGAACAAGACCTAAAACTTAGAACAGATCTCCTTATCGGGCATAGATAGTAGGATACGAAAAATCAAACCATGAGCAATAACAAAAGATTCAAACTCTGTTAGTTCATAAGTTGATAAAGCCACATTATTATTCACATTTGGTTCAATTGTGCATCCATATTTCTTATGTACCAAAAATTTTAATTTGGCTTCAAGCTTAATTGATAATTTACAAAAATCTCGCTGATGAACCAAACCCAAATATCGAAAGAACTTCACCCAATCAAAAAACGAAATTAAATTCTTACATTAGCATCATAACCGATATTTCTTTTTCAACTCCAGGGTTCTGGTTGAAAGTTGTTGTGAAGGTCTTTAATAAAAACACTTTCCATCTTTCAACCAAGATGTAATTTTGCTCTGAATTCTGAATCGAATAGAGGAGGGGTAAACCTGGTGCTGAATACATTTCCGTAGAAAAGCAGTTTTATACTTCAGAGTTTTTAATTTTGCCCTAACTGGTACTACAGTATAACTCGGATATAAGAGACCCGAATATAAGAGAAATCCGGATATAAGAGAGATTTTCTCTGGTCCAAAAGTAGAGCCTGTGGTAATGTATATAAAATAGACCAAACCCGGATATAAGATAATTTTTATCAGGTCCCGACAACTCTCTAATATCAGGGTTACACTGTATTTTATTTAATTTACAAATTAAATTGGGGCTGTACCCTAATTTAAAATATTCAAAAATATTTTTGTAGGTACAGAACCTGATTATAACTATGAATGTATGTAGCTGAATACTATTGGAGATTTTAAAAACGAAGCAACCGTCTTCGTCCTGCTCTTCAGGCCTCATCGGAAGATAAAGAATTAGAATTATATATATATATATAGCACATGTGAAATATTTAGGACGCTTGATTTAAAGCGAGAAATAGCCAAGTAGCCTTGCAAAGCAGCACTTGTAAGTTTGGTCTTTCTTAAATGGTTTCTTCTTGTGCTGGACTAAGTCAATCTTTGCATATCAGACGCATGCATGCATTTATAAATCCAAACAAGTATTGCTTTTTTTGTTATATTATGGCATTTGGAATAAGAAATGTTCAATTAAGATAAGGTGGTTTTATTCCTGAAATCCACCCGAGGGCATCTTCCGTCATTCAATACATATGTATTTTAGTGAATATCTGTCGTGTTCCTCCAATATATTGGAAACTACGAAATAGAAATCACAAAAGATCCATATCCTTGTATCTTGGATTATTACTTCATAATTCAAATTCCAAGTCCAGTATTGGCATTCAACCAGAACGAACACGTCTCTTCGATTTGGCAGTTGTCAGGGAAACTCGTACACGACATGAATCACATTCAAAATCTGTTTAATATTCAGTTGTCACATGAACTTTTCGCTGACAACAAAATTAATTTATCCCAAGACATTAAGACACAAATGAATACTGGACGTAAAAGAGTAAGGAAAGAGTTTAGAAGGAACCAGAAGCCCAGTTTTAAACAGGAAACAAGGGATAAGCCTCTACTTCAGTTTAAAAGATCAGGCAGGAGTGTGAACCGAACGATAGGTGAACCTAGATACTCCTATTGAAAAAAAAACTGTTGTAAATATAATTTCAGAGTTTAAGGGTAGATGTTAGTGCTTTATTGTTTTATTTTTTAGCGTTATGAATTTTATCTACTTATTTAAATTTTAGTTTAGTTTAAGCTTCGTTGTCTCCTAAAAATGAAAAGAGCTACATTTAGTAAGTTGGCGCCTATTAAGTGAAATTAACTGTCAGCCGACATCCCATAATCTCCATCTGTTCTGTGATTATCAGATTTTCCAAACCATCCTTCCTCACTATGTGCCTTAGAAACCTCAACTGTCTCTTTCTCTGAGGTTAAGTATTAGTGTCTATTAAAACACCTATATCAACCTAGATGAGAACAAATGTTCGCAATAATTCCAAGATTATTGAAAAAATACTCATCTCAAAAATAAATACAAATGATGACAAATGGCACGAACCCACTAACATAATTCAGTTGTCACAATCCATCTGACACTGAATATAAAAGGCTCCAAGAATATACTACTAAAGTCCTTCGGGACGGTGGCGTAGTAGTTGGTTATAAATGTGTTAGTATCGTCTAGTAGTCATGAGTTCGATCATTGGACTTGGTAGTCAGTCAGTTAAGTACCATACGTGATACACGCTTCTTAGGCGATCATGTCTCGAAAGAGACATGACTGACTGGGCAGAAGATTATCCCGCAGTAGGTTCCCATTGCTTTCTGCGGTAGACTGGTTGCCGACCAAGGCTATAGAACCCAATCTGTCCTGTTAGTTAACCCATAACTGGAAGGAATAGACGGATTAATACTTTTCCCAAGGGTATTTGCGCGTAAGTGATTGCAATGAATTCAGCTGGAATTCGAACTCGGCTCCCTGATTTCTCGTTCCGAGCCGATATCCAATGCACTACAACGCACATCCTGGACTTGGTAGTAATAGTACCAAGTTCTAACATGAAAGAGCAATAATTGATTTCATCAGCCAATCTATGGACACCTGATGATGACCAGGGTAATTGTTGGGTCTATTATAACAAAAAAAAGGTCCCAGACTTAAAACAATTTTTTTCCATCAAAATGTTTATCTTAACATTAATATAAACATTTTGATGGAAGAAAAAGAAGGGATTAAAAATATTTTTTAAAATAAACATTTAAGTAAATTTTAGTTATTTTAAAAAAGTATTTTTAATCCCTTCTATCATTTTCCAAATTTTGTCAGAAAATTTTGTTTTGATTTGAGTTAGCGGTTAAAAAAACGTTACGACTGTTTACAATAGGGAAACGTAATGATTGCATCACCCACTTTTTTTTCGGTGACAAACGCATTGATTTGGAAATTTTCGCAAAAATCAAATTATTATTATGACACTTATATCAACCAAAATGAGAACAAAATTTGGAAATATTTCCAAGATTAAGTTTCCTTTTTTGTTTCCAATTTCTCCAAACATTTGTCGTTACTCACACTTTCAATCCATGTTAAGGATCTTCTGTAGAACCAGGTCTACCGCCGATGTTCTAACGGTCATCACTGAATATATATATACCAGGTTCTTGATAAGATGTCTCGAAAGCGTTTGACAGGGTTTGGAATGTTGGTTTTCTGTGCAAGCTACAGGGTTACGTTGTTTCTGGACAATTGTTCGATTTAATCCGATCGTTCCTATCAAATCGTGAAATGAAGGTTGTTTTGAACGTGCATTCTTCCAGTTTTTTAATATTTTCATACGAACTCAGGCATCCCTCAAGGCTCTATCCTAGGTCCTACGAATTTTTAATTTTCATCAATGATCTTGCTGATGTAATCAGTTCCCGAGTAGACATCTATGCAGATGACACCACCATTTACTCTCGTCTCAATAAAAAATCTGCCAAGGCTGAAAAGAAAACCTCGCTGCTGCTTTTGAAAAGAATTACCAATTTTTGTTGGAATAGGGTAGAAAATAGCTCGTAAATTTTAATGCTACCATAACAAAACTGCTCTCCTTTAAGCACCATAGAAAAAAAAATTCTACTTTCCATCTGTATAGATGACGCTAGTCTCCTAGAAAGCAACACACTGTGCCTCCTTGGCCTCACTCTCTCAACCGACCTCAGGTGGAATGGCTACATCAAATATATAGCTGAGTTTACCGTTAGGTAGTTTGGGTCATTTTCTCGTCAAAATTCATATTGCACATTTATAAATCTACCATTCGTCCGTACATTGAATACTGTTGCCATATCAGATCGAATGCTCCTACTATTCCTCTTAAAGTTCTCTACAAAATCTAAAGGAGGATCTGCAACATAATTGACACTGGCTTCGCAGCTCGCTTTCTGTCACTTTGTTCCCCACGGAATCTGGCTTCTCTATGTCTTTTCTACAAATATTTCCACCGCTTCTGCTCTAATGAGATTTTTTCTGTGGTGCCCCGACCGCATGTATTTACTCGTGCTACTAGATTGGCATTTAGGTCCCACCCTGTTACCGTCAAAATAATCAAATATTACCACCACTTCTACGTTATGAGTTTCCTTTCCCGCACTTCCTGTTGCCTGGGAAACTCCTTTTCTTCCCTGAAAGCTACAATTTCCAAATGTTTAAATGCAACGTCAATTGTCATTAACTATCTCTCCAAATCCTACCCATCTCCCTAAATCTTATTCACCACCCATCCTTTCTTTGCCATCCCTGTGCTCTGCTTTTTTTCTCTCTCTGTAACCCCCTGCACACCAGTGGCAGTTCTGCCTTGCTTAGGGCGAAATGATTTGAAATTTTTTTTTAAATAAATAAAAAATTTGTTTATTCATATCTCTTCTTCATCTTTGAGGCGATTATCCAGCACTCACTGCCATACAGAAGGACATATATGTTGTGGAATAGTTTTCGTACTGAAGGTTATAATCGTGCTATGTCGGTTGCTAATCGACTTAACGCACCCAAATATTAGGATCTTAGTAATCTTCCACTGAAAGCTGACTCCTTTTGTATTCGGTTAACTGCCGACTAATATCAACTGCCTAGTAGTTCTACTGAACTACAATAAAACTCTCATGATCTCCTATGAACTTCCCAAGAACTCCTAACTTCTCAAGAACTTCTCCCGTTAATTTCCTGTTAACTCTGATTAATATAGAAGGGAGAGTCCATTATCTAAGGAATAGACTGCTTAACTTTTGGAATGAATAGTTGGCTATCCCAATACGCATTTGGATTTTAGTGTGACAATTTTTAATTACTAAAGCACTTCCCAGATATCTAAAGTGTTGTATTAAATTCATTTTAGTATCTCCAATTTGTGATTTGCCTATTAGGGTTTCCCTTTTGCTGACAACCATGCATTCTATTTGTGATTTGCCTATTAGGTTTTCCCTTTTGCTGATAACCATACATTCTATTTGTGATTTGCCTATTAGGTTTTCCCTTTTGCTGATAACCATACATTCTATTTGTGATTTGCCTATTAGGTTTTCCCTTTTGCTGATAACCATACATTCTATTTGTGATTTGCCTATTAGGTTTTCCCTTTTGCTGACAACCATGCATTCAATTTTCTTGCAATTGCTGTTTAGTTCTCTTTTTTCTCTCTGTCTTTTACCTTTTGTAAGAGTCGTAGTTTCTTTTCTGTGTCTGCTATCAACACTGTGTTATCTAAAGATCTTATGTTGTTAAAATTGTGGCCTCATATAATTTCCATTTTCCTTAAAACTTTCTTGTTAAAAATATGCTTCATCCATAGTATTCTCAGCATCTCTCTGTAGAACCATATATCGGTTGATGAGGGAAGAGTGCTTTAAATAATTCTAAGAAAGTCAAGGATGATGTCAATCAGTTAAGTATTTGTTGTGGAGCAGTTTGCTATGTTGGTTGCTAATCGACTTAACGTACCCAAAATGTTAGGAACTTGGTAATCTTCCACTAAAAGCTGACTCCTTAGTATTCGGCTAACTGCTGACTAATATCAACTGCCTAGTAGTTCTACTGAACTCCAATAGAACTCTAAAGAAGTCCTATGAACTTCCCAAGAACTTCCTGTTAACTCTTATTAAAATAGGAGGGAGAGTTCATTATCTGAGGAATAGACTGCTTAACTTTTGAAATGAATATTTAGCTATCCCAATACGCATTTAGATTTTAGTGTGACAATTTTTAATTACTAAAGCACTTCCCAGATATCTAAGGTGTTGTATTAAATTCGTTTTAGTATCTCCAATTTGTGATTTGCCTATTAGGTTTTCCCTTTTGCTGACAACCATGCATTCTATTTTCTTGCAATTGCTGTTTAGTTCTCTTTTTTTCTCTCTGTCTTTTTACCTTTTGTAAGAGTCGTAGTTTCTTTTCTGTGTCTGCTATCAACACTGTGTTATCTAAAGATCTTATGTTGTTAAGATTGTGGCCTCATATAATGAATATGGTATAGGTGTAATAAGTCCGGTGAGAAGATACGTCTTTGTCTTTCACCTCTTTTTATTTCGTTTTCTGTTAAAACACTTCCCAAATATTTCAATTTCCGTACTTGTTTGATTTTAATAGCTCTAATTTGCAATTCGCACTTCGGGATCATTTATTTATTTGCTAACAACCCTGCCTTCCGTCTTTTTGCAATTGATGTTAAATCTTTTTTTTTATCGCTTTCCTTCACAACCTTCTGTAGAAGTGTGTGTAGCTTTCTTTCTGTATCTGCTATCAACACTAAGTCATCTGCATATGTTATGTTTTACCTTGTCTTGTTCGAATCATAATGTGAAATTAAGCTCCATTACATGAGCAATGGTGGAATTGAGACGATAAGTCAGTCAGTTAAGTGCCATACGTGATACACGCTTGGGCGATCATGTCTCGAAAGAGACATTACTGACTGGGCAGAAGATTATCCCGCAGTAGGTTGCCATTGCTTTCTGCGGTAGACTGGTTGCCGACCAAGGCTATAGAACCCAATCTGTCCTGCCATTTAACCCATAACTGGAAGGAAGAGACGGATTAATACCTTTCCCAAGGGTATTTGCGCGTAAGTGAATACAATGGATTCAACTGGAATTTGAACTCGGCTCCCCGGCTTCTCGTTCCGAGCTGATATCCACTGTACCACAACGCACATCCGAGACGATAAGACTAAGACTAAAAGTTAACCAAAGAGAATCGCATTTATTACGGTTGTAATGGTTTTTGTGACTAGCTTGTCAACAGCAATTCTACAGCGAGGTGCTCAAATCGTGTTGCAACAGAAAGAATTAAATAATTTCGAAAACCCGGATACTATCTTTTTTCGTGAAGTAAAAAATTAAAAGTTAACAGAAATTCTTAATTCCTTATTTTTTCTGTATAAAAACTATTTTCTTTTTAAACCTCATTTCACGGTCATTTAAATTTTAAATAAATGTACTGGCGGCGAGCTGTCATCGGGGGTGACACATTAAGGGTGATAGAGCTTGTTGAAATGTGTTTCATATGCGGGCGAATAATTAATTACAGTGAAAAAAAAATGAAGAACATTCCTTCTGATCTTGTCAAGAAAACCATAGATCTTCGGAATGAGCAAAAAGTCGATTACCGAACACTAACAAAATGCATGTTGCGTTACCATTGGGCACTTGAATGCGGTGTTATGGTAAGCAAGCTTGTCTCGATAAATTATTTGCAAGTGAGTTCAATCCTCACTGAGTGCTATACACTTTCGGCCTTGTGCCACATCTACGCCCCGGAAATCATTTTGGGCAGTCGACGTGGTGTAATTGTCAGCAAGCTTGTCTTGCTAAATCAGTTATGAGAGAGAAATGAGTTTTATTCTCATTGAGTGCTCGACGCTTTCGGTCTTGTGTCATATTTAAGCTACGGTTAGAAAATTGCTATATCCTATTTTTCTTGCAATTTAGAATATTTTAATAGTCAGATTACTTATATTGAAATATTATCGTACTGTCATCTAAAGAAAATAAATGTAAATTTTACTAATATTATAACTGATAATTTTGTTTATACTAATGATAAATTTCACTGTGAGTTTTATAAATTAGATACTTTTATTATTCAGCGATGTTTTCTTCTTCATACTAGTATAATCTTATGACATTTTACTAATCGCTTTTTCTGCTCCATTCGCATTCTGTTAAGATTGTACAGTTCCCCTTTTAGCAATTGTACAGAACGGATGTGCGTTGTGGTCCAGTGGATATCGACTCGGAAAGACAAATCGGGGTGCCGAGTTCGAAATCCAGTTGAATTCCTTGCATTCACTTACGCGCAAGTACCCTTGGGAAAGGTGTTAATCCGTATCTTCCCTCCAGTTATGGGTTAAATAATAGGATAGAGTGGGTTCTATTGCCTTGGCTGGCAACCAGTCTACCGCAGAAAGCAATGGCAACCTACTGCGGGATAATCTTCTGCACAGTCAGTCATGTCTCCTTCGAGACATGATCGCCTAAGAAAGCGTGTATCACGTATGGCACTTAACTGACTGACTACCAAGTCCAATGATCGAACTCATGACTACTAGACGATTCTAACACATGGCAACCTATTCTGAGATAATCTTCTGCCCAGTCAGTCATCTCTCTCTTCGAGACATGATCGCCCAAGCGTGTATCACATATGACACTTAACTGACTGACAAAAAGATTGATTCGATTTTTATGGTTTATCAACCCATTATAGGTTATTTAAAACCGGAAAATATTTTTACATATATTTGTAAGAATTTTTTATACATATATAATAATGATTTAGTGATAAAAGTTTTACTAATTAACTTAAAACTAGAAGATGTGGCTTCATACCTTTTCCAAAGATATTTGCGCGTAAGTGAATATATGAACCCAACTGGAATTGGAACTCGGTTCTCAGATTAACAATTCTGAACCATTATCCATCACATCATCCGCATATTCAAGTTAACAGCACCTGGTATTCCCAAGCGGTTACTAGGCTCGACGTTGCTTAATTTCAGGTATTGTACGGGAACCAGTAGTTTCAACGTGATATGATTGTGTGGTGGACAGGAAAATAAGAATTAAAAGCTACCTTCTTCTTCACTTTTACAAAAATTCACAATGACGTGTGAAATCGTGGTTTGCCAAATAGAAAAAGGATTGACCATGTGCTTAAAGAAAAAGTTGAAACCGGATTTCGCGAGTAGATGTTAAATTAATTTTCTGACCAATGGAAGCGGTTTGCAGGACTCCGGTCAATCAGACAGTCAAAGATGGAAGCAGGAGAGACGACAAGCTAAAATATAACGGGAGAAGCTTCAAGCTGACCCGGACATTTGTTATTTTTCTCTTTCCCTCTCGTGTGATGATTCCTTTTACTTCTTCTTCTCCATTCAAAGACATTATTACCAAACAAACCCTAATACATACATACGTACGTACGCATAAACTCTTTCCAACAAAGTACTTCTACGAACATTTCTTGATACCTTTAACTTTCTCATTGAACTTTTAAATACTACCTATTCTTGTTATTCATTCCTTTTAATAAATTTCTATTTTAACATGAAACATGTACAGTTTTATTCATATTACTCTACATATTCTAATCTGCTGACAATCTTCTGATGAAAACCTTCTGATAATTCTGGTGATAGAATAGTGAAGTCTCCAGGATGATTTATCAATAATCTACCAAACGATTATCCAGAACTCTAAGTAGGTTTCTAACCAGTTCTCTGATTGCTCCATTTGTCTATCAATGAATTCTATTGACGACCGCTAGATGGCGTTGCCAATAGCAGTATATAAGCAAACTGTGCAAAAATCTATTTTTCTTTCCACAGAATATCTTTGAACTAGTCCATAATTCGTTTCTCTTCTGAGAGAGGGGGATTTTCCGTCCCCAGAGAATCTAATACCGCATTGAAGACAACGCATAAAGTATACAGCATTCAATGCCTGAAGCTTACTTGACTACATACGAGAATATGTAAAAACGTCTACCAAACTAACATTTAACTCTTTTCAAAATGTAAGTCTCTCATAATCTTTCATATGAACTTTGCCCACACGTACATACAAATAAAATCCCTGCATATACACCTTCATTAACCCTCTGTTTGTATTCTTTCTGTTTAATTTGCTTCGTCCTGGGTATGACGATAAACTACATCCGGCAGCAAGGCCTCTGATCGGAAGATTGGAGGTTTGAGGAGCGTAGAAACACTTCTTAATTGCTGCTGTTTCCAAGTCTATCTTGACTCATGGTGGAATCACCTGTCAGGATCACAACTATAAGCAAATAGTAAACCCGTAAACAAAAATGCAACAATACATTTCTATAGTAAAATCACCAATAATATCTATTATGATCTAACAAATATATATCTAAAAAAAACATACCTTTACTCTGAAAGTATAAAATTTTGAACAAAAGAACTTATTTGAAAGCATAAAATTACGTACAAAATATTTAGATTTCGGCATTAAATAATCCATAGAGTTTGATATTGCTCCAAACAAAATCAACCAATCAACATTTAACTTGCTAAAATATTAAAATATGCCGTTAACCCTTGAACACTAACCATCAATTAAAGTTACACCACTACCCGATTTTGAAAATATCCAAAAACTATAAATCTTTATTCGAAAATTATACATGGGAGCACTTCAAAATTTGTACTTTGAGTTAACATTAATATGAACTGGAAAACATGTTATTTAGGTAAGAAAATTAGGTACTGAAAATTGTAATTAAATTGTAATTAAAATGGCGCCATTTACGCTGGGTACTATATACCCATGGTTAGTGTTCTCGGGTTAAATCTACCTAGTGGTTTCTATGTTCATTTTTATATTTTCTTGCTGGAAGAAAATTCAGGGCATCCACTGTCAACTGGTATAACTACACTGCCTTTCTCACTAAACATATGCCTTCAACATTTGGCAATCTTGCTACATTGTTACTTGAATGATGTTTTGTGTTACATTATTTTATACCCCAAGTAATTTCCTGCTGTTACGTTTTCCATTTTATATTTATGACGTTGCCTTTTATAGATATAGATAGCAGTTTAGCCCGGTTTCACTCGGGAAGTTTAAGGAATAATAAGAATAAAAACGTCTGATGAATTTACATAGCAAATACATACACAACGTCACTCCTTGTCACTTTTATAGATATAGATAGCAGTTTAGCCCGGTTTCACTCGGGAAGTTTAATGAATAATAAGAATAAAAACGTCTGATGAATTTACATAGCAAATACATACACAACGTCACTCCTTGTCACTTTTATAGATATAGATAGCAGTTTAGCCCGGTTTCACTCGGGAAGTTTAAGGAATAATAAGAATAAAAAACGTATGATGAATTTACATAGCAAATACATACACAACGTCACTCCTTGTCACTTTTATAGATATAGATAGCAGTTTAGTCCGGTTTCACTCGGGAAGTTTAAGGAATAATAAGAATAAAAAACGTATGATGAATTTACATCGCAAATACTTGCACAACGTCCACCCTCGTCACTTTTATAAATATAGATAACAATGTAGAATGTCTCTATTGGATTAGGGTGGGAGAGGTATGGGTAACATATATAGATATAGATAATATAGAGTGGACTGATCGATTCTACATTATAATCAATACATGAACTGATCCCTGACTTTGTGGGGGTGATAATATCTATTTTTCTACCTCTAATTTTGGCTTTCTGAAACATTTCAAGGTGTCGTTAGCGTTCTAAAATTTTGATCCACATCTGAGCGCAACTCCCGAATCTATCAAGCAAACAAATACTTACACAACGTCCACCCTCGTCACTTTTATAGATATAGATTAAACTTAGCTTGCTATAGAACAAAGCCGCAAACCCGAGACACCCAGTGGGAATCGCATTTACTACCGTATGTTCAGTAATACAACTGTTTCTCAACGAGTCACTATATAATATTCATTTTATATCCAATCTCTATAGGTAAGATGTACGCTGTGGTGCAGTAAATATTAACACGGAATGAGAAATTGCAAAACCGAGTTCGAAATTTAGTTGAATTTGTTGTATTCACTTATGTACAAATACCCTTGGGATAGGTATTATATATGGCTGACAAGAAAGTTCTTGCGGTTTTTAACTTTTAAATTCAGATGAACATATCTTGGCTCAAACAAAAATTTATTGATCGAAACAAGCACCATTGGAATCAAGACACTTTTGCCAACGCAAAACAAGTGCATTTATGCCAGCCACGTAAAAATCTTGCGTTCTGGTGGCGATGAAGTTGCTGAAGGCGTTTTTGATATCGCTTAGGTTTTTGAATCATTTCTCACGCAGAAAGATGTCGAAATGCTTGTAAAAGTGGTAGTCGGTAGGTGAGAGGTCGGAGAGTATGGCGGATGAGGAAGAGTTTCGTATCCCAATTCGTTCAACTTCTGCAGCGTCGATTTAGCAACGTGCGGTCAGGCATTGTGGAGGAGAATTGGGCCTTTTCTGTTGACTAATGCTGGGTATTGTTTCATCCATTTGTTGACACTACTTCTCCGCTGTAATGGTTTCGCCTGTATTCAAAAAACTGTAATGGATGAGACCCTGTCGCAGACCACCAAACAGTCAGCATGACCTTATTTTGGTTTAACTCTGGCTTCGGGAAGTGTTGTGGAGCTTCGTCGGCGTCTAACCACTGAGCTGAGCGTCGCCGGTTGTCGTAAAGAACCCACTTTTCATCGCAAGTCACAACCCGGTCGAGAAACGGGTCGTTCTTGTTGCGTAAAAGAAGGGAAGATGACACTTCATAAAGGTGTTTCTTGTGGTTGTCGTTCAATTCGTGAGGCACCTATTTATCAAGTTTTTTTTTTGTCTTTCTAATCTCTCTCAAGTGGTTGGAAATCGTCGTATACGTTACGTCTAGTTCAGAAGCAAGTTCTCGAACAGTTCTGCGTGGATTGGCTTCGACTATAGCTCTTAATTGATCGTTGTCAACATCCGATGGCCGATATCATCTTCAAGACTCTCGTCGCCGCCACGAAATTTCTTAAACCACCATTGTGTTGTGAGTTCAGTAGCCAAACGCTTCCTGGGCCAAACGCTTCGTTGATGTTGCGAGCTGCTTCAGCAGCTTTTCGGCCTAGCTCGAATTGAAATAAGAACATTGTGCAAATTTGCTTTTTTTTTCCATCTTGTATTCAACGTTCTGAAAAGAAGACATAATTGTTTTAAAACGATTGTAGTTTAAACGATTAGATAGAGCGAAAAACGCTCTTTAAAATTATATATAAAGTAAAGGTATTATAACGAAAACATATTTGAAAATACATAATTTGAAATCAAAATTAAAAATTCCGCAAGAACTTTCTTGTCAATCTAAATATTAATCCATCTCTTTTTCCTCTAGCTATGAGTTGAATAGCAGGATTAACTGACAACTAAAAGTGTATCACGTATGGCACTTAATCGACTGACTGATAGATTGGAGGTGTTTTGTAGTTGTTAATGGGTGAAAATGGGGGAGTAGTATACGGGACATTTGAAAATCTAAACTTATTTATAAATGAAACTTTGTGTGAGTGTGTGTCTGTGTGTGTGTGTATCCGTTACCTATAGACTCCAAAGCGGCTGAACCGATTTTCTTGAAAATTTACACATTTGTACTATAAGCATCCGTGAGTGTTCTTAGCTAGGTTTTGTGTCGAGGTATCGCCGATAAATATCGAAAATCGATAATCGAAAAAATCGGGTTATAGAAGGAGTGGTCCTATTTTAATCAAATTTGATACACTCATTGACAAGGACATAAGAAATGATATTCAGAAGTTTCAAGGTTGCAATTCTTACAATAGTGCAGAAAATTTGATATCGATACCAGGAAATCAAACTTTGACTTACATCCATTCATTTTTCTTTCAGTCTACGGTTTCGCTTTAACTGGAAACAACTATTGCTTTTTAGTGTTTCGTGCCAACGTCCAAAGAGTCTGAGCTCCAGGACCATGGATTAGTTTTAAAGCTTTCATTACACCCGAGCAACGCCGGGCTATACTGTTAGTCAGGTTGTAAACATGGGATTCACTTGCATGCATACTAGTTCAATCCATAGTTCTGGAGATATATTCAAAGTAAATGCTGGAGATTTTTTCACTCGGATCTAATTTCCATGGCTTTAGTTTCTTCTCAAATGTGACTGCTTGTACATCGAGAGAACTGTGTAAATATTTGATTGCAATGATTCGACGAAATATGAAAATTTGTCAACTTGCCTCAAACCTAATGATGAAGGCTTCCAAGGAAAGCATAAAAATTGCAAAAGTCGCAGGAAATATCACATTAATAAATGAAATTATTTTAGAAAATGCCAGTCATTTCAATCCCCCATTTAATTCTTTTTCTCCCCGCCTTAATACATTTAACCTCTCTCTTGACAACTCATACATACATGAAGACTTGGATGGGTGTGTTGGCCGAATACATTTTTAATTCTGCATTATCTGGAGGTCTTAATTGATAGAGATATATGAAGAACGAACACCAGACTAAGAATTTCAAAATTAACATTTTTACATTCTAAGAATGGACATCGTATATTAGCATATTTATTTTGGATTCCGTAGGTGGGAGCTGTTTTTATTTCCATATCTTTCTATGCAAAACATTAGAGCCAATAAGACACAAGTATTAACTGAGTGTGAAAGAATAGGAAAAAATAAACATTGTTACGGAGCGTGAATTATAGAAAAATAATCAAGAAAACAGTAGATATCGATTGTTATTGTATTTAATTTTATTTTGCATTTCAGCCTGTTCATATCTATGTATCTACGTTTACATCGCTCACTTTCTCTCCATATATATATATATATATATATATATATATATATATATATATGGAGATAAAGTGAGCGATGTAAACGTAGATACATAGAAAATATATATATATATATATATATGGAGAGAAAGTGAGCGATGTAAACGTAGATACATAGATATGAACAGGCTGAAATGCAAAATAAAATACAACGTCCAAATATATATATATATATATATATTAATATACATAATTACAATAAAGCAGCACTAATTATTATAGACTAATGTCCGAAAAACCAATGCTAACCTATCAGTAAATACATTAAATCGTCAATAACCCAACGGGGACTACCTCGTAGGTTAAATAAAGGGGAAGAAAAAAAGAAACAAACCAAACACAAGAACAATGCGTCAAGATCTTGTTTGAAAGAAGAAAAAAACCCAAACCGAAAATATTAACAGTAAAATGGTCTATACGAAAGTACGAAAGTAGAGTAAAAATACAGTATACTAAATCTAAAAATGAGCCAACACCGACCGCGGTTTCACACAACGGATCGTCGTATATATATATATATATATATATATATATATATATATATATATATATATACTTAGCAAGTAAGCTGTTGTACCAAGCTACCTGGATTTCAATCGTAAGGTATCTTCAGACAGAAAGTGACCATCTGCCTGAAGATATCTCACGGTTGATTTTGGTTTGGTTTGGTTGTTTTGTTTTTATGGCATATCAACCTCGGCGGGTCATTTATTGCCAACTAAATTTTATTTATTTATTGCTAGCAATACCTTTTTTTTTCAACAATTTATTGTTGTTTTTATATAAGTGGGTGGGGGAAGAGTCGTTGCGGACGAATGAATTAGATGTAGTGGATTTAGTGTAATATATAATAAACTTAATTCTTTTGTTAGAATCTGTCGGAGAAATATTAGTATTTATGAGTTTTTTTTAGGATGTTTTCATCTAGTTGGTAGTTGGAGTGCTTCTGGCTACGGTATAAGAGAGTGATATGTTTAGGATTGGTTGGGTTAGTATCATGTGTTGTTTTTTTCCATGTTAAGCTTTTTAAGAAAATAACGTATTTGTTCATCAACTATGTAGTTGGGAAAATTATTATTGATGAGTGTCTGTTTTATGATTTTTAGTTCACTTCCCCCACCGTTAATGATTTGCAAAAAACCAATGTAGTATATAAATAGTATATATGAACTCAATAACCAGATTAGGAGGGTGATTAGAAGAAATTTTATAAGATCTTTGAAATCTTATACATTGCTATAATTAAAAATGAAAAGGAAAACAATTCTTGTTACAATTCATTATTCACTTAAAAAATCCTTTCTCCTCAGACTACAATATCCTTAATATATATTATGTTTATAAAAGCCATTAAAAGTTTATCTAAATAAAAAGTGGCATCGTTTTCTTGCATTTTTGTTTTTACTATTTGGAGCAGATTTTCGGAAAAAGGGCAACTGTTTGAAAAAAAAAAGAGTGATTTAGATTTCAGAAAAAGTTTTGCATTTAACTAATAAAAGAAATTTTCAGTACAGTTGTCAATTTCTAAAAAATTCAGGAAAATTATTGGAGTTGGGGACAACATATATAAAAGAAATATTTTTACCAAAATTTTATAAAAATAATGATTTCAAAAATAATTTTAGTTATTTGTGAATAGGGTCCTCATAGATTCATTAAAATTCGACCATTACTTGATTTTTGCAAGAATTTCCAAATTAATGTCTTTACCACCAAAAAATGAGCTGCGTAATATTACGTTTGTCGAAGTAAACTCTTATAAATAACTGGTCACACGCCAACTAAAGAAAGAAAAAAAAAACAGAACAAGAATTTTAAACAAAATTTCGATTATGTAAGCAAGAATTAAAAAAATTAATAAAATAATTAAAAAATACGTTGAATTTTCCTCTTAATAATAATATAAACATTTTGACGATAAAACTTTGCTTTTATTAAGCTTCGAGCCTTTTAACATCATGCTATGCTGTTTTTTCAGCGAATGAGTGGAGGTACCTAACTAAAAGAATATATATATATATATATATATATATATATATATATATATAGTCTTACTGACTAGAAGTTAAAATTAATTAAAATTAACTTAAGTCGTATTTGCTGTTTGTTCGTTTTGTTTTGCTTTTTTGTTGTTGTTATATTTATATATCCACTCCTATTTTCAGTAACGCGAATTATAAGCAAACAGCACCGAAGCGGATCTTCATGACAACTTCACTTGTCCAAGACCACTAGCTTTATTTCTCGCACCGCCCAACGAATGCGTAGATGAAGACTCTCCACTTTGTCAGGTGATCTGACCATATAAAAAGTTCTTTAAAGTCTTTGAGCTAAACAGACATTTCTATAGTTAAAAAAATACAGATTCTCTTAACGCTAGACATTGATGCTTAATATGTGAGGAAATAATCATTTTTTAGCTGAATATTTCTTTTATCCAGTTATGCATTTTGATTCTTTTATCATTTTAGTCATTAAAAAAGGAGGCATTAATTTCGGAACGTCACTTCGTTTTATTTATTTCACCCCAATCAACCCCTACGACACAAGTGTTTATATCCAAACTTATTTATAAGTGGAACTTTGTCTGTGTGTTTCTGTGTGTGTCTTTGTGTGTGTGTCCCCGTTACCTATACACTCCGAAACGGCTGAACCGATTTTCTTGAAAATTTACACAGTTGTACTATAAGCGTCTGCGAGTGTTCTCAGCTAGGTTTTGTGTCGAGGTACCCCTGATAATTATCGAAAATCGATAATCGAAAAAATCGGGTTATAGAAGGAGTGATCCGATTTTAATCAAATTTGATACACTCATAGACAAAGACATAAGAAACGATATTCAGAAGTTTCGAGGCTGCAGTTCTTACAATAGTACAGAAAATTGATAATATATATATAAGGCAAGATGTTTGTGTGTGTGTCTGTTTATCTGTCTGTATGTCCTTTATACAAATCCACAATTTTCATTCGATTCTCACCAAACTTCACACAAATATTCTTTAGGCTGAGTATGAACTCCAGAAACATGGATTAGTTTCAGAGCTTTCATTACACCCAAGCAACGCCAGGCTATAATGCTAGTTTGAATATAAGCACATTGAATCATAGAATATATAATCTCTAAAAGATAACGATTATTCGAAGAATATTCTGTCTCATTCAAAAGACAATCACAAAAGAACAATTTATACGAAAATGAAAATTTCACTCATTCATGTGAATTTGTTGAAACGTGTGAATTTGTCGAAACGTGTTACCAGCCATTACATGTAGTTATTGAGGTTGCATGAACGATTGTCCATTATTACTTCAGAAGCATTTCATGTTTAAACGAAGAAGAAGAGAGAGACATATATTTGGCTGTCGGGCCCACAGTCCGTTCCAATAGATATTTACATCGATTGGATACCGTAACCTGGAAATAAAATCGCTACAGGTACCTTTATGTGTCAAAGCCGAGCCCGGTATCTGCGCATATATTTCTGGAGTGGGGCCAAGCGTGTTGCAAGACTGCTTGGGACAGGAGCAGATAAAACATAGTACCATTCAAGTAGAATTATACGATGACAAGCCGGTTTCCGAAGTTTTCTTGGGTTCATTAAGATTCCTTCTACGGGGAAAAAGAAAGAATAAAATATTGTAGTGAATATAAAATAATAATAACCCTCATTACCTACTCTCTTCAGATTCGGAGGAGTGAGGAAATGACAGAAATGAATTCCCGATGCTATGTGAACTTTTTGGGGGCCAATGAAAATCTTTTCGTCACAAAGATTGACTGGAGAGCTGAGAAGACGGAAATAAATTCTCCAACGAATGTGAATTTTTTTTTCTTTTTTTGATCAAGAAAACCCTTGTCTCCACAGAAATTAGCTGTTGAGCCAAGAAGAAAGAAAAAAATAGCGACCATGGCCGTATCTGACTACCGGGCACACCGGGCACGGATCCGAGCCGATCCGTGCAATCATAGTGAAAATCCGGGCAAGGAAGAATGTCTTCGTCAGAAATCAAACTAAACAATTCACGAAGAAATAAAGAAAGAAAGAAAAACGAAGAAAACATCCGAATGAACGTAGTAAAAATCTGTTTGTTTATTTATTAATTTTGGGAGAAAAGACTGGTTATACTCAGAAAGTCCGAACCCGATTTCCTGCTTTCGTTCATGTTCTGTGCCTAATTTCCATCCGCAAAATCCGCAAAAGTCATAGTTTCTGGAAACGAATGACACTGATGACGCCATCACATTGTCAACTAATAAATCCGGGCAGTTTTCTCTGTGTCCGGTGTTTTTTAGCATCAGCTACGGCCCTGAAGTGACCATATGCGAAATCTTTTTCTATATAAAATGAGGAGAAATATTAAATTAATAAGAACGTTTACAGTCAATTGAAAGGTTTCATTTCTTTTCACCGTGTCCAGCGTTTAAATTTTTGCCAGTATCAAATTAGTCGCCAATTATATTATCGGCTTTTAACCAGGTATCCGGCACTTCAAAGAATTTTCCTTTAATAATCCAAGACTAAGTATTTCAAACTATCTTTCTTCTTATACCTTTGAAAGTATGCAGTCATATATCAAGCGTGTAAAACCGTGAATAAATTTATTATCTTGTTAGAATTACCGCGTGTTTCCTCGTCATCATTGATTAATCCTCTTGGCGTGGGTAAATCAATAATTTTAACCTCGAAGTCCTACACCATTATAAAATAACAAAATCTATTATTTAGATAGGTGTGAATTTGTGACCTTGGGTTTCATGCTCTTGCGATCGTAAGACAAACTGATTAATTTAAAAAAAATATATATGATATATATAGAGCTGTTATATTGGCGTATTTTTGTGGAAGTGGGAGGAAAATTGAAAGGAAAATTTGTCATCGTGACCAACGCAGGCATATGTACACACTTGTACACCCAATGACGTATGCAGACAAACACACGCGCGCTACCCACCGGGGCTCACACAAACATAACTATATGCGAACCGTATGGGGCTTAGCATATATATGTATATGGGTCCCGTTGCGTACATACATACACATTTGTTTGGTGTATAGAAATAGTGTATCTACCGACAAAAATACACCAATATACGCAGCCATACATATATCAAATATTTAAAAAAAATTAATCAGTTTGCCTGAAGATCGCAAGAGCGTGAAACCCAGGGTCACAAACTCACACCTATCTAAATTAATATGTTAGCTCTATCACTGATATTGAACGCTTTCAAATAAGTAACGTGCATATATAATATATAATATATAATATATATAACAAATTGCATACATATATATATATATATATATATATATATACATACACATTTCACACACACACACACACACACACACACATATATATATATATATATACACACACACATTAATGGATATATTCTTAATCCGACATTTTTTATTGCATCGAATAGCACTAGAATGGACACTTCATATTAGAAATAGAGGCCTCATTTTTATTTATTTATTAAGCAGTGTGTATGGCGTCTCTATCGCACTTCGCATGTGTCCTTTGATAGGAATCTAACGTGTCACCTTCGTTGGCGAAAATTACGTTAGATCTGATATGCTCGGCCACGATGAACTTGTAGCGTAGGGACAATGGGTAATGTTTCTTTGTTTCTGCTTTGTGTCAGACTTAACCAACTCCCCCACAGCTTACAGGATTTTATGGTGAATTCTCATCAGAATTATTATCAGAAGGTTGGTTGTCGGCAGGATGGAATATGTAGAATTAGTAGAGAAGAGTGGAATAATAAAATATACACTTTGAATGTTAAAATAGAAATTTATTAAAAGGAAGAATAACATAAGTTGCAGAATTTAATGTTCATTGAGAAAGTTAAGGTATCAAGAGTTTGTACAAAATTTTACAGTAGTAATTGTTGAAAGGGATAAAGGAGAAAAAAGAGAACAAGCCGCGACCTGACCTAATCTCCGGGTTGATTTGAAGTGGTTACATTTTAGATGTGTGTCAGCAAACCGCCTCCCATGTCTGACCGCCGTGACCGGATAGAGACCATCCTTAACTATTGAATCCAGTCACGTGGAGTGGCTCCAGAATTATTTTTTCTTTAGCTGTGGAAAAACAGTTTCTCTGAGGTATTTTGAATTTTGCGATTTGATGACCAATCTGGAGCCAGAGTTCCGCTACAAACTTAACAGTAACAACTATGGTAATGAACATTTTGAGATTGTATCTTGGGTTGTGCTTTTAAGCGCATCTACCGTAAATTTGAAACTTAATACCTAAAAAAAGACGGATTTGCGTACACATATTTATATGAATTTTTGTGTTTGTTTTGGCGTGAAGAACCCACCATAAAATTGGTAAAAATATTTTTCATACAGCATATCTATATATCTATCTGTTTATCTATCTTTTATATATATATATATATATATATAAACGAGTTTAATACGCGACCTAGGTTTCTACCATGTGGGGTGTCTTCAGTCGATTTTTAATAATGTTATTGAAAATCGCCTGAAGAAACCACTCATGGTAGAAACCTAGATCCTTAATAACTCGTTTAGAAATGGAACATATTCAAAAGTTTTACAATATAATTGTATTGAACACTTTTTAATACAAATGTGCACTGGTCTAGTTTTATTATGACCAAAAACTAAATAACTAAAACAATATATATATATAAAGAGAGAGAGAGAGAAAGCAAACTTAGGACTTAAAGTATGTATGTAAATCTGTAAGACATGCCGTTAGGTAATCATTACTTCGATTAACAAACAAAAATTGGGAAGTGAATTCGTTGATATATCGTTGTGAATAAACCAAAATATCTCGTATTTTGCACCATGAAGATGCTGAAAACTTCAAAATATTTAGAAAACAATCACTTTGGATTCTTCTTAATCTATCCTAGTTATCAACAAGTAATTTACACGCCGTTCCTTTGACTCTTTATAGAAAGATTAATACTCATTTTATGTTAGTATGAGAAATATTTTGACAGGCACAGAAATTAGAGTCAGCCCGCGAAGCTAGAAGATTATTGTTATAGTGTTCTCCTTTTTATATAGATGGACTCGTCCAGAGTCACTACACAATATTTCATAGTAACACTGTGCTCTACTCATCGCGAAGATTATGACGCAGTACCGTCAGCTGCCAACGCGGACTTACTCAATATACTACGGCTTCACTTCCAGAGACTTGTACATATACTTTTACTAACCCGCATTCCTGGACTAATAATCTTCATTCAAGTCTGTATCCTTATGTTAATACACTTATTTTCTATCTCAGTTACTGGTCGTTGTTCATTTATTTGTACAGGTCCAATTCCAAGGATCCAGAGCAATTATGTTGCACCAAAGTTTCAAAGAAAGAAAATTTGCTTTTTATTATTAGAATCTATTTCTAAATGTAAGTTTTTTTTATCTGAACTCGAAAGCATGCTGAAGACGTCATGCAACAATCTGAAATAACAAGCAGATCATGTAGATAGATAGATACATAGATAGAAAAAGATGTAAGTTTTCTTTAATATAATGACCATAATGAATAAAGCATAAAATTAATAAAGAGACCATAACGAAGAAATATAAAAATGATACCTATTTAAGGATTTCCATAAAATGTATGAAATAATAAAATAGACATGAATATACGGAAAAGAAAGAGTTTGAGTAAATTGAAAGAAAAAAACAAAAAAAAAGAAAGAAAAAACAGAAAGTGAGAAAGAAGTGTTGATGACACACTGAAGAGAAAGAAAGAAAATGAAGTAAGAAAATTAAAAAAATGAACTGTTACATGCCCCCCCCTCCAAAAAAAACAAGGGATGGTGATGAATAAACAGAAGAGAAAGCAGAAAAGAAATACTGACGAATAAAGAGGAAGAGAATGTTTAAAATAATGATGACGAATAAACGGATGAGAAAGATAAAAATAAATGATGATTAATAAACGGAAGAGAAAAATTAAAAGAAATGGTGATGAATAAACGGATGAGAAAGATAAAAAGAAATGATGATGAATAAACGGAAAAAAAAGAAGATGAATAGACGGAAGAGAATGATAAAAAGAAATGATGATCAAATAAGGTAGAGAAAGAAGAAAGGAAATGATGATGAATAAACGGAAGAGAAAATTAAAAAGAAATGATGATTAATAAACCGAAGAGAATGATAAAAAGAAACGATGATAATAAAAGGAAGAGAAAGATAAAAAGAAATGATGATGAATAAACGGAAGAGAAAGATACAAAATGGTGAAGAATACACTGAAAAGAAAGATAAGAAAAATGATGATGAATAAACGAAAGTGAAAGATAAAAAGAAATGGTGCTGAATAAATGGAAGAGAAAAATAAAAATAAATGGTGAGGAATAAACTGAAAAGAAAGAGACAAAGACATGATGATGAATAGACTGAAGAGAAAGATAAAAAGAAATGGTGATGTATAAACGGGAGAAAGAATGAAACGAAATGTTTATGAATAAACGGAAGAGAAAAATAAAAAATCATGATGATGTATAAACGAAAGAGAAAGATAAAAAGAAAAGATGATGAAATAATTGAAGAGAAAGATAAAATGAAATTTTCATGAATAAACGGAAGTGAAACATAAAATGAAATGTTGATGAATAAATGGAAGAGAAAAGTTAAAACTAAAAGATGATGAATAAACGAAAGTGAAAGATAAAAAAGGAGATGATGAATAAATCGAAGAGAAAGATAAAAAGAAATGGTGATGTATAAACGAATGAAAATATAAAAAGAAATGACCATGAATAATCTGAGAAGAAATATGAGAAGAAATGGTGATGAATAAAATGAAGGGAAAGAGAAAATGAAATGATGATGAATAAACGAAAGAGAAAGATAAATAGAAATGATCAAGAATAAACTGAGGAGAAAGGTAATAAGAAATGGTGAAGAATAAACAGAAGAGAAAGATACAAACAAATGGTGATGAATAAAAGAATGAGAAAGATGAAAAGAAATGGTCATGAATAAACGGAAGAAAAAGATTAAAAAAATGATGATGAATAAACGGAAGAGGAAGATAAAAAGAAATGATGATGAATAAACCAAATGAAAAAGATAAAAAGAAATGATGATTAACGAATGGAAGAGAAAGATAAAACGAAATGATGAAAAGAAAGATAAAAATAATTCGTGATGAATAAATGGAAGAGAAAGATAAAAAGAAATGATGAGGAATAAACGGAAGAAAAAGATAAAAAGATAAAAGGAAATGATGATGAATAAACTTAAAATAATGAGAAAAAGACATGATGATGAATGGACTGAAGAGAATGATTAGAAGATAAAAAGAAATGGTGACGAATAAACAGAAGAAAAAATAAAAAGTAATGATGATGAATAAATGGAAGAGAAAGATAAAAAAATGATGATGATGAATAAACGAATGTAAAAGATAAAAAGAAATGTCCCAGAATAATCTGAGAAGAAAGATAAAAAGAAATGGTGATGAATAAACGGAAGAGAAAGATAAAAATAAACAAATGGTGATGAATAAAAGAATGAGAAAGATGAAAAGATATGGTCATGAATAAACGGAAGAAAAAGATAAAAAGAATAGGTGATGAATCAATGAAAGAGAAAGATTAAATGAAATATATGATGAATAAACGGAAGAGGAAGATAAAAATAAATGATGATGAATAGACTGAATTGAAATGTAAGAAGAAATGATGATGAATAAACCAAATGAAAAAGATAAAACAAAATGATGAAAAGAAAGATAAAAAGAATTGATGAAGAAATAAACGGGGGAGAAAGATAAAAAAGTAATGGTGATGTGTAAACGAAAGAAAAAATAAAAATAAATGGTGAAGAATAAGCGGAAGAGAAAGATAAAAAGAAATGATGATGAACAAATAGAAGAGAAAGATAAAAAGAAATAATTATGAATAAACGGAAGAGATAGATAAAAAGAAATGATAATGGATAAACGGATGATAAATATAAAAAATGGTGATGAATAAACGAAAGAGAAAGATAAAAGGAAATGATAATGAATAAACTTAAAATAATGAGAAAAAGACATGATGATGAATGGACTGAAGAGAATGATTAGAAGATAAAAAGAAATGGTGACGAATAAACGGAAGAAAAAATGAAATGAAATGGTGATGAATAAACAGAAGAGAAAGATAAAAAGTAATGATGATGAATAAATGGAAGAGAAAGATAAAAAATGATGATGATGTATAAACGAAAGAGAAAGATAAAAAGAAATGATGATGAATAAACGAATGTAAAAGATAAAAAGAAATGTCCAAGAATAATCTGAGAAGAAAGATAAAAAGAAATGGTGATGAATAAAATGAAGAGAAAGATAAAAAGAAATAGTGATGAATATACGGAAGAGAAAGATAAAAATAAACAAATGGTGATGAATAAAAGAATGAAAAAGATGAAAAGATATGGTCATGAATAAACGGAAGAAAAAGATAAAAAGAAAAGGTGATGAATCAATGAAAGAGAAAGATTAAATGAAATATATGATGAATAAACGGAAGAGAAAGATAAAAAGAAATGATGCTGAATAGACTGAATTGAAATGTAAAAAGAAATTATGATGAATAAACCAAATGAAAAAGATAAAAAGAAATGAAGATTAACGAATGGAAGAGAAAGATAAAATGAAATGATGAAAAGAAAGATAAAAAGAATTGGTGAAGAAATAAACGGAGGAGAAAGATAAAAAAAGTAATGATGATGTGTAGACGAAAGAAAAATAAAAAGAAATGGTGAAGAATAAGCGGAAGAGAAAGATAAAAAGAAATGATGATGAACAAATAGAAGAGAAAGATAAAAAGAAATAATTATGAATAAACGAAAGAGAAAGATAAAAAGAAATGGTGATGAGTAAATAATAGAGGAATTTCAAAGAAAATGATGATGAATAATTCGAAGAGAAAGATATGAAGAAATGATGATGAATGAACAGAAGAGAAAATTAAAAAGAAACGGTGATGAAGAAATGAAAAAGAGAGATAAAAAGAAATGGTGATGAATAAACGTAAGAGAAATTTAAAAAGAACTGATGATGACAAACGGAAGAAAAAGATAAAAGAAATGGTGATGAATAAATGGAAGAAAGAGATAAAAACAAATGTTGATGAATAAACGGAAGAGAAAGATAAACAGAATTGGTGATGAATAAACGGAAGAGAAAGATCAAAAGAAATGGTGATGAATAAACGAAAAATAAAAAGAAAAAGAATTGTTGTGAATAAACGGAAGAGAAAGATAAAAAGAAATGATGATTAATAAACGGAAGAGAAAAAATAAAAGTAACGATTATGAATAAACAAAAGAGAAAGATAAAAAGAAAATGTGATGAATAAACGGAAGAAAAAGATAAAAAGAAATGATGATGAATAAACGGAAGAGAAAGAAAAAAAAGGAAATGATGATGAATAAACGGAAGAAAAAATAAAAAGAAATGGTGATGAATAAACGGAAGAGAAAGATAAAAAGAAATGATGGATAAACGAAAGAGAAAGATAAAAAGAAATGATGATGAATAAACGAAAGAGAAAGATAAAGAGAAATGATTATGAATAAACGGAAGAGAAAGAGAAAAAGAAATGGTGATGAATAAACGGAAGAGGAAGATAAAAAGAAAAGGTGATGAATAGACGGAAGAGAAAAATAAAAAGAAATGATGATGGATAAATGGCAGAGAAAGAGAAAAAGAAATGGTGATGAATAAACAAAAGAGAAAGATAAAAAGAAATGATTATGAATAAACGGAAGCGAAAGAAAAAAAGAAAATTATGCTGAATAAACGGAAGAAAAAAATAAAAAGAAATTGTGATGAATAAACGGGCGGGAAAGATAAAAAGAAATGGTGATGAATAAACAGAAGAAAAGGACAAAAAGAAATGGTGATGCATAGACTGATAAGGAAGAAAAAAGTCTTTAGAAAAAAGGTTCAGAAAGAGCTTTCAGAAATTTTACTCGAGCTATGAAGAAAGAAGCAAACCAAGGATGAAAAAATAGAAAAAAAAAAAACATGGAATGCTTCGGAAAAAATTGCAGAAAAGTTGTCTCAGCCAAATTGAAATACTTTCACTAAGGCAAACATTTGTTCCATTTATTTTAACTCGAAACAAGAAGTTTATTCTTGATTTTATAGAATTATATTTTGTGTACTGTTCTTTTTACTTGACTGTTTTATCTTTGTCCTCTTTCCTTTTAATGACACTGTGTGTGTATGTGATGTGTGTGTGTGTGTGTGTGTGTGTGTGTGTGTGTGTGTGTGTGTAATGTCTGACTTCCTCTAACTTAAACTAAATTCACCAGGTTTATGCGAGACAAAAAGCGAAAAGAAATAACTATCCTTTACTATTCCATATACAATGTCTTTGGACTCAGTAAATCATAATGGCTGATTATCTTTCAAATTTAGTAAAAGCAAATAAATATATTTGTGAAGGCGATCTCTTAGTAAATGGCGAAAAAAGATTTCTCGCTTGCTTGGACGAAAGCTCAGTTGCAACTGCGTTCCTAGATGCTTTTCAAAAGGTGAGTTGTCAGCGACGCGAAGCAAAGGCAAAAAAATAAAAAAATGATGGACAAGAAAAATCCAATTGAACAAACGTGAAAGAGATCGAAACAAAACGTCTTTTTAATTATTTTGGTGTAAAAAAAAGAAGGCAAGCAAAGATTTTTTTCCAATTGAGTATCTTTAAATCATAAAGGTTTTCTTCTATAAACAAAATTTATCAAAATAATCGGTCGTGTTATGTATAACAGAACGGCGTATGGCAAAACTGTCTTCTGAGATTTTATCTCAAAGAATTAACTGAATGCCACTGTGTACTGATTTCTCTTAAAGCCGTTTTTAAAAATTTTTCTTTCAGGATCTATTTCAAAGAACGAACAAAAAGTATAGAAGAGATTTGAAAATCCCTTCTCTATGCAGTTTTTTTTTTCTTTTCTTTTTTCAATTAAATTTTCTAATGAATTTAATTTCTAATGAAACACTAAAGTATGAATGGCACAGAAGAGAGAATAACAGGTTGACTGGTTGCGGAAAATTTAAGAAATTAAAGATGAATTTTTAAAATCGTTGATTTTTAACTGATTGTGAGAGTTTTCTCATCTTTTTTTGTTTCCTTTTGCTTTTGTTTATTTACTGATTTTTTCAAAAGTTTTCAATCAAAGACGACGTCTATTTGAATTACCATTTTATATCTTTAAGCAGAGGCGAGTCATTTTCTGAAGGAACTGCATAATAGATTTGAAAAAAAAGAGAAAAGAATGACAACTTTTTGGTCTAAAGTCAATCAATATTTCTCTTTGGAATAAAATCTTGACCAATCACAGAAAAGCACCGTTTCTGTTAAAGAAAGAAAAATGTCTAAATTCTAATATTTACACAAAAATAATAAATAAAGCCATTGCTCATATCGTATATATGAAAAAGTACATTCTTACCTAAAATAGAAATAGGAATAACGATACATAAACTCAGTTGAATGACCAGAAGATTTATGAACTTTTCAATTCTGATTTCATTAATTAGCTTCATCAAAGAGGTTGGTGGACACCTCCAATGACCTGCTAAAAATATGGGCTATTCAAAATTCAGTTTATTTTATTTAAACGACACGATATTTTATTAATCGTAATGCCATAATTTCAAAATGCAATGCAGCTGAGAAGGCATTTCTGTGAAGCATTAATTATTTGGATTATTTTATTCTTAGAAGTGGATTCTCCTGATAGGTTTATTTTTAGCAATCTTCACTTATATATATATACTAGCAGTATAGCCCGGCGTTGCTCGGGTGTAATGAAAGCTTTAAAACTAATCCATGGTCCTGGAGCTCAAACTCTTTAGATGTTGGAACGAAAGACTAAAAAGCAATAGTTGTTTCCAGTTAAAGCAAAACCGTAGACTGAAAGAAAAATGAATGGATGTAAGTTCAAGTTTGATTTCCTGGTATCGATATCAAATAAGTCTTTTCGTCGTAAACTGAATTTTGAAGGCTAAATAAGTCCTCTGAGTAAATAGTATCATGGCTGAGACTAAGAATTACAATTATACCTACTTAGAGCCAAACCCGAATCAAAAACTAAAATAAAGGGGCTGAAAAAAATACAGACATACAGGCAGATAAACAGACACACACACACAAACATCTTGCCTAATATATATATATATATATATATATTATCGATTTCCTGCACTATTGTAAAAACTGCAACCTTGAAACTTCTGAATATCGTTTCTTATGTCTTTGTCTATGAGTGTATCACATTTGATTAAAATCGGAACACTCCTTCTATAATCCGATTTGTTCGATTATCGATTTTCGATATTTATCGGGGGTACCTCGACACAAAACCTAGCTAAGAACACTCGGAAACGCCTATAGTACAACTGTGTAAATTTTCAAGAAAATCGGTTTAGCTTTTTCGGAGTCTATAGGTAACACACACACACACACACACACACACACACACACACACACACACACACACACACACAGACAAAGTTCCATTTATAAATAAGTTTATATATATTAGTAGAATGAAATTCGAAAGAACGAAACGCGTCACAAAATATACTTTCCACTTCCTCAAAGATATTCAGATTATGACCTTATGAGTCCCCTAAGGTAATAAATAAAGTTATGCTCTACTATCCAACTTTTAACACACCTGTATGCGTCTTGAATATATTTTTACTTGTGATAAATTTTAGCCATCATTATATAGCTTGACGTAAACTTATTGAAACTTCTATAAATAAATCAAAGCAGGTATCTTTTGTTTGTCACTGAAAATATTATTTAAGAAATACCAGTATTTTAGTTTTTATTACAAATTAAATTGGCACATATTTCAACGCAACCATATTAAATGAAAAAAAACAGATTTTTATAACCAGCAATGTAACAATAGAACAATTTAAAAATATGAATTTCTTATATTGATATCAGTCTTTTATGAAAGTAGAAGTTATCACATTCAGAAAATTGAAATCACTGCCAATTCGCTTTCGGATCTAAGTGTCATAACATCTAAAAAATTAAAAGCTTGAAGGTTCCTAAGTCTGCACTCGATACTATTCTCAAATATAATCCAGTCCTGGAAATCTTGTTAGTTATTTTTTCTTATATGCCTGAAAAATTTCAACTGTCTCAAATTTTATATATATTAATAATCATACTTTCTTGATTTTAGTATCTCCATTTTGTAGTTCACCTCTTACCAATGAACTAAATGAAATTATTTTAGAGTCTGTTGTAATGTAGGAAACAATAAATATGTTGAAACAAATTGCAAAAGAATTACTGATACTGTGAAATTTCAATTTTCAAAAATCAGTTCAGTAATATCTGCTACTTATAAAAAATTTCAGATTGCGTAAACTAAATAGAGATATTTGATTTTGATTTGTGTTCTAAGACTTTAGAAATAAACAAATTTAGACAAGAGTAAATATAAGTCAAATAAACATGAATTTGTCATACTGATGGAATTAAGTTTATGAAATTATTTAGAAGTTACACTGTCTAGAAAATTAAAATCATTGCTTTATAAAAGCTTCATGGCTTCTAGGCTGCAACTTATACTAGCCTAAATGACAATTCAGTCTTTGCTAACACACACACACACACACACACACACACACACACACACACAGTTTTGTGGAAAGAATTTGTCACTTTAAATGAGCAGGTTCATATCAACTTTGAAATTTCGTGAGGACACCGTTATGATGTCTTCAATCATTAGGTTTGGTTTTCTTGCTCTAAGAAACTTGTAAGCATGAAAAACAGACAGATGAGTGAGGGCATCACAAAGGTGTCTTCACAGAACTTCGAAGTTGACATGAACCTGCACAGTTAAAGAGACAAATTCTTTGCACGAAAACTATCAATGCTCTATCTCCATCTTCATATTGAACACTTTACGATAAAAAAAACCTGCTTGCCAAAATATCTTTTATCAGTAAAACTACAACGTTGTCACCAAGCATTATCATAACACAACATTATATATATATATCCGCCGACAGATCTGTTTCGCTGTATTACACCTCATCAGTACGGTTAGACATCCGATTGCTTTTACCTAGGATTGAAACCCGACCGAATTTGCGTCAGTCGGCGATTCTACCTTTGAGCTATATAGAAGGAGGCAGACTTTTAGCGTATGATGTATCATACGCCAGTAGTTAGAGTGCTTTAATTCATTACTAAATGAGCGATATATATATATATAGATTGATTGCTTGATTAGTACTTAGTTTTTGGTTATAATAGGGTTAGACCAGTACACATTTGTATTAGAATGTATTCCATACAATTATATTGTAGAACTTTTGAATATTTTCCATTTTTAAACGAGTTATTTCGCTACCCAGGTTTCTACCATGAGTGGTGTCTTCAGGCGAATTTTAATTTAATTTTATTAAAAATCGCCCGAAGAAACCTGGGTAGCGGAATAACTCGTTTAAAAATGGAATAAATATATATATATTATGGACTATCCCATCGATTTCGACGTATGAGCGTCTAACTTAGTCTACCACACAAAGAATTGTTTAAAGTGGTGAAGGCTTGTGTAGCACCATCCACACTTTTTGGAACTGTTGATAAACAATTGGTGTAGAAATCTGCCACAGATCGCATGAACAACAGACCTCAGTTATTTAACCCGTAACTGGAGGGAAGGGACGGATTAATACCTTTCCTAAGAGTATCAGTGCGTAAGTAAATGCAAAGTGTTCGACTGGAATTGGAACTCGGCTCACCGATTTCCCCCTCCGAGCCGACATCCACCGCACCACAACGCACATCCGTCAATAACGCTTACAGCACCTGGTATTCCCAAGCGGTCATCTATCTAAGTACTGACCAGGCTCAATGTTGTTTAACTTCGGTAATCGAGCGAGACCCGGTGTATTCAAGGTGGTATGACCGTATATATTGACAGAGTTCAAACATATGTCATTGAAAAGTATAGATATATTATGTCTATTTTTATAATAATCTTTTCTGGATTTTTAATTTGTTTCTTGAAGTTCAGATGAATTTCATCAAGTAGATCATCATAGTTTTTTTTTTTATTCTTATAACCAAATATAAGAATGAGTTCAATTTAGCTTTAATTGAAAGCTGAAAGATTAACTTGACTATTTTCAGTAAGCAAAATATTCTAGTTTATTTTAGACAAAAGTTATCTTGATTGGAATCTAAAATATTGCGAATTTTAAAAATTTTCAATTTTACGGTTTTTTTTTTTGAGCGATCGACACATTTGTAAACAAAAGTTAACTCGTGGTTTTAAAAATCATGCAAAAATAAAATACATCTGGGTGACACATTATTGTTTAAAAAATTAGCAAATCTAACGATAAATTAATCTAATTTACACAAGTATTACTTGTTTATAGCATGAAATTTAGAAAAAAACTATTTCTTACACACAGAGTTCACCTTTCGAAACTTTCCACCACATTTGAAATGTTTTGAGAAATTGACAGATGAAAGATAAGTGCATGGCAATTACAAGTGATATAATTGTACAAATTCTTTTCTTGTAGAGGGAAGAAACCCTGAAACACGTGATCTTTTAATGTAAACATAGAAATGACCATACAAAAAAAAACTTCAAATACACAAACAAATAAAAATTCGAAATCACAATGATTTGTATTAAACTTTTCTATTTTCGATTACTAAATATAATCTTCACTCAATAAGTTTAGAAACTAACCACAAGAAATCTTTGAAGTATTTAAAAAGTACTTTTGAAAGTTTATAAATTATTAAGTTTTAAAAAATGAAAACAATTATTTTAAAATTTCATTATTAATTGAAAAATGTTTTTCTTCCGATTATGATGTCCTTAATATATATTATTTTTCAAGCAATTAAAATCTTATCAAATTAAATAATGTCATAGTTTCATTGCATTTTTTTATTTTAATATTGCGAGCAGATTTTCGGAAATAAAGGCAAAATGTTTAAAAAATTAGATGATTTACAATCGCCAGTGAGTCCTGCGTTTAACTAATGAAACCAGTTTTCCCAACAAAATTAAATTTCTTAAAATTTCATGAATTTACGTGGATTGGGGTTAACAAATGTAAAAAAAAATATTTTTATCAAAACTTTTTAAAAATAATAATTTCAAAAACAATTTAATTCATTTGTGAATAAGTCCTGAACGTTTCATTAAAATCCGACAATTATTTGATTTTTGCAAGAATTTTCAAATTAATGTGTTTGTCACTGGAAAAAAAAAATGAATTATGTAATATTACACTTTCTATTGTAAACGCTTCGCAACGATTCGGTTCGGTAACCGGCTAACTAAAATCAAAACAAGATTTTTTTTACCAAAACTTCGAACGTGTTAGAAGGAATTAATTTTTTTTTAAATAATTAAAAATACTTTGATCTTTTCTCTTAATAATAACATAAACATTTTTATGGGAAAAAATCGTTTTTATTTAGTTTGGAGCCTTTTTTAATCATACTATGCTGTGGATTTAATGGCGGTACCTAAACTAAAGAAACAAATAGTGATGATAATTTTTTTTTTCGCTAAAAGAGAGGAGTCAGTCAGTTAAGTGTCATACGTGATACACGCATGGGCGATCATGTCTCAAAAATACATGAGTGACTGACCAGAAGATAATCCCGCAGTAAGTTGCCATTACTTTCTGCGGTAGATCGCTTGCCAGCCAAACCTATAAAACCCAATCTGTTCTGTTATTTAGCCCATAACTGGAGGGAAGAGACGGATTAATCTTTCTAATGGGTATTTGCGCGTAAGCGAATGCAAAGAATTCAACTGGAATTCGAACTCGACACTCCGACTTCTCGTTCCGAGCCGATATCCACTGTACCACATTGTTAGTGTTTTAGCGACTCTTTTCTGGTGAAAAAAAAAAACATGATTTGGAAATTCTTGCAAAAACAAATAATTCTCAGATTTTAATGAAACTTTCAGGATTTATTCTCAAATGAATGAAATTATTTTAAATGTTTTTTTTTACATCTGTTACCCTAATTTTACTTAATTTTATGAAAACTCGAGAAATTTAACGGCATGCATTTTATTGATTATATTAGAAGCAGAAGTCTAAAAATTAAAATAATCCTTTTTCTTTTTTGTAAAATCGAACCACCAGTTACAAAAAATCAGCTATCAATTCTAACATGACCCAGTAAAACTAAGATATTATTTAATTAGAAAAACTTTTAATTGCTTTTTATGAATAATATATATTAAGGGTAACATTGAAGCCATAGCAAATTTCCGGTGAAAATTGAATTTTTACAACAATTGTTTTCATTTAACTTTTTTTAAAAATTTTGAATTAAAGCTGTTAAATATTTTTAAATCAAGTTCCAATGGATACATTTTTGGAAATAGTGGTATTATGTTTGATTAAAATCTGAGAATTATTTGTTTTTTTGTAAGAATTTCCAAATCATAATGGTAGATCTATTTTTAAATTTCATAAATTTTTAATCTTATAATCTGCAACACTCCAGTACTTTGAAAATGTGTTTTAGTTCACTCAGAAATGTTCTTTGGGAAGAGGAATTTTGGTATGAACTATTTTTAAAAAATTTATCACTACTATTTGATATCTTTCCGGACATTGACTAATGACTATCCAAGTTTAGAAGATAGAAGTTGTTTTTTTTTTTTGTTTTTTTTGTTTTGTTTTTTTTATATATGGCTGGATTGTTAATACGCTGGGTTTTAAGTGGCGTCCACAATCTGAACAATATAAGATGACACGTAGATGACACAGTGCTAGTAGCAGAAATTAAAAGGAAACCACTAAACTCCCCACAGAAAGTAGCTAAAGAAAGCGAAAAGAAAAAACTAAACATAAACTACAAGAAAACTGAATGCATGCTCATCAGTAAAAGGAGGAGCCTAAAATGCCAAGCTACAAGTCAGGGGATACTGAAATCAAGCCGATACAGAAATTAAAATACCTGGCAAGTGTTATAACAAAGGAAGGAAATAGTGACACTGAGATCCGAAGGTGTATTGGGATGGCCAAGGATGCTTTCTAGAAGCTGAGTAGAGTATTGAGAGACAGAAAATTGGATTCGTTAAAATTCAATTTGTCATGTGAGTATTAAATTCTACAAGCCCTATTTCCTCATAATGTGTCCTAAAATATCAAATGCCACTTTCTGTTTTAAATCTAAGTGACCTTTTAGTTTCCCTTAAGTTGTACTCCCTGCTCACAAATCCAGTTCATATATTCTCAGCAGCCTTCTGTAGAACCACAGCTCTATCACTTCGAGCCTTGTCTTATCCGGAAGATTGCCCAGCATTCTCGACTATATAGGGTAATTGATACTGCATTGCAGTTTAGGATACTTCTCTTTGCTTCTAACGAAATATTCACCCACTTAATACTTTATTTAGATTTTGGTTGTGCTTCTTCTGCTATTGCAACCCACTTTCGGATTTCTTTGTCACTTTTTCTGTCGTCTGTCATTACTGTATGAGGACGGTTAATTTTCTCTATCTGTTTGATTTTGACGTCTCTAATTCGTCGCTAACCAAAGTACTGAGAGACAAGAAAATCTCACCAGAAACAAAGAAAAGAGTGCTGGTTTGGTACGTGATATCTGTCCTTCTGTATAGAAGTGAATGTTGTGGATTCCGGGTGAGGAACCGCACAAATTAATAAATAACAAAAGCAGATATGGAGATTAAGTTATATTGAACGTTATATTGTAAGTTATATTGAACGTATTATACAAACTGGAACGCGGGTTAGTCAATTTAGTAATACTATTAGTAGAAATAAATATACACAGTCTTGAAGTGAAATAGTAGGTCCGGGTAACTGATTCTAGCTGGGTGGAGCTCAGCGCAACTGCAACTACAACTGTGATTCCAGATCCAACTCCAACTAAACAACTCACTCCTTACAGCTGTTCTCTCTATAGGCAGAACTATATGTACACTCAGGCAAGTCCATTATTATGTACAAAGGGACGATCCCACAACAAAGTAAGTGTTGAACGATCAGATCAAGGATGAAGGCGGGGCTTGAGGCTACAGAAATGTAGTTTTACAGACGGTTGCTGACGATACCATGGATGGAGCACGTATACAACGTTGGAGAGGATGCAAATGAGAAGAAAACTCATATTTAACATCAGGAAGAAACAGATGAGATTTTTCGGAGACGTAATGAGGAAGGAGGATCTGGAGAATTTAATACTCACGTGTCGGATAAAGGGAAGGAGAAACAGAAGAAAGCAGCGCGATTTGATAGGTCTGAGCAAATGGATGGCGGAGCGGGGTTTAGAAGAGACAGTAAGAGAAAAATATTGAGAGCGACACGAGACGTAATGTGTTAAATAATGGCTGATTTCAAGAATCTATGCCTCTCGCATTAATCATGTTATAAAATTGTCAAGAAATATTGTAAATAGTCTTATGAACAATTTTTAAAATGCTTAAGATTGTCCTATCATGTTCTTAATATCATCTACAGCATTTCAGCAGTGATTTTAGCTTTCAAGAAAAGAGTACTGAACTGTTACGTGATATTTATCCTCCTGTATGGCAGTGAGTGCTGGAAAATCTCCTCAAAGATGAAGAACAGACTTGAAGCAATAAAAATGTGATTATCAGAAAGAATGCTGAGGAGACCATGGACCGAAAATATTAGCAACGACGAAGATTTAGAAAAACAGAAACGATAAGGAGACTTATATTTAACATCAGAAAGTGACAGAAATGTTAGGGCACATAATAAGGAAAGAGGGATTGAAAAATCTGATACTCACAAGGCAGATTTGAAGGCAAGAGAGACAGAAGAAATCAATGCATGACATACATAGTGAGCTTGAGTCAATAGATGGCGGAACATTATTGAGAAGAAATAACTGAAACACAATATTTATAAAGAGCTAAAAAGGACAGGAAATTGTGGAGAGTCATGAATTTAGGAGAAATAACAGAATATCAGACGACCTTTGCAGGTCGATTTTTATAGCACTGCCAAAGAAGCCAGATGCAAACAAGTGCAAACTACACAGAATTATCAGCTTAATGAGTCATATTACAAAACTGATTGTCAGAATCCTGATGAATAGAGCGAGAGGCAAAATCAGACCAGGAGATAGGACAGGAACAGTGCGGGTTCGTCAAAGACACTGGAACAATGAACGCTATATTTATGATTAGGATGCTCCCTGAAAGGGCAATACAGATGAAGAAGGACCTGTACCTATGTTTTATTGATTATGCGAAGGCATTCGACAAAATACGCCACAAAGAATTGATGGAGATGCTCAGCAACCTCGACATTTTTGGGAAAGACATCAGAGTAATCAAGAATCTCTACTGGCAGCAAAGTGCCTGCGTACGGACAGGTAACGATTTCAGCAGATTTACAAAGATAGAAAGGGGCGTAAGACAATGATGTGTCTTTTCACCGAATCTGTTCAACTGTACGACGAGAATATTTTGAGGACCCTAGATGCTACGCCATGATTTGTTCTCGGAGGTCACAATTTGAACAACATAAGTTATTCAGATGATACAGTGCTGATTGCAGACACAAGACCTCCTACAGAGGGTAGCTGTGGAGAGTGACAAAAAAAGGACTACAAATAAACATCAAGAAAACTGAATGCATGGTCATCAGCAAAAAGAGAAACCCAAAATGCCACATACAGGTACTAGAATCAAGCAGGTACAAAAATGAAAAGACCTAAGAAGTTTTCGAACAGGAGATAGAAAGTGCGACACAGAGATGCGAAGGCGAATTGGCATGGCGAAGGACGTATTCCAGAAGCTGAGTAAAGTACTAGACACAGGAAAATTTCCTTAGAAACAAAATTAGTTTCCCTAATAACAATAACGAGAGTGCTAGATTGCTATGTGATGTCAATTCTTCAATACAGCAGTGAATTCTGGACAATACCATGGAAGATGAGGAAAAAACTTGAAGCGACTGAAATGTGGTTTTACAGAAGGATGCTGCAGGGTATCATGGACCGAACATGAAAGCAATGATGAGATTTTGGAAAGAATGGCAACGAAAAGAAAATTTATACTGAGCATTAGGAAGAGACAACTGAAGTTCCTGGGACATGCAATGAGGAAGGAGAGCTTGGAGAATCTGATACTGACAGGCCAGATAGAGGGAAAAAGAGACAGGGGAAAGCAGCAGATAACATATTTGAAGGGCCTGATCAGGTGGATGACAGAATGGAAGTTGCGTTGTGTTACAGGAGAAAGCGTGCTAAGAGCCACCAGGGATAGGGAGACGTGGAAAGCCATGATCGCCTATTGTCCTGAAAGGATAGGGCACATAGAAGAAGAAGAACAGAAAGACAACATTTATAAAGAGTTGAAAAGGAAAAGAAATTGTGGAAAGCTATGACCGCTTACCTCCAATATTCACCGTGCGAAGTGGCTAAAATAAAACTATGCAGGAGACGTGAAGAATGTCCATAATAATAACAACAAAGAAGGATTTACGGGTAGGAATACTTTGAATTTTTATCTTTTAAAATTATACCCGCACGAGCGGGCATGCTTATACACACATACAGGTATACACATTTGTGCATACAGACTCAAGAATTGGGGTCGTATATCGATCAAATATAGATACGAATCAGACAGAATGATAGGCTAGGGAACAAATAGGAAACGTTTACGTTAATATGTTTAGGAAATATGTAAGCTTTTTAAAAGTTTCCTATTTGTTCCTTATCTATCTATCTATCTATCTATCTATCTATCTATCTATCTATCTATCTATCTATCTCACTTCATATCTATCTATCTATCTATCTATCTATCTATCTATCTCAGTCACTTCATATCTATCTATCTATCTATCTATCTATCTATCTATCTATCTCGGTCACTTCATATCTATCTATCTATCTATCTATCTATCTATCTATCTAAGTCACTTCATATCTATCTATCTATCTATCTATCTATCTATCTATCTATCTATCTCAGTCACTTCATATCTATCTATCTATCTATCTATCTATCTATCTATCTCAGTCACTTCATATCTATCTATCTATCTATCTATCTATCTATCTATCTCAGTCACTTCATATCTATCTATCTATCTATCTATCTATCTATCTATCTATCTATCTATAAGTCTGTTCTATCTATCTATCTATCTATCTATCTATCTATCTATCTATCTATCTATAATGCTGATATCCATGTCTGTCTGTCCTATCTATCTATCTATCTATCTATCTATCAAGGTGATTTTCTAAGCGCAGCTTAAATGTGGCACAAGGCCGAAAGTATGGGGCACTCAGTGACGATTGAACTCACTACTTAGTTGTAATCGGTTCCAGCGAGACAAGCTAAGTTTATACATACATTGCGTTATGAAGTTCTTTTTTACGTCGTTGATTTCATATGAAATTTTGTGTTTTAAGCTCGAAAAGAGAATTCGTCTGGTTTCGAAGGGAAATCTTTCTTCATTTTTCTTTTCGAGGGAAAATAAATAATTCAAATACGATTAGCAGAGAATAACTAAGTGCGCAAAAAATTATTTCCTACCGATTAAGCAGAAGTTTATAAAGATTTCAGATTGGCGTTAAATAGAAATAGGAAACGATCGTATTGTTGTCATTCTTTTTCTTATTTATAAACCCGTATACTATTTTGCACATATGCTTCAGTGTAAACATAAGAATGATTTTATCACACACACACACACACACACACATACATATGCACATAAAGAGAGAGAGACTTTTGTAGATTTACCAGTGAGTCAGTTAAGTACCATACATGATACACGATTGAGCGGTCATGTCTCCAGAAGATTATCTCGCAGTAGGTTGCCATTGCTTTCTGCGATAGACTGCTTGCCGACCAAGGCTATAGAACCCAAATCTGTCCTGCTATTTAACCCATAACTGGAAGGAAGCAGACGGATTAATACCTATCCCAAGGGTATTTGCGTGTAAGTGAATACACTGGCTTCAACTGGAATTCGAACTCCGCTCCCCGGCTTCTCATTCCGAGCCGGTATCCACTGGACCACAACGCACATCCGTTAGAGATAGCGCAATAAAGAAAATGCAGTATTACTTAAAGAGGCCAACAACGGTGTCGGATTTTCGCCTTCTGCAGAAAAATATGTATCTCAATTTTCAAATTTATTTAATAGATAATAGCTATCAGATCCGTCTTCTTCTGTATCACATATAGTGGGTTATCCGTTATAGTGATGTCTATGTGTGTGTTGAATCGGATTAGTTTGATTTGGCCTTCTTAGTAGATAGCACAAATTTTAACTGCCTCCCTCAGTCACCGAAAATGCATGATTTTAATCTCTTCAAAAATTTACCATGAAAATGCGATCACCTATTTTTTCGTAAAAATATGATTAAAAACTCATACTCATTCTCGGGTATATACGGTAATATACTGAAAAGCAATGAAGAAAGTCCGGCTCTGATGATTCCAACTCTACAACACTACCTCCTCCATTGAATGAAGCGGGAAGATCGGATTACCCTGACACTAATGTGAGAATTTTCGCAGGATCAGAGCAACTTCTTTTGGCCATATATGCACGAAGGTGTTTCCTACGTGAAACCAGTTATTGTATCACAACTTACTCAAAAAGAGACTGAGATAGTCATATAAATATATTAACGAACTGATAAGTGTTGATAAATACTATATATATATATATATTTAACGATTTTATTACCTTAATTAGCCAGAATTAAAGTGATTAATTTTAAACTCTAGCTTAATCATTCTGGCTGTTACCAGGGGGTTTCTTCTAATTTCTATCACCCTTAAAACTCCGGTAACTTGTGCCAGAGATTCTCTCCCTCTTAAAACTCTGGTAACTTGTCCTAGAGATTCTAGATGTTTATTTACCGGAAACATTGGAATAAAATAATGTACTCGACAAAGGGTTATAAACTAATAATAATAATAATAATAATAATAATATATATATATATATATATATATATATATATATATATATATATATATATTATTTAGATTGGAGTGAGTTCTTTGTAATTTTGGGTAACGAAAGTTCATTCATAAGACAAATCTTGGTAGTAGAGAAAGTGTGTTTCGGATCGGTATTCGACAGTTTTTGATGTGCGTTGTGGTGCACTGAATGGAAAATCGGTAGATCCGAGTTCGAATTCCAGTTGAAATCGTTGCTTTCACTTTCGCGCAAATACCAATGAGAAAGGTATGAATCCATCTCTTCTCCTTCAAGCTATGGGTTAGATAGCAGGACAGCTTATATTCTTTACCCTTGCTTGGAAACCAGTCTACCGCAGAAAGAAATGACAAACTGCTACATGGAAAGCTTGTTTAGTCAGTCAAGGATCAAAAGAGACATGATTGTCTAAGCTTGTATCACGTATGACATTGACTGATTCGACAGTTTAAAAGTCAGAAATTCGTAGTAGTAGTCGTATTAAAATAGGTCAGCGTCAATCTACTGTGTTTTTCTCGGTCCCAAGAAGGGTAGAAAATTTAATTAGCGGATAAACTCTTAAACTTCTTCACGCGTCACACATGGCTGGTTTCTCCAGCGCTCGGGTCCCTTGTTCCGTGGTCTTGCCATCTCCTCCTCTAGCTCAGGTCTGTAAGCTTATAAACTTCCGAACGGGTTCAAAGACGAACATTAGTTTCGGCTAACATCAAAAGATTCTTTGAGTTAATGTTTTTGATTGGCCCAAATTATTTTATTTTCCGGCGTTCCTTTCACTTTCATCTTCTTTTTTTGTAATGCAAGTTATCCGTGGAGTCTCTCTTATTTTTATAAGAGGGGCTTTATTCTTGTAACTTCTTCTTCTATGTGCCCTGTCCTTTCAGGACGTAGGTGATCATGGCTCTCCACATCTCCCTATGCTTGGTGGCTCTTAGCACGCTTTTTCCTGTTAGACCACGCAACCCTCGTTCCGTCATCCACCTGATCAGGTCCTTCAAATATGTTATTCGCTGCTTTTCCCTGTCTCTTTTCCCTCTATCTGCCCTGTTAGTATCAGGTTCTCCAAACTCTCTTTCCTCATTGCATGTCCCAGGAACTTTAGCCGTCTCTTCCTGATGCTCAGTATTAATTTACTTTTCGTTTCCATCCTTTCCAAAACCTCATCATTGCTCACATGCTCGATCCATGATATTCGCAGCATCCGTCTCTAGAACCACATTTCAGTTGCTTCAAGTTTTTCCTTCATCTTCGATGATATTGTCTAGCGTTCACTGCCATATTGAAGAACTGACATCACATAGCAATTCAGTACTCTCTTCTTTGTTTCCAGCGAAATTGTCCTGTTTCTTAATACTTTACTCAACTTCTGGAATGCTTCCGTCGCCATGCCAATTCGCCTTCGGTTCTCTGGGTCGCACTTTCCGTCTTCTGTTATAACACTTCCCAGGTATTTGAATTTTTATATCTGCTTGATTTTAGTATCCCCCACCTATTTTTGGCATTTTGGGCTGCCCTTTTTACTAATGACCATGCATTCGGTTTTCTTGCAGTTTATTTCTAGCCCTTTCTTGTCATTCTTTTCAGCTACCTTCTGTAGGTGGTCTTGTAATTTCCTTTCCGTGTCTGCTATCAGCACTGTATCATCTGCGTACCTTATGTTGTTTAAATTGTGGCCTCCGATGACGAATCTTGGCATGACTTCTAGGGTCCTCAGAATAATCTCGCTGTACAAGTTGAATAGATCCGGTGAAAAGATACATCCTTGTTTTACGCCCCTTTCTATCTTTGCATATCTGCCGAATTCGTTACCTGTCCGTATACAGGTGGTTTGCTGCCTTTAAAACGTCCTTCGTCTTTTTTTAATTGACTTTTTGTTAAATTATTTATTTTAATTTACTCTCTATTTACTCGAATAAAAAGAAAGATAGAAAGAAAGAAAACACACTATTACTTAAAGAGGCCAACTGCATTTTCCATTTCTGTAGAAAGATATGTATCTCAGTTTTTAGTCACAAATTAGTAGACAGTGGTTCCGCAAACTTACGCCATTTTGCGACCGGGTTCAGTCTTTTCTTCTTTTTTATTTGAGTGTTACCGTCTCGTTAGTTGAGAGAGAATTATATAGAGACGTTTAGAAAGAGGGAGAGAGAAAGAAAGAAAGAAAGACATAAGGGCTTTAAATGAAAATATATATTATTTTTATATTTTATTTTATTTTTTGTTTATTTATTGATTATTGTCGAGCCCTTAGCTGTCAGTGAAGTTGCGAACAAATTTCGGCGCTCTACGCCCTCGTCAGATTAATAACTGAAGTTCTCGAGTGATAGTTCGCCCCCCCCCCCTCCTTCTGTCGATTAGCTATGATGGGTCTTATTCATTTCGCAGTGTGTTTTCTTTTAACTGTTTTATTTTTGTTTACGTTGCCAGGGAAATATTTTATTTATTTATTTTTTCTCTTTTTCACTTTTTTCTCTTTTTCCTTTCTTCCTCTTCCCTTCTTCTTTTCCTTTCCTTTTTTCCCCTCTTTTCTTTATTTTATTTTTATCAGGGCTCACTAAAAAACTTAATTTATCCTAAGCGTTGTCCGTAGTATACATTTGAGTTTAAAAATTAAATAAATTTAAAGCTTTAGCTGACTAAGGGAATAAATATGCTGAAACATCAATAAAATATAATTGATAATTACTTCATTAGATATGAACAGAGACAGATATGAACCGGCTATAAGAGACAAACAGGTAGCTAGATACAAGTGGATGAACATTGATAAATATGAACAAATTAAGTTGGGCATAAACAGATATACAATTCCCTAGCAAGATATAAACGAATAGGTATAGAAGCGATATGAGAGGCATAGACAACATAAATATGAACAGAATAAGAGTGAACAGGAAGTTTTGATAATTACTTTTGAAATTTAATTTTCAAATCCAGCCTCGTTCTCGTTCTAATTTTATAGACACAATAGTAAATAAATGCATAAGAAATGGTTCTACCTATGTTCCATTTTGTCTCAGTGACGCATAATTCTTGGCTCTATCTTTAAACATTCTACAGACGGTTCTTATTATTCTTTCCTAAAGAACCCAATTTAACTTGCATTTATGGATATAATACCACGAAAAAAGGTTTAACTACGAAATCTTTAAAACGTTCTTTGTCCTCTTGAATTGACTTTTTGTTAAATTATTGATTTTAATTTACTTTCTATGCATGGAATAAGTTTGTTAAAATGAGTCAGTCAGTCAAGTGCCATACGCGATACACGCTTGGGCGATCATGTCTAGAAAGGGACATGACTGACTGGGCAGAAGATTATCCCGCAGTAGGTTGCCATTGCTTTGGTAAACTGCTTGCCGACCAAGGCTATAGAACCCAAATCTGTCCTGCTATTTAACCCATAACTGGAAGGAAGCAGACGGATTAATACCTATCCCAAGGGTATTTGCGCGTAAGTGAATACAATGGATTCAACTGGAATTCGAACTCCGCTCCCCGGCTTCTCATTCCGAGCCGATATCCACTGGACCACAACGCACATCCGTTAGAGAGAGCGCAATAAAGAAAATGCAGTATTACTTAAAGAGGCCAACAACGGTGTCGGATTTTCGCCTTCTGCAGAAAAATATATATCTCAATTTTCAAATTTATTTAATAGATAATAGCTATCAGATCCGTCTTCTTCTGTATCACATATAGTGGGTTATCCGTTATAGTGATGTCTATGTGTGTGTTGAATCGGATTAGTTTGATTTGGCCTTCTTAGTAGATAGCCAACTATAAGAGGGGTACAAAACAAGAAAATCAATTTGTATATAGAAACAACATATATATATATATATATATATATATATATATATATATATATATATAAATAATAACTAAATAGACTCTGTAAGTATGTAGGCCGTAAATTTATACTAAAATAAACCTTAAAAAAAACCACTAACAAACAGAACCTAATTCCGTTACAATCCGGTGCACTAAGGCGTCGGATAAATGGGGAGAAAAAAAAGAAATCCGCGGAACAAGAACAAAACATTCAATATACCGCAGCAAAGAAAAAACCCCAAACGGAACTAACCACAAGAAAAAGTGCTCGATACAAAGTACAAAAGAAGATATACAAAAGTAGAGCAAAGACACACAAAAATCTAAAGTGAGCCAAAACCTACCGCGGTTTCACACTACGATCCGTAGTGTGAAACCGCGGTAGGTTTTGGCTCACTTTAGATTTTTGTGTATATATATATATATATATATATATATATATATATATATATATATATATCATTTGAGGTTTTTACAAATAAAAGTAATGTCTTTTGGTTGGTACAAGGTCGTTAAAAATGTTCATAGTAGTAATTGCTGAAAGAGTATATGCGTATGTATGTGTGAGCTTTTGTTTGTTAGGAGTGTCTTTGAAGTCTCCGCTCAGTCCTTCGGGTAGCGGTCAGTCATGAAGTGGGTTGGTGAATCGTGAAGAAAAGAAGATGTGAGTGAGTGAGTGAGATAGAGAGAGAGAGAGAGAGAGAGAGAGAGAGAGAAAGAGAAAAAGAGAGGCTATAATAATTCGATCGCTTGACGTTTGTCAAGGGACGTGTTAATTATGCTCGTATTTTCTCTACTCCGACTGTCTTCTTGTCTCGTCATTTTGTTTCGTTTTCTGGGGCTCCAACCAGGTCATTTGGGAATTCACACCCGGATATAATTCTGGGCTTTCCATTGGACGACAAACAAACTTCGCGTCGGCTAGCGAAAAGGGTCCGTAAAAGGAATTTGTTATTTATTATTTTTTTATAATTAAAGATTATTTGGATTTTTGTTTTTCTTTTTTCTTTTAGATGTTTCCTAGTTTGTTATTTGCCGAAAAACATTTCACATCGAGGTGTGAAATTTTGCGAGTTTTGTGTGTAAAGTTTGTACATTCCAGAAAATTCGTTTTTATTATTATTTTCTTCTTTTTTTCTAACAAAATCAATGAGTCAGATTTGAATTTTAAATTTTGAATTTGTTTTGTTCTCTACACACAAACACAATTTAATCCGGTACCATCTATATATATATTTCTTGTCTCTCACTTCTCTATGTGCCATATTCTTTTATGACGTGGACGATTATGGCTTTCCACAACTTTCTGTTTAATGTCGCTCTTCCAGCATGGGAATCTTATTTCGATCAATGGGTTGCATGATCTAATGCTCATTTCAAGGTGGGCCGCACTTCTAAAAAGATTGATGATAACTTTTCGTAGTAGGGACCTCGGCTATTTTTACTACAAAAGACCATATGCGTAACCATATACCTGAAAAATGGGGAGAAAATTTATTTTTTCTTTAAAGAAAAGATTTTTCTATAATTACAAAACTGAGATTTTTGTATAGTAATATCTTTTATGTTTCAGCGAATATTTTTGAATCTTTATAAATTGTTATAATTAAAAAAATGAAAACAATTCTTTTAAAATTTCATGACGAACCAAAACAAATTCTTCAAACTATGATGCCCTTAATTTATATTAGTTATTAAAGCAATTAAAAGCTTATCTAATTAAATAATGTTATAGTTTTATCGCATTTTTTATTTTACTATTGGGAGCAGAATTTTGGAAAGAGGAGCCAAATGATAAAAAAAAAGATAGATGACTTACATATAATAACTTCTGTGTAAATGAAAAGGTTATGTATTTTACGGTTTCTTCCCTTTACAGTAAAACAAATTGAACAATTTTGTCAATTCCGGTCGCCATACATTTTTCTTATTTCGCATCTGTCTAGCTGTCATCACATGTCAAATACTGGGGAAAGTCAGAAAGATCATCACTGTGTTTAAGAAATAGTTTTATTCTAAATTTCATGCTATAAATAAATAATACATGTGTAAATTAGATTAATTTAACATTAAATTTGTTAATTTTCTAGAAATAATGTGTCACAGATGTATATTTTATTTTTGCCAGATTTTCAAAACCGAGAATTAACTTTTCTTTACAAATGTGTCGATTGCTAAAAAAAAATAACCGAAAAATTGAAGAATTAAAAAGAAATCACAAAATTTTAGATTCAAATCAGTATTTTGCTTTCCGGAAATACTAAATTTAATCACTTAGCTTTAAATTATAAAAATTTTTATTTTACAAAAGTCAATAGATCTATCTATAGCCCGGTTCACACTCCACCCATGTCTATTGAACAGGTTAAGAGTCTCATCCCTTGTTCCCTGTTTAGGATGTGGTTTCCGGCTTTCTCTTTCCCAATATTCTAACTTTGCTTTGTTTTGTTTTTTTCAATTGGAGTAGATAGATCTATCTATCGTCCGGTTCACACTCCACCCACGTCTATTGAACAGGTTAAGAGGCTCATCTCTTGTTCGCTGTTTAGGATGTGGTTTCCAGCTTTCTCTTTTCCAATCTTCTCACTTTTCTTTTTTTTTTCAATTGGAGTAGATAGATCTATTTATCGCCAGATTCACAATCCACCCATGTCTAGTGAACAGGTTAAGAAGCTCATCCCTTGTTCCCTGTTTAGGATGTGGTTTCCGGCTTTCTCTTTTCCAATCTTCTCACTTTGTTTTTTTTTTTCAATTGGAGTAGATAGATCTATCTATCGTCCGGTTCACACTCCACCCACGTCTATTGAACAGGTTAAGAGGCTCATCTCTTGTTCGCTGTTTAGGATGTGGTTTCCGGCTTTCTCTTTTCCAATCTTCTCACTTTGTTTTTTTTTTTCAATTGGAGTAGATAGATCTATCTATCGTCCGGTTCACACTCCACCCACGTCTATTGAACAGGTTAAGAGGCTCATCTCTTGTTCGCTGTTTAGGATGTGGTTTCCAGCTTTCTCTTTTCCAATCTTCTCACTTTTCTTTTTTTTTTTTTCAATTGGAGTAGATAGATCTATTTATCGCCAGATTCACAATCCACCCATGTCTATTGAACAGGTTAAGAGGCTCATCCCTTGTTCCCTATTTAGGATGCGGTTTCCGGCTTTATCTTTTCCAATCTTTTCACTATTACGTAGCCCCCTGCACATCAGTGGCGTTACCGCCTTGCTCGGGGTGATACGATTAAAAAAAAAAAAAAAGAAGTTATCGAAAATGAGTACAGATAGCAACAAATATATTGACTTAAAAATTTAAAAAATAACTATTTATGGGTTTTTAAAAATGTATCCCGAATTTTACCAGCTTTGTTTTTAAAAAAATTAAGTAAAATTAACCAGTTTAATATCGTTACTGTAAATTAAAAAATATATACCGTAAAAATATTAAACTGATAAATTTTTAGATAAGCGTATTTTATATTGGTTGAGTTGATTAATCTGCCCCAAACGACCCACCCTGTAAAATACGCTTATCCAAAATTTAATTTTCAAAACTCCAAAATTCCCATGTCTGAATCACAAATTCCTTCGTTCTGGCATTTGTTAATTAATCCACGTTATTCTCTAAAATATTCTTACATTCATCCAAACTTTAAATTTTAAATTCTGAAACCTAAATTCCGACATTCAGAACCTCCAGACTTTACACTTTTTAGAAGTACGATGTAATTTTTACAAAATTAATAATTTTTAATTTCAGTACCCCAAAACCTTTCTACAAAATTGAAAAAGGGCTGTGCAACAGGTCGTCGTGGTAACTATGATGGTTAAAATAAGGTTCATTTATTTCATTTTCCCGGGATAAGAATGAGTGTGAAAGATGTTTAAAGACAATACCTCAAGACAACACCCTTGACAAACCAAACACTTTGGTTTGTAAATGTCATTTCCCATTTGATTATGAAACAGTGGTTATAAGTAATCCATCATCAGAATGTGCGTTGTGGTGCAGTGGTTTTCGGGTCGGAACGAGAAATCGGGGATTCCAGTTGAATTCCTTGCATTCACTTACGCACAAATACCCTTGGGAAAGGTATTAATCCGTCTCTTCCCTATAGTTATTGGTTAAATAACAGGACAGATTGGGTTCTATAGCCTTGGATGGCAACCAGTCTACTGCAGAGAGTAATTGCAACCTACTGTGTGATAATTTTCTGCCCAGTCAGTCATGTCTCGAAAGAGACATGATCGCCCAAAGCGTGTATCACGTATGGCACTTAACTGACTGACTGAATGCCATCATCAGTATTTGATAATTTGCTATCTAGTCTTCAACCAAAACCAAGAACAACATATAAAACATCTGCTTCTGAGCGAAATGTGCAAAATGATGCTTCAGCACAGTTTTTAGATGTTGTAGGGTTTCCCCTTTTTCTATGATAATGGACTTGAGTATACATATACTCCTGCCATAGTGAGATACATCAGAACAGTAAGAGATCCGTTAGGAGTACCGTAAGAGGTCCGTAAGTTACCGAGAGATACCGAACTTACACCGAGAATACCGCGTCAATAGTCATAGCAGCTCTGAGCTCCACTAAGCCAGAATAGTATTACACGGACATACTAATTCCAGCACGGCTTCACTTCAAAGACTTGTATATAGATATTCCTTACTAATTGTATTCCTGGAATACTAACTTGCACTCCAGTTAGTATCTTTACGTTTAATATAACCTACTTTTCTATCTCAAATCTCTGTTTTGTTGTTCATTATTTTGTGTGGTTACTGACCCAGAATCCATAACACTAGAAAAGAACAAATCCTCACTTTCGAAAAATTGTACCAAAATATTGAACAACAGGATTTTGAATAGTTTGCTACATATCAATCATATCAGTCAACTTTGAGTTACTCAGTGGGAAAACATTATCAGCTTTAATATAAAAAATCTCAAAATGAAATTACTTTAATTTTCTTGATGGTATTTTTATTAAAATTTCTGAAAACCAGAAAATGGTCCTGGGCATGACGGTAAACTGCATCCAGCAGCAAGGCCTCTCATTGGGAGGTTGTGAGGAGCATGGAACCACCTCTTAATTGCTGTTGTTCCCAGGTCCACCTTGACCCAGAGTGGTAGCACTTGTTAGGGTCCCAGCTATGGGTAAATAGTTGACCTCCAAACTGAGGTCAAAATGCTATAACAAAAACTTTTTGAATGAAAAAACGTTACCAACAAAACTTTTTTGATTAAAAAAACGTCACCAACAATTTTTTTTAATAAAAAAACGTTACCAACAAAACTTTTTGAATAATAAACGTTACCAAAAAAACTTTTTTGAATGAAAAATAACTGATTTAAAATAAAAATACATTTCCGGCCTTAAATGACTCTTTCGGTCGTTAAACTGGAACAAACAAACGAAAACCAGAAAAAGTGCATTCTTTTAGTTGATGCAGTGTACGCCAAATTTACTCTACAATATCATGGACGAAACGTACTTGGTTTGGCTAAAAATTCTAACAAAAATAGTATTAAAATGTTTAAATAATGGACTAAAACTTTTACTTAAAATGATCCCAGTTTCAACATTAGATGCAGAATTTTTATATGAAAGAATTTTATATATTGTTGATGCAATGAAACAATTAAATGGTCAAGCAATTGCAAATGTATGTGACAACAACAAAAGCCATCAATCTTCTTCCAGAAATTTGACACTGTTTTTAATAAGCCTTGAATAACAAAAAATGGCTTTTTGATTATGTCAACCTTTTAAAGTTATTTGGAATAATTAAATTACTGAACCTATTTCTGAATTGCTGTTTTCTGAGGGAGCATGACAAAAAATGGGAGGTAAGCAAGATAAATAAAATGAAATCATTACCAAGAGCTACGAGTTAAGCCATTCAACAGACATTGACAGCAAAATGAGAAATTGTAAAAGGTCTTTTTGAGTATGAAAAAAAAACTCAATTTGTTATGCTGTTGAAATTAACTAATGTAGCAGTTTACCAAAACCTGTTAAGCGATAAAATGTTTTCTATTGTTTAAAAGTTTTTTTTGTGATCAAACTGTAGCTGGCTTACGGCCATATCACATTGAATACACCGGTTCTCGCTTGATCACCAAAGTTAAGCAACGTTGAGCCTGGTCAGTGCATAGATGGGTGACCGCTTGGGAATACCAGGTGCTGTAAGCGTTTAGTGACGGATGTGCTTTGTGGTGCAGTGGATATCGGCTCGGAAAGAGAAATCGGTGAGCCGAGTTCAAATTCCAGTCGAATACCCTTCATTCACTTAAGCACTGGTACCCTTGGGAAAGGTATTAATCCGTCCCTTCTCTCCAGTTATGGGTTAAATAACAAGGGTAGGAGTTGGGGACCCTGCCCTTAAAAACAAATCCCAATGAATCTTGATACTTGAAAAGAAAAAAGTATTACGAGACACAAAACTTATATAAAAACAACAATAAATTGTTGAAAGAAAAAGGTATTACCAGCAATAAATAAATAAAATTTAGTTGGCAATAAATGATCCGCCGAGGTTGATATGCCATAAAACAAAAACAACCAAACAACCAACCAACCAACCAACCAACCAACCAAACTGTAGCTGCCATTAAAAATGGCTATTTTTAAATGCAGAGGATAATACAGAAATAGTTAATTTTGTTGAAAAGATCTACAAAAATTTTGATACTAAGAAAAATGATCCACTGAAAAAAGGAATAATAGATTTAGATGATGATCATTTATTACCTTTTTTCATGTTATCGACCTAAAAAATCGGATTATATCTCACCCCTTACCACTGTCCTCATATCTGATTCACCGCTGAATGACTTGAGGCGTAGGCTACTTACTATTTACTTTCCTTTTGCAATTACTACGCGATTTGTTTTGTTTCGAAACTCAATTTCTGCATAAAGAAGTAAATAGGCCGAAAAATCGGCAAACTACGCGTGAAGTCATTCTGCAGTGAATAACATTTTTGAAGCGTGGTTACGGGGTGAGATAAACAGTGACAAGAAGTTCGATAGTTTTGCTGGTCGTTAACATGAAAAAAGTTAGGTTTCGTCAATAAACAATTATCGATTTGAGTTCAGCATATACATTTGCCTGGAAATAAGGATGTTTTGGAAAGATTTGAAGGGGTAAAGGCCTTCGGGGAACAAATAAAAAATTACTATTTATTTATTTCTAATTTTGGGAGCATGACAAAAAATGGGAGGTAAGCAAGATAAATAAAATGAAATCATTAACAAGAGCTACGAGTTAAGCCATTCAACATACATGAAATGGTTTAATTGATGTTTGTAGTTATTTGGTAAGTAGTGGGCTTAAATTTGTAAGATGCTTCGTGAATTTACCACAGATTAGTTAGAAAACGAATTTTGGAAATTAGAACAAAGTTCTGAGTTTGCATATTTCATAACAATTCAAAAAGTTATTGAAAAGTTTCATTTTAAAAAAACTAAACTACTTCTTAAATTGAATGTCGATGCCAAAAACTAAAAGACTACACCTTTGATCCAGGTCATAATCGTTCAAAACGTGGACATTTGCTGAATAAAATGGGATGTCAAACATTACCAGACCTTGAAACTAGAATCCATAAAGATATAAACTGTCACTTTTGTATATAGCAGGTTATGTTACACTAAAAATTGTTCTGCAGGAGAGGAAATATTTATAATACTAGTTTTTATTTTTTAAGAATATGGATATTTTTGATTGTGGTAATTTAAAAATTCCACTGCATACCACAGTTCAGTCGGCGTTTTTCTGTTTTATAATGTTTGGTGTTGTTAAATTAAAGACTTGCAGAAATTCTTTGACAAAAATCTTCATGTTAATTTCTGATATGTATCATTTCAATGTGAAATAAGAGAACTGCATTATATTATCAAATATATTTTTCAAAAATACCTAAGACAACTCAAGAACCGGCACTAAATTTTTAAAATATCTTAAAACTTAGTATTTGTTTATATTTCTGAGATGAGGTAGTATTTACAATATTTACATTATTCGGACTATTGTCTTCATCTTTGTTGCCATTTGTACGACGTTTCGAAATTTCTAACACCTGACGAAGGCCGGAGCGTACAACGACTGAAACGTCGTACAAATGGCAACAAAGATGAGGACAATAGTCCAAATCGTGTAAATACTGTATCTTAAAACTTATTTAAAAATAAAAATGTTTAAACAATTTTCTTTATAAATGCAGAATCAGAAATGCTAATTTTGTTCAAGTATTAAAAATATGTGCATCCTTATTCATTCAGAGAAGTATTTACCTGATTTATTTTAATTTCCCACTTTTTTACATATATTTAATTGGCTAACTCTTGAAATTATTCTGATGATTAATTTTGTGTTCATGTTAATGTACATTCGATTGTAATTATTAAAACTATATATACTGGTAATATCTATTTTGGACTAGCAGTATAGCCCGGCGTTGCTTGGGTGTAATGAAAGCTTTAAAACTAATCCATGGTCCTGGAGCTCAGACTCAGCCTAAAGAATATTTGAAATAATAAAATAATTGCGACAATTTACCAATCGCACCTAATATATATATATATATATATATATATATATATATATATATATATATATCAGCAGTATAGCCCGGCGTTGCTTGGGTGTAATGAAAGCTTTAAAACTAATCCATGGTCCTTGAGCTCAGACTCAGCCTAAAGAATATTTTTGTGAAGTTTGGTGAGAATCGGATAAAAATTGTGGATTTGTATAAAGGACATACAGACAGATAAACAGACACGCACACAAACATCTTTCCTTTTATATGCATATATTATCGATTTTCTGCATTATCTTAAGAACTGCAACCTTGAAACTTCTGAATATCGTTTCTTATGTCTTTGTCTATGAGTGTATCAAATTTGATTAAAATCGGACCACTATAACTCGATTTTTTCGATTATCGATTTTCGATATTTATCGGGAGTACCTCGACACAAAACCTAGCTAAGAACACTCGCAGACGCTCATAGTACTATTGTGTAAATTTTCAAGAAATTCGGTTCAGCCGTTTCGGAGTCTATAGTTAACGGACACACACATGCACACATACAAAGTTACATTTATAAATAAGTTTAGATTATAGCAAAATAAGTATTTTCAACTGTGAAACAATGTAATGTAATACAAATCACAATAAATTTTGTGAAGATTATCAAAATTATTGTTTTATGATATGCACATTTTTATAAAGTATTTTCAGACCTTGCTGATGCACTATTTTGTAAAGCTTTGAAATTAATTTTTTAATTGTATTATACAATTTTATAATTTATTATTTTTTCAATATCATCTAAAAATGTCTAATTTATTGCAAATAAAGTGAATTTTATGCTTTTAGTTATTTTATGGTAAAGGAAGTTGTTTTTTTGCTTTTACTTTGTACATTTGTTTGCATTTACAAAAATATGTCATTAATTCTAAGCTGCTTTTTAATATTAAGTATTAACTAATAACTGGAAATACAAACAAGTTCCTTATTAAAAAAATTCTCTGAAATTGTTATTTAGTATTAACTTCCACATGTCCGCCGCCGGTTGTGGACCTCGGTTGCACGGTTGCCAGGCTTGTGTTAAGGATCGTTTTAGCTGTGTTTCTTCAAGACACTGGCAATCATGTCTTTCCACAATTTCTTGACCTTTGTAGCACTTAATAATTTTTGTCCTTTTGTCATCTCTCCTGAATTCCTATTCCGCCACCCATTTGATCAAGTTCGATTGATAAGTTATGCGTTGTTTTCTTCTGCCCCGTTTGTCTTCAATTTGTCTTGTGAATATCACATATTTCCAGCCATCTTTCCTCAAAATGCCCTCTGGAAATTTAAACTCTCTCTTTCTATTTGTCTCCATTTTCTATAAAACTTTGTTATTGCTCACATGTTCGGTCCATGATAATGATCAATAATTCATGCTGGTTACTTTTAAAAGATTAACTTGCTCTTATGTCAGATGATAGAATCACGAAACTTGCTTGATTTAGTGAATGCTGACTGGCTATAAGATCAAGTTTTGTTTTTTATTTGGAAGGATTTTCTTAGTACCCATCTTAAACCAAATGAAAGTTTTGTGATAGCAGAAAATTGTTTCGATATAAGTAGAACATTTAAAGAAATAGGGCCATTCGTATCATATTTGATACAGTATGAAAACAAGCCTTGAAAGAAATATTTTCCTGAAAAATTTTTTAAGAGAAATTTTTTATAAATTTCAAATGAAAGCAGTACTGACTGCTCAGTCAATGAATACCAAATGTTTCCTTATAGGGAAATACCAAATGTTTCCTTATAGGGAAATACTGTATCAAATATGATACGAATGGCCCTAGAGGGTTAATTCACGCCAAGCCAGACGATAATGCCACTAAGACGCAAGAGGGAGTGAAAAAGAATAAAAAGAAATCTGTAGCTGTAATAGGAGTTTCAATCCTAAACAGAAACCAAGCAATAAACCTCTGCTCTTGTTTAACAGACCATGGCGGAGTATAAACCGGACGATTGAAAAAAAACCTATCTACTCCTATTGAAGATAACAATAAATAGTAAATAAAAGTTCAGGGTTTAGGCGGAGACTTTAGAAAGAGTTGCGGTACACTTTAGAAAGTACCAGGAAACTACTCTTGAATAGGAAACAAGAGATAAAACTCTAGTTCTATTCAAAAGAACCTGGAGGAGTATGAACCGGGTTTCTTAAGAGGAAATGTTTGTCAATGTCTGCATTTAAGATATTAAAAGAGTCATTCTAGAACTAGGTATGACTGTCAAATTAGAGTTGTATATAGGTGATGTAATGAATATACAAACACCTTGGTTCCCCCTCAGAGTAATATGATTGGCTGGTGTCAGCCATAAATACAGACTAAGGCGGTAACGCCTAGTACTCCGCCTATTGGAAGGCCTATGGACAACGCCTATTGCATAAACCTACGCCTAAGCATACTGCATAGGACTACGTCCAGTACCGGTCCATTACGGCTACTTGCTAGATTGTCCTACCCTACATTGCTAAAACCACTTAGCTACTTCGAATAATTTATATATACCTTTCCGGGTCATACCAATAGGCATTATAACAAATATAGGACAACATTTGAATGAATTTGGAAAACAATTCTGTTACAGTGTAGAATGGGTTTACGGCCATATGTTGAAACACAGGTTCAAGTCACTGAAGTTAAGTAACGTCGAACCTGGTCAATGCCTAGAGAGGTTACCGTTTGGGAATACAAGGTGCTGTAAGTTTGGATGTGCGAGTGGTGTAATGGATAACAGCACGGAATTTGAAATCAAACAGTCAGGTTCAAATTGCATTCGTGTTCGTTAAATTCACTTACGCGTAAATACCTTTCAGGAAAGGTATGAATCCACTTCTTCTCGTCCGAAGTTATGGGTTAATTAGTAAGTCTTGTCTCAGTAAATCATTCAGTCATTTAAGTGCCATACGTGATACACGCTTTGGGCAATCATGCCTCGAAAGATACATGACTGAGTGGGCAGAAGATTATCCCGCAGTAGGTTGCCATTGCTTTCTGCGATAACCAAGGCTATAAAACCCAATCTGTTCTATTATTTAACCCATAACTGGAGGGAAGATAGGGATTAATGCCTTTCCCAAGAATATTTGTGCGTAAGTGAATGCAAAGAATTCAACGGGAATTCGAACTCGGCACCCTGATTTCTCGTTCCGAATCGATATCCATTGCAGCATAACGCACATTATTATCTCTAAAAAGATTCTTACAATTTAAAAACATTTTCTAGCTTACATATAACCTGAAAAAGCTTGATAAGCAGTAAAAAATAAATTATTCAAACAATGAGGTATTAATTCTGAAATTAGAATAGAAACTGAAAGAATATTGATCTAGATGCATTTTGATTTCTTACTGTGTCAGTAGGTGGCCATTTCTGAGGTAGACTGGTTGCCACCTAAGGCTACAATCTGTTCTGCTATTTAACCCATAGCTGGAGGGAGAATAGATGGATTCATACCTTTCCTAAGAGTATTTGCGAGTAAGTGAAAGCAACGAATTCAACTGGAATTTGAACCCGGCTCTACCGATTAATCGTTATCCATTACACCACCTGCATATCCAAGCTTACAACATCTCGTATTTCCAAGTGGTCACTTATCTTGGCATTGACCAGGTTCGACGGTTGCTTAACATTCCGAGTCGATATTCATTGCACCACAACTAAAAGAAAATGTCTCTTGTTTCTTTGATCAAACCAAAATTAAATGAAAAGAGTGATTCCTAGTGGAGAAACGCATATGAAAGAGATTTGTAAGGATGAATTCGAGACTCGAACACCGGTCCTAAACCTCACATATTAACAGACGATTGCCTAAGTTAGAATATTATAAATCTTAAATGTCTGTAATAGATAACAGAAGCGATTGGTTATCCCGATGGCTTTCCATACTTAATACTTCTCTCCCCAACTCTCGCGTGGTCATGTGTGACGTCACAAGCTGTAGTGCGATTTTCGCTTCCAGTACGCACGCATGTGTTCGTCGTTGCTTTGAAAATCTTCCATGCAAACAAAATAGACGACTACTACTATTTTTTCCGTCCGCGAATTAATACACTTAATATAATGGTCATCTTTGATAATAGCTGATGTAAGCCGAAAGCTGAGAAAGGATTAAAAAATATCTATCAATATTGTGATTTTCTTTCTTCTTTCAACAATAATGCTATTAAGCTTATCAGACAATATGAAAGAATTTTTATAAAATAAATAGACAAAACGTGTCTATATTATTTAATGAAACATGCATCAATATATATATATATATATATATATATATATATATATATATATGTCAGATTAAATAAATTGCAAACATTGTGTCTGCTTATATTTAATAAAACCCGTTCATACTCATGGATAATGTTTCGCGTATTATAATTGAAAGATGTAAGAAATAGGCTGTAACTTTGATAGAAGATGATTTTATTATCCATTTTTCAATGTTCTCAAGTACTTTCAATCTCCTTCCGAGATCATCTTCAGGAGTGAGAGTTATTTATAGTAACAAAAAATTACACCAACACTGTGTTGCTAAAAATTACTGTAAATTTTCTTCTTGCTTCAAAAGTAACTGTTGACAAATTGCTTAGCGTTCGTTAAAACGTATAAATTATCCACAATGGAGTTATTTTTTATGTAATCTCAACTCAGCATAAATAAACAGTATTTGGAACTAGTATGGAGTAGGTCCTCGATTTGCTAGTTTCAGTGCTTGTATTCGATTTTCAGGGATTTGATCAAGTTCTCAACAATCGTTTAGTCCACAGTTTGCTACTTTCTTACCACACATCGTGACATTTCTCTGCTTTTGGCGACATCTTTGACGCTCTGACAACGGTTTCTGAAGTCTTCCCTTTTCAGCACCCGTTCGCTCAGACACAATGCTTGGTCTTCCTGAACGTTGTTTCACACTACAATGGCGTTCCTCATTAAATTTCTCGACAGTATTGAAAGCCGTTCGATGATTACCCTGGAAAAACCTGTTAATTCTTCTATTTGACTTGCCACACTGATGTCATTCTATTACCTGGCCATATTGAAATTCACCAATTTCATTATTTCCGCAAACTTTCACTGTAAAATATAAGCCAACTATCGTTCATAGGGATGTGCATTGTGGTACAGTGAATATCGACTCGAGAGTTCGAATTCCAGTTGAATTCCATGCATTCACTTTCGCACAAATACCCTTGGGAAAGGTATTAATCCGTCTCTTACCTCCAGTTATAGGTTAAATAACAGGACATATTGGGTTCTATAGCCCTGGCTGGGAACCATTCTACCGCAGAAGGCAATGGCAAGCTACAGCGGGATAATCTTCTGCCCACTCAGTCATGTATATTTCCAGACATGATCGCCCAAAGCGTGTATCACGTATGGCACTTAACTGACTGATCGTTCATAGCTGAGAGTAGCTTGATACTAACACGTTATTGTTTAAAAAAAAAAAAAGACGCTATCACATAAACCAAAATTGCCGTAATCAGGGGTGGCTAAAAACTTATCGGCCACAGTGTACACACACACACACACACACACACACACACGCACACTATGTGAGAGATAGTAATCTGCCACAATTAGAAATATGTTGAAATATGGAGGTCGAGATGATGATAGCTCGGGTCATGTGTGTCCTCCTGATATACTCTCGCATGTAAGCTATTCGAGAAATTTATCGGAAAAGTTATTTTAATTTAAGCAGTGTTGGAAAAAAAACACGCTTTTCTTTTTCTCTTGATGTTATTGCACTCAAAGCTGTTTCACCTCATGTTTTTTCTCCTCTCTAAAAACGAAGAGGAAGCTCCGTTAGTGATAAACTCAAACAAACAACAAAGGAGTTGATTAAATTGGCAAAAGGCCCGGTCCTGGTTCATTAATTATTCAACTCGAAAAAGTTACAACGCTTCGTACGACGGCGATAGGCGAACCCATGAATTAGTGATCTGTGTCCTGAGGGGTCGGAAGGAAAGGGGTTCATCATGAAAAGATAGGAAAATAAGTAGAGGTAGGGGTGTCAGCGGTCGAGGAAGGTGTTTTTTATGGTGAAGAAAAAAAAGATCAGGGTGGGGGTGGCAAAATATTAGTGGGGAATGATTAAAATTTGATCTGTCTTCGATCTTGTTGAGCTCTCATTTCATTTATTTACACTTCTTTATGCAAAATTTCATAACTGTAAAAAACGGTTTTTAAAAGTTTTTATTTTGGAAACTTTGTCTTTAATTTGTTAAAATTTAATTTGTTTAAAACTTTCTCTCTTTTCACCTATTTTTCTGTAATTCGTGTTTTTATATTTGTTTTAAATGTATGGAGTTTTACTTTGTATTCTTTGTCGGATCATTTTTTGTTTGACCTTTTCAGTATTTTCATATTTTCATTGACGATCATGATCATCAGTATCCAGTGCCGTGCTTAGGGCCCCCGCAGACATCGCAATTGCGTGGGGGGGGCGCAAGTTCCCTAGGGGCCTTTGGGCTCCTTGGCTCCACAGATCTATTGCAATGAAAAAATTAACAAAACAATTATTAGGATTAACTGGAAAAATTATTATCATACTTGTATGTTGAAATAGACTTTATCAACCCATGTCTCTCTCTCTCTCTCTCTCTCTCTATATATATATATATATATATATATCTTATCGCTAACCCCACCAACATCCCACAAACAACTCGCCAAATATAATAAAAGAGGCTTTCTATTCCTTTCCACACCACCTGATGTGACATTGTAATTTCAATGTCGAAACAAAATGTACACTTTAAGTGGTTAAAAAAAAATTGTACATGTTCTAAAATATAATTTATAATATATATATATACACTAGCAGTTGCTCGGGTTTTTTTCGTCGTAAACTGAATTTTGAAGGCTAAATAAGTCCTCTGATTAAATGATATCATGGCTGAGACTAAGAACTACAATTATTCCTACTTCGAGCCAAACCCGAAGCAAAAACTAAAATAAAAGAGCTGAAAAAAAATACAGACATACATGCAGATAAACAGACACACACACACACACAAACATTTTGCCCTTTTGTATATATATATATATTATCGATTTTCTGCACTATTGTAAGAACTGCAACCTTGAAACTTCCGAATATCTTTTCTTATGTCTTTGTCTATGAGTGTATCACATTTGATTAAAATCGGACCACTCCTTCTATAATCCGATTTTTCGATTATCGATTTACGATATTTATCACAGGTGCCTCGACACAAAACCTAGCTAAGAACACTCGCAGACGCTCATAGTACAACTGTGTAAATTTTCAAGAAAATCGGTTCAGCCGTTTCGGAGTCTATAGGTAACGGACACACACACAGAGACAAAGTTCCATTTATAAATAAGTTTATATATATATATATATATATATATATATATATATATATAATTGAACAAACTTGTCGAAGATTGAGAGCCAAAACGCACTGAAATGGCTATAAAATAACTAGGAAATCACCAAAAAGTAGTTAAAAGTTGTGAAAACGTTCGTAATGTATAGCTTCAAAATTCCAATTCCGCGATTTCTTCCGTTTTTTCGTGATCACCGAGTATCTGCAGCCCGAGAGTATGTTTTATTTTTGGTGTTTAAAGTACCATTTATTGTGGGTTCAGTATGTTCGGCGGGTGGCGCAAGTTGCATTCTGTGAGTAAAGCGGTCGCAAGGTACATTCTGTGGGGGGCTGCAATGTTGCTAAGCACAGCACTGTCAGTATCAGCATCATTACGAATAGAGTATTGGTAATAATAAATCTGGAAAATGACCTGAGAATGAATGGAAATACCCGTAGTTCGGATGTCCGCTGTGGTGCAGTGGATATCGGCTCTGAACGAGATATCCGAAAGCCGAGTTTGAATTTCAGTTGAATTTGTTTCATTCACTTACGTGCAAATTTTTTTTTTTTTTAATCATATCACCCCAAGCAAGGCGAAAATGCCACTGATGCGCAGGGGGCTACGTATGAGTGAAAAGACTGGAAAAGAGAAAAACCGGAAACCACATCCTAAACAGGAAACAAGGGATGAGCCTCTTCACCTGTTCAAAAGATGTGGGTGGAGTGTGAACCGGGCGATAGTTTAGTCTAAATACACTTGGAAAATGTATTAATCCGCCTCGTCTCCCTCCAGCTATGTGTTGAACATCAGGACAGATTGTATTGTAGAGCCTTGGTTGGCAACCAGTCTACCGCATGACAATCTACTGTGGGAAAATATTCTGCCCATTTAGTCATGTCGCTTTCGAGACATTATCGCCCAGGCGTGTATCACGTATGGTACTTACCTGACCGATAATGGTAGTTATAGTTAATCGTAGTACCTAGTACTACTAATTTATTATTAATCGTAATTGTAGATATGATAGAAGTAGAGGTCTTGTAAACCTTGGACCACTAACCATCAATTAAAGTTACACCACTACTAACCATGGGTATATCATACCCGATTTGAAAATATCAAAAAATATTAAATATAAATCTTTATTTGTAATATTTTACATGCAGGCACTTCAGACTTTGTACTTTGAGTTAACATTAATAGGAACTGAAAAACATATTATTTAGGTAAGAAAATCAGGTACTGAAAATTGTAATTAAAATGGGGTCATTTGCGCTGGGTACTATATACCCGTGGTTAGTGTTCACGTTTTAATAAAAGTAAGGGTTGGTAATTAAGAGAAAAAGTAGAATAATGTAGTTTTAATGGTTAGAGTAAAGTAAAAATAATTGGAATGACTATATAGAGTCCATAGCTAAATCCACTGCTAAGAAGGTCGGTTCTCTGTGCGGGGCCAGGAAGTTTTGCCCTTCTGAAACAATCTTGCACATATCTACCATCCGCCCGTGCATTGAATACTGCTGCAGTATATGGTCGGTTGCTCCTGCTATCCACCTAGGGGTTCTTGACAAAATCCAGCGGAGAATCTCTAATGCGATCGATCCCGACTTGGCAGCTCAGATACAGTCACTTTCTCAACGTGGCGCAACGTGGCTTCCCTGTGTCTCTTCTACAAATACTTTCATGGCTTCTGCTCAGACTAACTTAGTTCACTGGTATCCCCTATACATGAATTTGATCGAGCCACACGATTAGCAACTAGGTCCCATCCTTTTACTGTGAAACCAATAAATTGTAAACGCAAATTCTACTCCTGCAGCTTCTTCTCTCGCACTTCCCGCCTGTGGAATTCCCTCCCTTTTACTTGCTTTCCTGACAGCTACAATCTTCAAGAATTCAAGTGTAAAGTCAATAGTCATCTACTATTTCACCAACTTGCTTCCTCTCTCTGTCATGCTTCTTTCTTCGTCCACTCCACTCTCATCAGTATTCTCATTCTTCTCCTACCCTCTTCCTGACACCCTCTGTAACCTGTCACTCTTTCTCATAACTTACCTCCTATGTAACTCCCTGCTCAACAGTGGCAGTAAAATGCCTTACTTGGAGCGAGACGATTATAAAAAAAAACAAAAAAAAAAATCAATATTTATTTAATTTTTTTTTTTTCAAAATATCGTTTTTGTAAAGTATCTAAACTTTTTTATTTGATTTTTATATTTATTACTAGCAGTATAGCCCGGCGTTGCTCGGGAGTCATGAAAGCTTTAAAACTAATCAATGGTCCTGGAGCTCAGACTGAGCCTAAAGAATATTTATGTGAAGTTTGGTGAGACTCTGATAAAAATTGTGGATTTGTATAAAGGACATACAGACATATAAACAGACACACACACAAACATTTTGCTTTTAATATATATATATATATATAATTTTAATCAAATTTGATACACTCACAGACAAAGACATAAGAAACGATATTCAGAAGTTTCAAGATTGCAGTTCTTACAATAGTGCAGAAAATCGATAATATATATATATGTGAGTGTATCAAATTTGATTAAAATCGGACCACTCCTTCTATAACCTGATTTTTTCGATTATCGATACTTATCGGGGGTGCCTCGACACAAAACCTAGCTAAGAACACTCGCAGACGCTTATAGTATAAGTGTGTAAATTTTCAAGAAAATAGGTTCAGCCGTTTCGAAGTCTATAGGTAACGGACACACACACACAAAGTTCCATTTATAAATAAGTTTAGATTTAGATTTAGATAGATTTGGATTAGATGAAGTAATTTTATTAAAACTCTTTTTTTTAATGTTGTTGTCATTCTTCTTCTTTACCGGTTCTTTTTCTGTCATTCTCTTCTTCATTTATAGATCCTCGATCTCATTTTATTCGCCCTTCTCGTTAAAGAATACTTCTCTTCGTTGCCTTCTTCCTTTTTATTCTTCTCATCTTTACAATTTATTTCCCACTCGTTTTACAACCACGTCTCTTCTTTTTCTTCCTATCTTTATTTTCATCCGTTTACAAATCACTTTTTTTTACCCTCCTCATATTCTTTCAATTTCTGTCCTCTTTCTCACCTGTTCCCTTCTTTTCTCACCTTTATTTCTCCTCCGTCTTATTCCATTTTTATATAATTACATTTTAGATCATTTTTCTCTACTCCTACATTCGTCCACTCTTCGGCTTCATCGACCTCACCTCCTCCTCCACTTCCTCCTCCTCCTCCTCCTCCTCCTCCTCATTCGTTCGTCATTCTTTTCCTCCTGCAATCACTTCACTTCATCTTTACTTCTTTTTTTTTACTTTTCCTTTCTCTTCTTTCTTCTTCTTCTCTCTTTAAAATCTCCTCTTTCTCCAATTTTCTCCCTTCTTCTCGCTGTTATAATGCTTTATTTTATTTTCCCTCTTTCTGTTTTTTTTTGTGATTATATTTTGTTCATTCACATTTTTTGTTTTTCTCTCCAGTTTCTTATTAGAGACAAGACAATGTGAGAACTTTTTCCACCGAATTTTTTAAACCCCTAGAGTAAAGTTTGTAATAGCGACAATGGTGGATATGAAGAGGAAGGATCAGTTCAGACAGAGAATGTTAGGATCAAGCGTGTTGTTCTTGATGAAGAGGTTTCATATAATTGATTTCCTATTACATAAGTCTCACCTGGGAAATAACGACAAAAAAAGAAAAAGAAAAGAATAATGGATTATTTCCTCTAGCACAAAAATCTGATGTAGCATTTTCGTAATAGAACATTGAAATGTTTATAGCCATTTTAGCAATAGCCAAAGTTAATAGAGGAGAAGAAGAAAAACATGAAATAAAATAGAAATTATGAAAGAAAAGAAAAGAACAGATAAAAAAGAAAAAATGAAAGAAAGTAGAAAGTAAGAAAAGAAATGAATAAAATGAAAGGATGAAAAAAATAAGAAAGAATAAAAGAAAAGTAAAAGAAAAAGAAAGAAAAACAAAAAAGCAAAAAAGAATAAAAAGAAAAAAAACAAGAAGGCAAAAAAGAATAAAAAAGAAAGAAAAAACAAAAAGGCAAAAAGAATAATAAAGAAAGAATAAAAGAAAAAAAGAAGAAAAAGAAAAAGAAGAAAGAGCAAAAGATCAAAGAAAAGTAAAGAAAATGAAAAAGAAAGGCAGAAAAAACAAGAACGAAAGAAAGAAAAGATAAAAGAGAGACGGCAAAAAAGTATGAAATAAAAAGGAATAGAAAGAAGAAAAACGAAAGAAAAGAAAAATAAAGAAAGACTTTGGGAGATATATAGTAAAATAAAAAAGTAAGTATATGCATATAAAAATCCAACGTGCAAGAAAAAGGAAAAAGAAAAATAATTTAAAGAAACAGAATAAAAATGAAATAGTGAAAAATAAATTCAGGAAGAAAAATTGAGCCCGAGGAATGAGAGCATAAAAAGAAGGTAAAATAAAAAATAATAATGGATACCACACAAAATGTTGAAGAAAGAAAGAATTAAAAAAGAAAAAAAAACTAAAATAGCAAAAAAAAAAAAATATATAAAGGAAAAAGAAAGAAGTCCAAAGAAACACTGACCAAAATAATAGCCTTTCGTGATAACATTGCAACTATTAATATGCGCGAAGAAGAATTCGTCTTGTTTTTTCTAAACAAATAGAAAAAAAAATGCAATTTGTCGAAGCAAGTTCATTAAATAAGGAGGATCATTCAGCACGACATGGAACAAGATAGTAAGTCTGCGATTTAAAAACGAACAGGAACCAGATTTTCGCTTTAATGTAAAACTCTAAAGAATTTCTTGGAGAACTTTTCATGTCTAGAATAATGTTCACATAGAATCACATCTGTGGGTCTGAGATATCTCTCTCTCTCTCTCTATCTATCTATCTATATATATATATATATATATATATATATATATATATATATATTTCAATTCCTTGGACGCAGATCGTGTGCATTTCCATTTTCTATGGATGTTTCGTTGCGACTCTCATGTTAAATCCTGGTCCAATCTTTTACTTATTTCGAATCGAGACTCTATCTTAAAAGAACATTCACGGTTGATACCATCCTAATCCAGTGCCAGGTTAATTTAACCGCGGAAGTAACTTTTTTGAGAGTCCCATATTAAATACTTTTAAGCTGTCTGGTGAATTTGGCATCTTCCGTCAAGCGATATTAATATTTGTATGTTAAAAGAGCTTCAACAGAAATTGTTCGTCATTTCCGGAAATATTACAGCAAGGGCGTTAAATCTACTCATCTGTCACATTAGAATCATTTGTCTCACATTTTTCGGAAATTGGAATCTGTTGAGTTGGCAAAAGATAAATTTCCATGTTTCTTGTTAGATGGCATCAGAAGCGTTTATTTTTAACTGGGTTCCTCGAAAAAAAATCACTTTTTATCAACGTGCAATCAAAATTGTCAGAATTAGCGTACTTCATTCATTCATTCTAACACTGAAGAGAGAATTCCAGTTGAATTCATAGCATTCACTTACGCGTAAATGCCCTTGGAAAAGGTATTAATCCGTCTCTTCCTTCCAGTTATGGGTTAAATAACAGGACAGATTGGGTTCTATAGCCTTGGCTGGCAACCAGTCTACCGCAGAAAGCAATGGCAACCTACTGCGGGATAATCTTCTGCCCAGTCAGCCATGTCTTTTTCGAGACATGATCGCCCAAGCGTGTATCACGTATGGCACTTAACTGACTAACTGGAGAGAGAAAAAGATAAGTTTTTTTTTTGCATATTATGCATTTTTATTTTATGAAAGGTAAAAATTTGACTAAAGGCAAAATTGATTTGTGTAGTATACGGATGCGCGTTGTGGTGCAGTGGATATCGGCTCGGAACGAGAAATTGGGGAACCGAGTTCGAATTCCAGTTGAATTCGTTGCATTCACTTACGCGCAAATACTCTTGGGAAAGGTATTAATCCGTCTCTTCCTTCCAGTTATGTTTTAAATAACAGGACAGATTGGGTTCTATAGCCTTGGCTGGCAACCAGTCTACCGCAGAAAGCAATGGCAACCTACTGCGGGATAATCTTCTTTCCAGTCAGTCATGTCTCTTTCGAGACATGATCGCCCAAGCGTGTATCGCGCATGGCACTTAACTGACTGACTGAGTATATGGAGAAGGTTCTGAGATGGTTAAATTTTCAAATGGTCACTCTTAATGAATCTTTGATTTTATTATCAGATCATTGCAAAGTTCGCGCCCGATTTCGAGTGTTAATTTAAAATGACCGCAACTTCATATAGGTGCTTGTTTTGGTGCCATTTTCTAATGAGTTCTAGATTAAAAACGTTGCTTCGTTCGGATGCAAGTCAGACTTTGTTGAATGTTAAAATATTGTCCACAAATGGATGCCTCAAAGATGAAGGATGAGGCTTCACTTTTGCCATATTAATTACAATAAGCGTCGGAAGTGGACAATAAAGAAGATTTAGTTGGAATCGTTTTCAACCTCTTCAGATGGTCGAAAAGGAAAGTGGCGGAGTGATTTTAACCTAAACGTTCAACTGGGTGAACTTTTGATGCTGCTGAAGACACTTACTATAGGATCAGTCAGTTAGTCAGTTAAGTGGCATACGTGATACACGCTTTGGGCGATCATGTCTCGAGAGAGACATGACTGACTTGGCAGAAGATTATCCCGCAGTAGGTTGCCATTGCTTTCTGTGGTAGACTGCTTGCCGACCAAGGCTATAGAACCCAATCTGTCCTGCTATTTAACCCATAACTGGAAGGAAGAGACGGATTAATATTCTTTCCCAAGGGTATTTGCGCGTAAGTGAATACAATGGATTCAACTGGAATTCGAACTCGGCTCCCCGGTTTCTAGTTCCGAGCCGATATCCACTGTACCACAACGCACATCCTACTATAGGATACAAATCCTATAACTTCCAACAATAAACTAAAAAACAAAAAGTAAAATTGCACACCCACAAAAATGGATCAGAATGACTGAAAACATTTTGGAAAAACCCAGACCAAGGCAAATTTCCCAAGTCGGTGTGAAAATTAAAATTCTAAATTCTGATTAGATAGGAACTAGCAAGTTGATCTATGACCCCGCTCAATTTTTTTATGACCTAGAAAATGGGTATGTGGTTTCGACCCAGTCACATGACTAGATTCCACTACTTAACCACGTCTCTTGATCTACCAAATCAGTCAGTCAAATGGGAGCAGGGATTAGAGACGACACGCTAAAATGTAACAAAAACAAATTTCAAGACGCCGACCCTATCATGCCTCGTCGACATATATTCATTCTTCCTCCTTCCAATTTTCCTTTCTTCGTATTCACTCACATGCTATCAAAGAAAACAACAACAACAACAACAACACGACACCTTTAACTGACTCCTAAAAACTAACGTTCGATAAGTACAATCTCCTTTATTGCTTGACCTTCCTTTTCAGTCTTTAGCTGGCCAAAAAAGGGAAAGGAACACACACTTTATTAGTGGCCTGATTAATCTTTTTACATACACACATTCTGCTACTATCAACTATAAGTTCTGAATTTCTGTGGTACATTTAACTCCTTACGTTTTCTCTTTGAACATTTAACGCATAAATATTAATTAACCACATGCATTTTTCTCTTTAAACATTTTTTCTTCTATTGACAAATATGCTATTAATTTCTATTAATAAAATTCCATTTATTTTACAAATAAAACACTTTTATTTTTCCAACCATTCATTCAACCTTCTGATATTTTAAAAAGTGGGGATTGTCGCCTATGTTTGGAGGTGGCCTTACACCAGGTATGACAGAGACCTCTACATTACCATCGTGGAGAATAAACCAAAGATTTCGACGGAAGAAATTGTTAAGAGTTTGAAAATCGATGTCTCAACTACCTTTCGTCATTTGAAGTAACTTGGGTTCCTTTCCAAACTCGACACGTGGGTACCGAATTCTCTAACGGAAAGCAATAAACTCAATTTTCCACGGCGATTTCTTTGCTGTGACGCCACAAAAAGTTGTTGGACAGAATCGTCAGAGGCGATGTAAAATGGATTGCTTATGATAACGTTCGACGCAAATAGAGCTGGAAACAAGCTTGTCGATTTGCTGATTTGCATCCAACGAAGGTGTTGCTGTCTGATTGGTGGGATTGCAAAATGATAATTCACTTTGTGCTTCTTCCAACTGGTGAAACAATAACTGCAAAGGAGTATTACGACCAACTCACCAATCTCAATGCGGATATTCAATACAACCGAAAAGACAATAAATGTAATTTTCCACCACGACAACAGAGGACCACATGTGGCAAAACAGACCCATGTTTCAGTTTTGTTTAACGGCATATCAACCTCTGTGGGTTATTTAATACCAAAAAGGTGGTGTTTTAAGGTATTTTTAAAAAAATGTTCGGTTATAGTGAGAAGGTTGATTTAGTCAGATTTTGATGGTTTTTTTTGTTTTAATTTTTGAAAAATGAAGATGTCCTCTAGTTTTGTATTCAAAAATGTGTTTGTGGTAATAAGTTTTTTTCCTTCAAAAATGTATAGTTGGTAATATTTTTCTTTCAAAAATGTATATTTTCTATAAAAAATCTATTTTATGTATATAAGTATTTTTATACTTTCATGGTGTTTTGACCCCAGATTGGGAGGTTAACGATTTGCCCATAGCTGGGATCCTACCAGGTGCTACCACTCCGGATCAGGGTGAACCTGGGCACAACAGCAATTAGGAGGTGCTCCATGCTCCTCATAACCTACTAATCAGAGGCCATGCTGTCGGGTGCAGCTTACCGTCATATCAAGGACGACATACCCTTGTAGAAGCTGAAAGAAACCCGCTAGCACCCAGCACATTCGCCTTCGCTTGGCTCCTTTTGATTTCCCTTTGTTCTATTCTCTACAGAATAATTTAAATGACAAAACCTTTATCCTTTACTTTTTCTTCCTCTTTAGGTGCCGTGTTCTTTCAGGGCGTGGGCGATCTTGGACTTCCACTTGCCTCTCTCCCTTGTCACTTTTAATTCATTTTCTCTTGGCATCTCTCCCAAACCTTTTTCCTTGTTTTTCTTCCCCTCTATCTGTCCTGTGAGTATTAGATTCTCTAAGCCTTCCTTCCTCATTACATCTTCCAGAAACCTCAGCTATCTCTTCCTGATGCTAATTATGTTTCTGTTTCGTTCGCATCCTTTCTAAAATCTTATTGCTGCTCACGTGTTTGGTTCATGACATCCTCAGTATCCTTCTGTAGAATCATATTTCTGTTTCTTTGTCTCTCTCCTTCATCCTTGAGGAGATTGTCCAGTATTCGCTGCCATAAAGAAGGACACATAACAGTCCAGTACTCTTTTCTTTGTTTCCAATGAAATCTTCCTGCCTCTCAATACTCTACTCAGCCTTTGGAATGAATTCTTGGCCATGTCTATTATCCATGAGAAGATTGCTCAGCATTCAGTGCTATATAGGAGGCCAGATATCACATAAAAGTTCAGTACTCTTTTCTTTGTTCCTAATGAAAGCTTCCTGCCTCTCAATACTCTACTCAGCGTTTGGAATGCATTCTTGGCCATGTCTTTTATCCATGAGGAGATTGCCCAGCATTCAGTGCCATATAGGAGGACAGATATCACATAACAGTCCAGTACTCTTTTCTTTGTTTCCAATGAAATCTTCCTGCCTCTCAATACTCTACTCAGCTTTTGGAATGAATTCTTGGCCATGTCTATTATCCATGAGAAGATTGCTCAGCATTCAGTGCTATATAGGAGGCCAGATATCACATAAAAGTTCAGTACTCTTTTCTTTGTTCCTAATGAAAGCTTCCTGCCTCTCAATACTCTACTCAGCCTTTGGAATGCATCCTTGGCCATGTCTATTATCCATGAGGAGATTGCCCAGCATTCAGTGCCATATAGGAGGACAGATATCACATAAAAGTTCAGTACTCTTTTCTTTGTTTCCAATGAAATCTTCCTGCCTCTCAATACTCTACTCAGCCTTTGGAATGCATTCTTGGCCATGTCTATTATCCATGAGGAGATTGCCCAGCATTCAGTGCCATATAGGAGGACAGATATCACATAACAGTCCAGTACTCTTTTCTTTGTTTCCAATGAAATCTTCCTGCCTCTCAATACTCTACTCAGCATTTTGAATGCATCCTTGACCATGTCTATACACCGTCGGATCTCAGTGTCGCACTTCCCATCCTCTGCTAAAACTCTTCACAGTTATTTAAATCTCTGTACCAGTTTGTGTTTCTTTCAACAAAAAATGCGGAGTATTACAAAAATGCCACCAACAAGTTTGTAGAACGATAAGAGACAGTTAAAAACAAGGGAGCCAATGTACTTGACTAATAAGTTCTTTTTGTGAGTATTTAAAATTTTGTTCTGAATTTTCTAATCAGGCACGAACCTTTATAATAATCTGATATATTCATTTTTATTAATATGGCGTTTTCCATGTCAAAATTATGTTCTTAAAGGATTTGGTGTCACACAAGTAAATTACAATCAGTGCCATACATGATACACGCTTGGGCGATCATGTCTCGAAAAAGACATGACTGACTGAGCAGAAGATTTTCCCGCAGTGGGTTGCCATTGCTTTCCGTGTTAGACTGGTTGCCAACTAAGGCTATAGAATCTAATCTGCTCTGCAATTTAACCTATAGCTGGAGGGAGGGAGAAGCAACGGATTAATATTTTTCCATAGGGTGTATGCGAGTAAGTGAATGCAACGAACAGATTGGGTTTTATAGCCTGGGTTGTCAATCAGTCTACTGCATAAAGCAATGGCAATCTACTGCGGAAAATCTTCTGCTCAGTCAGTCATGTTTCTTTCGAGACATGATCGCCCAAACTGAATTGCAGTAAATGCTCGATTTAACGCAATCTTTTGTATAAGCGCTCCTTTCCTCAAATAATTTAAAATAAGCGTACACTTTTCTCAAGGAATTATTTTAAAGTGCCCCCTTTCCACAAAGATTTTAAAATAAGCGTCCACTTTTCTCAAGGAATTATTTTAAAGTGCCCCATTTCCTCAAAGATTTCAAAATAAGCGTCCCCTTTTCTCAAGGAATTATTTTAAAGTGCCCCTTTCCTCAAAGATTTCAAAATAAGCGTACCCTTTTCTCAAGGAATTATTTTAAAGTGCCCGTTTCCTTAAGAATTTTAAAATAAGCGTCCACTTTTCTCAAGGAATTATTTTAAAGTGCCACCTTTCCTCAAAGATTTTAAAATAAGCTTCCACTTTTCTCAAGGAATTATTTTAAAGTGCCCCCTTTCCGCAAAGATTTTTAAATAAGCGTTCACTTTTCTCAAGAAATTATTTTAAAGTGCCCCCTTTCCTCAAAGATTTCAAAATAAGCGTCCACTTTTCTCAAGGAATTATTTTAAAGTGCCCCTTTCCTCAAAGCTTTTAAAATAAACGTTCACTTTTTTCAAGGAATTATTTTAAAGTGCCCCCTTTCTTCAAAGATTTCAAAACAAGCGTCCCTTTTTCTCAAGGAATTATTTTAAAGTACCCCCTTTCCTCAAAGATTTTAAAATAAGCGTCCACTTTTCTCAAGGAATCATTCAAAAGTGCCCCCTTTCTTCAAAGATTTTAAAATAAGCGTTCACTTTTCTCGAGAAATTATTTTAAAGTACCCCCTTTCCTCAAAGATTTTAAATTAAGCGTCACTTTTCTCAAGGAATTATTTTAAAGTGCCCCTTTCCTCAAAGATTTCAAAATAAGCGTACCCTTTTCTCAAGGAATTATTTTAAAGTGCCCGTTTCCTTAAGAATTTTAAAATAAGCGTCCACTTTTCTCAAGGAATTATTTTAAAGTGCCACCTTTCCTCAAAGATTTTAAAATAAGCTTCCACTTTTCTCAAGGAATTATTTTAAAGTGCCCCCTTTCCGCAAAGATTTTTAAATAAGCGTTCACTTTTCTCAAGAAATTATTTTAAAGTGCCCCCTTTCCTCAAAGATTTCAAAATAAGCGTCCACTTTTCTCAAGGAATTATTTTAAAGTGCCCCTTTTCCTCAAAGCTTTTAAAATAAACGTCCACTTTTTTCAAGGAATTATTTTAAAGTGCCCCCTTTCTTCAAAGATTTCAAAACAAGCGTCCCTTTTTCTCAAGGAATTATTTTAAAGTACCCACTTTCCTCAAAGATTTTAAAATAAGCTTCCACTTTTCTCAAGGAATCATTCAAAAGTGCCCCCTTTCTTCAAAGATTTTAAAATAAGCGTTCACTTTTCTCGAGAAATTATTTTAAAGTACCCCCTTTCCTCAAAGATTTTAAATTAAGCGTCCACTTTTCTCAAGGAATTATTTTCAAGTGCCGCCTTTTCTCAAAGATTTCAAAATAAGCGTCCACTTTTCTCAAGGAATTATTCTAAAGTGCCCCATTTCCTCAAAGATTTCAAAATAAGTGTCCCCTTTTCTCAAGGAATTATTTTAAAGTGCACCCTTTCCTCAAAGATTTTAAAATAAACGTTCACTTTTCTCAAAGAGTTGTTTTAAAGTGCCCCCTTTCTTCAAAGATTTTAAAATAAGCGTCCCCTTTTCTCAAGAAATTATTTTAAAGTGCCCCCTTTTCTCAAAGATTTTAAAATAAGCGTCCCCTTTTCTCAAGGAATCATTTAAAAGTGCCCTCTTTCTTCAAAGATTTTAAAATAAGCGTCCACTTTTCTCAAGGAATTATTTTCAAGTGCCGCCTTTTCTCAAAGATTTCAAAATAAGCGTCCACTTTTCTCAAGGAATTATTCTAAAGTGCCCCCTTTCCACAAAGATTTTAAATTAAGTGTCTCCTTGTCTCAAGGAATTATTTTGAAGTGCCCCATTTCCTCAAAGATTTTAAAATAAGCGTCCCCTTTTCTCAAGGAATTATTTTGAAGTGCCCCTTTCCTTAAAGCTTTTAAAATATGTGTCCCCTTTTCTCGAGGAATTATTTTAAAGTGCCCCTTTCCTCAAGAATTTTAAAATATGCGTCCCTTTTCTCAAGGAATTATTTTAAAGTGTCCCCTTTCCTCAAATATTTTAAAATAACCCCTTTTTCCTCAAGAAATTTAAAATAAGCGCCCTTTTTCTCAAGGAATTTAAAATAAGCACCCGATTCCCTCTATGATTTTAAAATAAACGCTTTCTTTCCCCATAGAACTCAAAATAAGTACCCCCTTTCTTCAAAGATTTTAAAATAAGCGTTTCTTTTTTCCAAGGAATTTAAAATAAGCTCCAAAGGTCAACTAGACGAATGTATTTAAGAAACTAAAGATGTCGATGAAAATGTGGTTATTGAATGATTTTAAGCAGTTTCGAAAATTATATTTGTATTAAAAGTGACAGGTTCCTGTTGTTTATTTTTTATTATTTTTTATTTTCTTTTTTTCGTGCAGTACAGATTCCTGTTTTTTTCTGTTTTTTTTTTCGTGCAGTACTTATGGTTGTGAAGATAAAATACGAAAATGCCTTTTTTTAATGTAAGTGCCTCTCTAGATTAAATGGTCCTTTTTAAATGGAATTTTAAAATAAAAAAATTAACAAGCATTTATGGTATATAAAATGAAGTACTGTTTTCATATTTAAGCAGGATCTACCCGGTCCTCATTTTTCCACCCTCGTCAGAGTCCAAAAGCGTCTCTGAGTCATTCTGGATGACGAATTATTTTCCACTCTCCAACCCCTCTCGCATAGGTCGGACTTGGCAAGCCTTTCACTGCTCTGCCGCTACTTCAATGGAAAGTGCTCAGACGAAATACATTCAATGGTTCCGCCAGTTCCTATCTTCACAATTAGGAGCCGCCATGCCACTCACATTGTAACCACTTTTGGTCAGTCCCTACATATTCCACTGGTGAGAAGTAAGTTCCACTCGAACCACAGCTCAACTTAGGAATACCAGGTGCTGTAAGCGTATAGTGACGGATGTGCGTCGTGGTGCAGTAGATATTGACTCGGAACGACAAATCGGGGTGCCGAGTTCGAATTCCAGTTGAATCCCTTGCATTCACTTAGACACAAATACCATTGGGAAAGGTATTAATCCGTCTCTTCCCTCCAGTTATGGGTCAAATTATAGCACAGATTGGGTTCTTTAGCCTAGTCTAGCAACCAGTTTATCGCATAAAGCAATGGCAACCAATTGCAGGATAATCTTCTGTCCAGTCAGTCATGTCGCTTCCGAGACATGATCGCCCAAAGCGTGTATCACATATAGCACTTAACTGACTGACTGACTAAGCTGAGTTCGAATTCCAGTTGAATTTGTTGCATTCACATACGCGCAAGTAACCTTGGGAAAGGTATGAATCCGTCGCTTCTGCCTCCTTTGGTTAAATAGCAAGACAGACTGGGTTCTATAGCCTTGGTTGGCAACTAGTCTACCGCAGAAAGTAATCTACTGCAGGAAAACTGCCCACTCAATCATATATCTTTCGAGACATGATCGGCCAAGCGTGTATCACATATGGCACTTAACTGACTAAGTTGATAACAAGATTTTTTCATTCGCTGTAATTTTTTTCTTTTTTTTTAATCGTATCACCCCGAGCAAGGCGGTAACGCCACTGATATGCAGGGTGCTACGTAATAGTGAAAAGATTAGAAAAGAGAAAGCCGGAAATCACATTCTAAACAGGGAACAAGTGATGAGCCTCTTAACCTGTTCAATAGACGTGGGTGGAGTGTGAACCGGGCGATAGATAGATCTATCTACTCCAATTGAAAAAAAAAACAAAGTTAGAAGACTGGAAAAGAGAAAGTCAGAAACCACATCCTAAAAAGGAACAAGGGATGAGCCTCTTAACCTCTTCAATAGACGTGGGTGGAGTGTGAACCGGGCGATAGATAAATCTATCTACTCTAACTGGATGTATCCGTAAATAGTTTGCTAAGAGTTTCACGCCCGTGGTGTTCTATTCCGCGTTCTTTGTCTTTTTAATTTTATTGTCTTGCTTGAGGTGAAATGATTAAAAAATGTTTGGCCGATGTATTTTGGGGGTCACTCGTTACATATCATTTGGTAAAACCCTGATTCTGATGTGAACTTAACTTCCTATTTTACATGATTATATTTTTATTCTTTTTGAAGTGTTAAAAATTTGTTGTAGTGATAAAAGTTTATATTCATTTTAGCTGAATTTATTTAAAGTTGATTAATTAAGGAGTTTGTAAGTAATATAACCATCCTCTCTTTTAAGAAATTTATGTATTTTCTTTTTGGTTTTATGGCTTTTGTACGCTTATTTAATTATTATTATTATTTTCTTTTTTTCTATGTGATATACATATATTTTAGAGGCATATCAACTCAATGGGTTATTTAATGGCAAAATGTAAATATTTTGAACACAATTTTATGGCTTCAACTAAATATATACTATAAATAGGTATTGTTGTTAATTTCTTTGTATGAAAATGCATTCCTATACTTTCATGGCTTTTTTTTATCTTTTTATATGGATTCAATATTAGCCGATATTTTGACCCCAACAGGTGCTACCACCCAGGGTCAGGGTAGATCTGGGAACAGCAGCAATAAAATGGTGGTTCCACGCTCATCAAAACCTTCCGAAAAGTATCATTGTTGCCGGATGTATTCTATCGTCATACCTAGGGCGTTTTTTTTTTTTTTTTTTTTTTTTTTTTTTAATATGCAGAAGGATGTTTGGAATATCAAGGATTGACCATATGAGTAATTATGAGGTTTTGGAAAGGATGCAAACAAACAGAAAATTAATACTGAGCATCAGGAAGAGACAGCTGAAGTTCCTGGGACATGCAATGAGAAAGGGGTGCTTAGAGAATCTGATATTAACAGGCCAGATAGAGGGAAAACAGAGTGTAACGTACTTGAGTGGCCTGAGTGAGTGGATGGCAAAACGGGGGTTGCGTGGTGTAACAGGAGAAAGCGTGCCAAAACAACCAGGGATAGGGAGACGTGGAAGGCCATGATCGCCTACGTCCTGAAAGGACGAAGCACATAGAAGAAGATACAAAATAATTAGGTTAGTAAAGGACCTAAAAATGTTTTCAATGTATTTTTTCATTTTCAGGTAGAATGTCGAACCTTCAAATGCTAAGGGCGCGTTTTTTTTACTTACCATCGGATACTCATCCAAATCACATTTGCAGCCACACACACACACACACACACACACACACACATATATATATATATATATATATATATATATATATATATATAATTATATAGTTATGAATTAATTGTACATTGCGACACAGAAATTTCTATGTTTCGAGATAGATTCTCTTCATCAGGCAATGTTTGATGATGGTTGTGCAGATGATTTACATTTAATTGCAAAAATCTTCGGTTTGTTGTATATGTATGTGGGAAGATATAAAATTTACATGTGTGTTTCTTTTAACTAATCAGAGCGAAAATTCATTTTGGAATTTGGCCCCAAAGAATACATACTAACCTTTCCTCTTTTCTCCTCCTTTTTTCCCTTCCCTTATCTTACTTTTCTTCTTTTCACTCTTTAACGGTCAAGATGTCAACCTGCCTTTAACCTAATCTTATCATTTTCCTTTTTTTCCTCTTTTATATTTTCTCGCTTAGTTTTATTGTCTTTGGTGTGATGTACCCATTTAGTACCAAGGTTGTCCTTTTCACTTTCCTATCATTTTTTGTTTTCTAGTTGTAATTTGCTCGAAATATTTCATTTATGAGTAATATTTTTGTTCTTTCTTTTTTCTGATTTACTTCCTGCTGTCTTTATACCATCTTTATAAAACCTTGAGTGCTCTTCACCTGGAATTATATATATATATATATATATATATATATATATATATATATATATACAGTATGTCCATAAAGTCTCTTTACAATTTAAACATTATTCCAAAAGCGAATGAGCAGACAAATATGCGGAAATTGTTGCAAAATGTAAAGTATATATTGAAATTATTTTTAACTAGTTTGATTCACTTCTACACGGACGCAATTAGTTGCACCGAGCTCATCAAGACGGTACTTATCAATGTTTTCCTCAGATTTTTTTTATCATCCACTCGTCTCTTTATCCAACAATGTCCCTGCTCCCATAAATTTCTTGTGCCATGCACGAACTGACGGACGTAGCGGTGGATCTCTTCTATATATAGTTTTGCAGTTTCGCAGAGTTTGCGTATCCATTTTGTTTCAATAAACCACGACACACATTACGCCTTTTCTTGAGGAGTCACCATTTTTAAGGGTTTATTTAAAAGTACCACTTTCACCAACAGAATACCTGAAATACACAAATTCAATGTCAATAAAAAATTTGATAACTACTAAGGACTTAGAACAAATCTAATTAAGGTATGTCATCAATTTCCTTTGTCATACATTTTTAAGATACTTTATAGACACCCCCCTCTCTCTCTCCCTATATATATATATATATAAACTTATTTATAAATGGAACTTTGTCTCTGTGCGTGTATGTGTGCGTGTGTCTGTGTGTGTGTGTCCGTTACCTATAGACTCCGAAACAGCAAAACCAATTTTCTTGAAAATTTACACAGTTGTACTATAAGCGTCTGGGATTGTTCTTAGCTAGGTTTTGTGACGAGATGCCCTCGATAAATATCGAAAATCGGTAATCGGAAAAATCGGGTTATAGAAGGAGTGGTCCTATTTTAATCAAATTTGATACACTCGTAGTCAAAGACATAAAAAACGATATTCAGCAGTTTCAAGGTTGCAGTTCTTACAATGGTGCAGAAAATCGATAATATATATATATATATATATATATATATATATATATATAAGGCAAGATGTTTGTGTGTGTGTCTGTTTATCTGCCTGTATGTCTGTATTTTTTTAGCCCTTTTATTTTAGTTTTTGCTTTGGGTTTGGCTCTAAGTAGGTATAATTGCAGTTCTTAGTCTCAGCCATGATACCATTTACTCAGAGGACTTATTTAGCCTTCAAAATTCAGTTTACGACGAAAAAAACTTATTTGATATCGATACCAGAAAATCCAAATTTGACTTACAGCCATTCATTTTTCTTTCAGTCTACGGTTTCGCTTTAACGGGAAACAACTATTGCTTCTTAGTCTTTCGTGCCAACGTTCAAAATGTCTGAGCTCCAGGACCATGAATTAGTTTTAAAACTTTCATTACACCCGAGCAACGCCGGGCTATACTGCTCATATATATATATATATATATATATATATATATATATATATATATATATATATATATATACAGACAGACAGACAGATAAAGCAGATATATATATATATATATATATATATATTTTCTAGACATATTCTATTAAATATAAGAGTCAATGAATGTCTATTATGTTTAATCATGAGCCGTTCTAAACGTCGTATTTTTGCTTTAATTTCAGTTGAAAATAAAGACAAAAATTCTCCAACATTTGGATAATTATTTATTGGTTTTCTTCTAAGCTTTCGGCTCACATGAGCCATCTTCAGAGAGGTAGTTTAAACTGAAATATTATAAAATCCACCATCACCGACGATTTTATTTTGTGTTGACATAAAACTCCGCTTGGCAACGGCAATAGTTACCAAAAATAATAAACGCAGTTCTTAAGTTTGCGATGCGGTTTTATGACGTCACACCGCGGGATAGCGCGAAATGACAACAAAACCATCTAGTCAAATGCAATGTAATATGTTATTTCCTGTTTTAAAGTTGATTTTATTGAGTGTTGGTTGTTTTGATTTGATGTACATGGCCTCCAATATCTGCAGGTTCCTCTTACTGTGTGTATGAGTAAGGATCACCGTATTGTTGACCAAAATCTGTCTGATATTACCTACATGTTTATGTTTTTCAGAGAAATGTTGTTTAATAGTACTCTGATCAGAAAGATGACATGTAAGTCTACGGGAGAGCGTGGTTGTGGTAAAACCAATATATGTACTAGGTTTTTGAGTAGTATCAGAGATGCAATCTCTGAATGGGCATGTAAATTGGTACACTACATTGGTTTTTTGTAAAGAATTTAGTTTAGTGCCTGTTGGATTATTATAAACTATGAGGTCAATTGTTTTAAACTTTTTATAATATATAATGAGTTTAATTTGATTATTACTATCCACTGGTTTAACATTTCTACGTATTATGTTTTTGAGAGTTTTTTCATCTTGTTTATAATTATTATGTATTTGGTTGCAATAGTATAAGTTAATAGTGTTATGTTTATTTTGATGTAAACCATTATTATTAATATTATCATTATTGTTAGAGCTATTGTTAAGTTTGTTGAGATACATTTTAATTTGTTGATCAATAACGGAGTTAGGAAATCCATTATTGACTAGTGTTTGCTTAATGTTGTGTAATTCTTTATAAAATATAGATTTGGAAGAAGATATCATTTGTGTGCGTTGAAGTAAGTTTTTTATAACAGCTAACTTATATCGTTGGGGACATTCACTATTATAATTAAGAAGACACGAATTTATGCTAGTTGGTTTCCTATATAGAGAAGTAGTAAATTTATGTGTGCTAGAATCAATGAATACATCAAGGAATGGGAGTTTGTTATTAATATTGAGTTCTAATGTAAATTTGAGGACGGAGTGACTTTCAAATTTGTTTTTAAGATATTTAATTTGATCGATATTCTTAGCTAAAACAAAGATGTCATCTATATATCTTACATATATAGAGGGTTTATTGTTGTCATTAATTATTTTATTTTCTAGATTTGCCATATAATAATTAGAAAAGAGGGGACCTAAAGGAGATCCCATCGCAATACCATCTATTTGTGTATAAATATTGCCTAAGGGGTCGTGAAAGGGTACTTGTGTGGTGCACGCTAATAATAGTTTTTTTAATATAGTGGGTTTAATATTGATTGATGGGAGAGTAGCATGGTTGTATACATCACGGATAATGATGTCAATTGTATCATGGACGGGAACATTTGTGAATAAGTTTTGAACATCCAAAGATGCAATCATTTGATTATTAGGTTTTACGGAATGGAGAATCTGTAAAAATTCGTCCGTGGAGTTAATGCTATATTTTCCAGGAAGATAGGGAGTAATTAGTTTGTTAAGTGTTTTGGAAAGGTTATATATTGGTGTGGGTATTTGAGAAATGATAGGTCGGAGGGGATGATCTTTTTTATGGATTTTTACATTTCCATAAAGGTAGCCGGGCTGATAATCACCTATAATCTTTTGAAGTTTATAGGATCCTATTTCAGCATTGTTTGCAGTAATAAGTTTATTAATATGTTTTTTAAGTTGGGTTGTGGTATTACAAGTTAATTTTTTAAATTTGTTGTGATCGTCGAGAATGGCCTGTAATTTTGAGTGATATTCCTGTCTGTTTAAAATAACAAAAGTATTGGTTTTATCGGCACGTCGGATAACAATATTTTTGTTATTTTTGAGATGTGTGGCTGCTTTTATGAGAGGCATATTTATAATATCATTAGGATTTTTATGGTAACGGTGTTTGATTGATTCAGCTTTGAGTAATTCTTTTAAGCCTACCTGTGTAGTAATATGGTTGTCCTGTTCGAGTTGAAGTATTTGTTGGTATAAAGCTTCAATTTCCATTTGTTTAAACATTGAATTAGGTTTCTGTGCGACATGAAAATTTGGTCCGAGATTAAGTAATTCTATTTCATCTGGAGTAAGTTGGTAATCCGATAGGTTAATGAAGTTGTCATTGATGTTTGGTAAGAGTATTTTTCCTTTATATAATTTGTTTAGCTTTTTTTGGATGACTTGTTTATGGGATTCATGTTCCTTTTGTGTTGTATTGTATAATAAATATATATATATATATATATATATGCACAGACAGACAGAGAGACAGACAGACAGACAGACAGAAAGACAGACAGACAGACAGACAGATATATATATATATATATGTGTGTGTGTGTGTGTGTGTTTATATATATACACAGACAGACAGACAGATAAAACACAATCTTCTATAAATATCACAAATTTTAAGTAAGCGTCAAGTGTCTTATTGTTGGACCACTTAAAGTTTGGTACAATGCCGGATTAGAGCATCCAGTGATAGTTGCCATTTTAATGGTTTATTTAACAGTACCACTTTCACCAACAGAATACCTGAAATACACAAATTCAATGTCAATAAAAAAATTGATAACTACTAAGGACTTAGAACAAATCTGATTAAGGTATGTCATCAATTTCCTTTGTCATACATTTTTAAGATACTTTATGGACACCTCTCTCTCTCTCTCTCTATATATATATATATATATATATATATACAGACAGACGGAAAGACAGAGAGATAGACAGATAAAACACAATCTTCTATAAATATAGCAAATTTTAAGTTAGCTTCAAGTGCCTTATTGTTGGACCACTTAAAGTTTTGTACAAGGCCGGATTAGAGCACCAAGTGATATATAGTCTATGGCTGGCTTGATGCACATGCTGACTTTTCTATCCCAGAGTTTATCTTCTGGTGTCGATATATGAATCGCTTGATATATTATGGCTGGCTTAAATTGCAGTTCATCAGAGCCAGGTCTTTTTGATGAGGTTAAAATTCTTTGTTCTTTCGATAACAGAGTCAAACAAAGGAGCGTGAATTATACGAGAATATCTCGTGATGCTTGCTTAAGGTTTGTATGCCAGACAAAAGAAACTCATACCTAAATACATACACCAGTAAACAGTCACAAAAAACACATACATGTTTTAATTTACTTGTTTGGACATTATCTTTAATAGATTATTAGGGGTCGTAGGTTCGAATCCTGCGAAATGACAAACATTTTCCCAGCAAAATTTCTAAAAAATATTCAGGCCGGTATATATATAGTTTAGAAAAAAATTTAGGTATTCTACAATTTCATGGGTAATACGTATTTCACCGCCGATGGTGATCTTGTGGCTCGTCAGGCCCAAATGATACAACAGCCGCAAGGTCATCATTGGCAGTGAAATACGTATTACCCATGAAATTGTAGAATATCTAAAAAAATTTTATAAATTATGTTACTCTGTTAAATTAAATAAATGAATTTAACATTGAGTTGTTTTGAGTTCATCTCTATCGGATTTACCTGACTAATATATCAAGTGTTCAACGTTATATATAAATTAAATAGGATTAATTCAAGGATGTTGAATAACCATTTCGATATGAAATCCCCACAGGGGATAACACATCACCTCAGCAACAAAAAAATCCTTTCTGAAACTGGAGAAAAAAATCAGTGTATTTTTCCTTTTTAAATAGATTTGCAAAAAAATTAAACAGAAAGAAAAAGAAAAAGAAAAAGATAAAATAAAATAAAATAAAATAAACAAGAAAAGAAAAATTGGCATTGTCTGGGTTCGCAAAAAAGGAAAGAGAATCGTAACGTAAAAGGAACAGACGGCGTGTTGAATTGATATTAGGTTAAGCAAAACGGAAAAAAGATGGGAGGTAAGAGAGATAAAGGAAGGGAGGGAAAAAAGAAAAGAAAGAAAAAAATTGTATATATTACAGACGCTGGACATATTCAAAAACCTAACTTCCCAAAAACGTTGAAGTATTAGAAAAAGGCCTTTTACTTAAAAGGCCTTTTACTTAAAAAGGTATAATTATTTGTAAAGGGAATAAAAAGATATAGGATTTAAAATAATTTTTTTAAAAAATTAGGTCATTTAATTTAAACTAAATAAAGATACCGCTAGGTAAAAAAAAAAAAAATTTTCTTTTACAATTATACATACATATATGTGTACACACATACACACACACAATTTTTTCAATTATGAATACATATATACATACATACACACACACACACATACATTCAATTACATACACACACTTATATACGTATATACACATACATGCGCATACACACACATATATGTACACGTATATACAAAAAATCCACACACACAATATATATGTACACACACACATATGTATACATATACACACATACACACACACACACACATATATATGCGTTATACATATGCACACATACATATAAAATATATACAAATTTAATAAATATTATGAAGGGAAATATAAGTAGAGCATTTAAATAGCTAAAAAAAATTTTTACACACATAAATACATATATACACACATACATATATACACACATATATACAAATATACACATACACACACAAACATACACATATACATAAAAATTATAAAAAGAAAAATTTTAAATTAAAAAATTTAAAATTTAAAATTTAAATTTAAAAAGTTAAAGTTTAAAATTTAAAATCCGCCCTATGATGGCACTTATTAATGAATTCTTTTCTAAGATTCAAAAGTAAGTCATGATGAGAATACTTCAAAATCAGAATCTTCTCCAATAGACATAGACGGCACCTATCACGAAAATGTTTAGGGGTACAGGCTGAGTCTATTAGTTTCCAGCTGATTATAGGGTCCTGCCCTTCCTCCTTCATTTTCCAGAATCTACGTGATAGGGACGTCTGGAATCTTTGGTTAGGGTTCGAAAACGAGTACCTGTGGTTGTAAAGTCTCTGTTTGAAAGGGCCCGCGGACATACCAATATAAGTCCGGTAATTGTCTTTGTTGTTAGATGGAGAAATACGGGCTTCATAAATTACTTGGGTGGATTTACATTTGCCCTGCACCGGGCAGGTATCCACAGAATTACAATTGCATTTATCAACAATTCCAGATTTGACGTCGGTTTTATTTAAGTTCATTAAAATATGCCTATTATGGGAATTAATAATATCATCTATATTTGAGGTGCAAGAGTAACTGATTTTTAGGGTGAATTTATTAAAAATTTTATTTAAGGGATTATTATTATTAAAATGTTTATCGATTAATCTGAGAAAATACCTACCAATATTGATATTAGTTAGTTTACAATAAGGAGGGTTAAACCAAATAATCTTCCTTTTTCTACATTTTCCGGTGTTTGTAGTTTTAGATGATTCTGGGTTTATAGCAGGCTTATTATATGTTAACTTGTTAATAAAACCGCTTTTCTGAAGGGCCTTATCGTAAATTTATTTACATGCGTTGAAATTTTTTATATTAGATGATAATTGGTTAACCCTCTTATTTACTATCTTGGGTATTTGTCTTATAATATTTTTGGGGTGGTTGGATAAACTATTTATATAGGTGGGAGAACTATTTTCTTTGAGAAAGGGTTGGTAGGAACCATCATTTAAGTTAAGGGTGATATCTAGATAGTTTAAAATTTTGAGACTGGAAGTAACCTCAACCTTAAAACCTAGAAAATTTAGGGCTCTGATAATTTTCTTATGTATTCTATTAGTGTAAGGCCCATTGGAATTGGGAATACATATCAGTCCATCATCCCGCTATAGGCCTATTAGTTTAGGGTCTAAAAATCTACTTAAAATATCTAAAATATAAATACCTATTAGATCCGCTACTTGGGCTGAATCATAGGCTCCCATAGGGACATCAAAACTATCTTTAGGCTCTTTTGTCCAAGTAGAATTATCAAAGATGAGAATGGATTTTCTAGCTCCCAGTATGATCATGTAGTCCCTCGCCGAAATATTAACATACTTTCTAGCAAAGTCTAAACAATCCACAAGAAGTTTTTTTGATATAGAGGAATAGAAATCCACAATATCAAATTTAAGGAAAGTGGATTTAGATTTGTCATTGATATTATCAAACCATTTTATGGTATCTAAGGAACTCTTCCAAAGATTCGGTTGTAAATTAGATTGTAACTTCTCTATTAGGTTCTTCAGAACTTCCCTAGAAATTATGCCTAATTCACTTTTAGTAGGATTAATTAGTCTAGTTTGTAATTTATTTTGGAAGTTTGGTTTGTGGTCCTTAAATAAAACATCAAATTCTTTGGTAGAAATTTTACCAATTCTATCACTAATATTTAATTTCTACCAAAGAAGCTTATATATATATATGTATATATATATATATATCTTCTTCTTCTTCTTCTTCTTCTTCTTCTTCTTCTATGTGCCGTGTCCTTTTAGAACGTAGGCGATCATGGCCTTTCTAGTCAATACACCACTTCTAGTTCCCCTACAACAACAAAATCTCGTTTTTTAAGCACAGCTTAGATGTGGCACAAGGCCGAAAGCATAGAGGCACCCATTGAGGATCGAACTCGCTACGCAATTGTAATTATTCTCGCTAGCCAAGCTTGTTAACCATAACACCACGTCGTGGTTCCCTGCGTACTTTTAAAGAGGAATTGAAAGAGATATTTATAGTTGTTGATCTCTGAGCTCACGTGCTACCTTGCATGCATAAACGTTATTTTCATTATGTTAAAATAAAATAAAATAAGCGTTACATTTACAAAATCCAGTTAATTAATCCTTAAATGTACTAACTGACTTCAAAACACATCTCTAGGACAAATATTAGATTTTTAAGAAATTTTAAATTTGTTGTTTAGATTTTTCATCTATAATGGCGGTTCGATGAGTCGATGAGTGACGAGTGAACGTGCCAATGTTTGAAAATGCCTAGAAACTTTATTTATATACGGAAATTAATTTTTGTTTTAATTCGGATTAGCTTGAAGCTATTTATCTTTCAAATGAAACCGAAATTTAAGTTCAAAGAAAGCATTTAAATAATTTAAAATACGTTTTTGGTTATTTTTTTTTTTTTTGGGTATTTTTAGGAAGTCCGTAACGGTACCTAGCTATTTCATTATCATTTATTCATTTAATAGTTGCGTAATTTTTATTTAACTCTTCTTTCTTTCTTTTCCTATCCTTATGTTTACATTTCTCTATTAGATACTCTGTCTTTTTGTATATTTACTACTTTTCCTGTATTTATTTAAAATATTCGCATCATTTTTAATCTCATCTTCTTTATCCTCCATCCGCCTTTCATTGTTTCTTTAAATATTTTTTATAAATAGAAACACAGGCATCCAATTATTTCATTATCTTGTTTTCTGAATAAACAAGACCTTTCTTTCCTTGGATGGGATTTTACTCCTTTTATTATTAAAGATGGTATTTTTAACAATTCACTGATGCTGATTGAGCAAGACAGGAAGCTGGCAAAAAATCTTTTATCTCCCATGATGCTTTATTCTTTACCAAAGTGAGGCACTCAACTGACACCGTATTGCTATTGTTATTTCGCTTCTGTGGAAGATATTTCGCAAAAAATACGAACTGAAAATAAAAGTTTTCATTTATAATTTTTATACAATTATCTTCATTTGTTTATCGTAATTTTTCTGCTTTATTATAGTTTAATATTTGTAAAATAACGGAAATGCCGGCATTTGTAGAGATGCGAATTTTATATCTTCCAGGAAATAAGTGGCTACGTTCAAAATTTTGTGCATATCACTTAATGTGATAGACACTCAAAAAAGGGTAAATAGTACGCACGTTGAAACTTTGAAATGTTGTGGAGAATATTTTTCATCACAATTTTAGTACATTTTTTTAAAATAATTTGGTGACCATTACTGAAAAGTAACTGTAGAAAATTCTATCGCCCAGATTTGTTTTTTATATATTAAAAAACCGAATGCCATAATTTAAACAATTATAGAATAAAATGAAGAAAATATGAATATGCCTGTTAAATAAATCATTTGTATTTACAAACGTATGTACATGAAATCAAAAGAGTAAAAAAGAAATAAAAATAGTTTTCAGTTGATTTAAAGTCATTGGGATGTTGTTCAACAGAAAAAACGGTAGTTTAGACAAGACTTTTAAATAGTTGATCTACAGAAAAGGCCGTAGTTTAGATAATACTTTTAAATAGTTGGCCCACAGAAATATTTAGGGTTTAAAAAGACTTTTACTAGTTGCTTCACAGAAAAAAAAGCTGTGGTTGCGATAAAACATTTAAGTAGTTCGTCAACAGTAACGTGTTTCGTAAGCGAAACATTGAAACAGAATTTCTTTCCTATAGAATTTTTACATTGATTGGAACAAATGATGAAATAAGATTTCTATATGCGCGTCACTAGGGTGCTTTGAAATCAGGATGAATCCGAGTAAGATTTCTATATGCGCGTCACTAGGGTGCTTTGAAATCAGGATGAATCCGAGTATGATTTCTATATGCGCGTCACTAGGGTGCTTTGAAATCAGGATGAATCCGAGTAAGATTTCTATATGCGCGTCACTAGGGTGCTTTGAAATCAGGATGAATCCGAGTAAGATTTCTATATGCGCGTCACTAGGGTGCTTTGAAATCAGGATGAATCCGAGTAAGATTTCTATATGCGCGTCACTAGGGTGCTTTGAAATCAGGATGAATCCGAGTAAGATTTCTATATGTGCGTCACTAGGGTGCTTTGAAATCAGGATGAATCCGAGTATGATTTCTATATGCGCGTCACTAGGGTGCTTTGAAATCAGGATGAATCCGAGTAAGATTTCTATATGCGCGTCACTAGGGTGCTTTGAAATCAGGATGAATCCGAGTAAGAATTTGAACACAAGAATTAGTTTACATCATCTTCACACTATCTACTTTAATCGGACTTTTGTCCTCATTTTTATTCTCACATCTTCAACATTTCGACGGTGTACGCTCCGATCTTATTCAGGTGACTGGAACTTTGAACCAAACACTTTATTTCGATCACTGGGGTAGATTGTTCCTGTTCCTTGAGTCATGCTACTTCCAGCTATCTTAGACAGTTGGGTTAAATGGAAATAATTAAGTTTTTGTTTGTCACTACCATCGCCAAGTACTGAACTCACAATTCTTTTGGTCAAGTCACTGGATTCAACCAACGCTTTTATTCACTGAGCCATGAGAAAGTGGCATAGGCCATGAAACAAGAAAATCTATGCCAGTGATCTAAATAAAGTTTTCGATTCAAAGCTCTATTCACCCGAAGAAGAACAAAGCGTACAACGGCCGAAACGCCGTGAATATGACAATGAAGATGAGGATAACAGTCCGGACAATGTAAATAATGTAAATACCCCATCTCAGAAATTTAGACAAATATTATTTTCACAGTTTGATTTTAGTGGGTGACAGGGCCCTCTTAAGGACAAACCAAGTTTTTCTCAAATTTCGAGTACACAGGTTACTTAACTAATTCAATAAAAAAAAAGTATTTCAAATTTGAAAAAATGTTTTTTTTTAAATTTTTAGTTAAAATGTTACACTAAATAATTAGCTCACTTTAGCACTTTGATTATTTAAACCCCAGCAAAACCGAAACATCATTTATCATTTCCACTCATCAATTAAAGCACTCAACTTTCTGGTGATAGAGCAATAAATAAAAATAAATATGAAGCAGACCAAAATTTCACAATCTTTAAAAATAGATGGGTAATACAAATCACCAAGCAAACAAAGTCATAGTTCGTCCAACCATTCAGAACTCTTTCACTACCAGTATGTAAGAAAAAATAATAATAATGAGACTAAAATGTAATCATCTATAAAAACAGAGTTTGACCAAATAATTAAAACGCTTTCACAACCAGTATATAAGTCCTCAAGTCAATGAGAAGTGAGCGGCCTTTTCAAAGCGAATCTATCGATGTATTTATTAAGAGATGGAAAATCAATCAAAACAGAGGTGGTAAATTAAGTTTGTCTATTCTCCGATGATGCGATCAACGTAATACAATCCAAAGATGAAAAATGAGATTTGCACGACTAACTGAAGACCTTAGACGGTTAATTCGTCTTTGCTATACTAGAAACAAACATACCTTCCTTCACCATCAAGAGGCGGCTACTATATTTCAATTTAAATCATTAGTAATTCTTATACATTTATATATAATCAAATTAATTTCCTCATTTTCCCCCTGTGTGTTCACAAAGTAACTACCATGACACCATCTTTTTCGAAATATATAAGAGTAATATATAGACTATTTTTGTTCTGTATTAACTGCATACTTGTTAGTCAGATATTTCGGTAAACAAATTTTAAGCAAGCATGGAACAATGAAATAACTGCATTAGCTACGTGGATTAATAAATTTGCATGTTTTTATAATTTAACTCTGTTACACGTAATGCCTATTATTTTCTTCCCATGAAAAGAATTATATTGTAATATATTTCAATATGTGCACCTTAACTAATTTATGTATATTACTAAATGCATGATTTGTATTTTGATATTTCCCTTGTGCTAGGCAAAAAGACGTTCCTTGAATTGCAAAATGGAGATACCTCCACGCAATTGCCGAAAAAATAACATAGCATGATGTTAAAAGGGTTTAAACTTTATAAAAACAAAATTTTATCATCAAAATGTTTATGTTATTATTATTTTTTTTTTTAATCATATCACCCCGATCAAGACGGTAACACCACTGATGTGCAGAGGGCTACATAAGAGAAAAAGATTAGAGGAGAATGAAGAGAAGAACGAACCAGTTAGAAAAGAGCAAGAGAAGGATGGGAATACAGGTGTAATGACAGTTGCAAAGGTGGAGAGAAAGGGAAAGATATACAGGGTGATGTAGAAAGACTGATGCGAAGGGGGCTAAATAAGAGAGAAAGATTAGATAGGAGGAGAGTAAAGAGACAGACGAACCAGTTACAGGAGGGGTCAGAGAAAGGAGCAAGAGAAGGATGGGAATACAGGTGTAATGACAGTTGCAAAGGTAGAGAGAAAGGGAAAGATATACAGGGTGATGTAGAAAGACTGATGCGAAGGGGGCTAAATAAGAGAGAAAGATTAGATAGGAGGAGAGTAAAGAGAAAGACGAACCAGTTACAGGAGGGGTCAGAGAAAGGAGCAAGAGAAGGATGGGAATACAGGTGTAATGACAGTTGCAAAGGTAGAGAGAAAGGGAAAGATATACAGGGTGATGTAGAAAGACTGATGCGAAGGGGGCTAAATAAGAGAGAAAGATTAGATAGGAGGAGAGTAAAGAGACAGACGAACCAGTTACAGGAGGGGTCAGAGAAAGGAGCAAGAGAAGGATGGGAATACAGGTGTAATGACAGTTGCAAAGGTAGAGAGAAAGGGAAAGATATACAGGGTGATGCAGAAAGACTGATGCGAAGGGGGCTACATAAGAGAGAAAGATTAGATAGGAGGAGAGTAAAGAGACAGACGAACCAGTTACAGGAGGGGTCAGAGAAAGGAGCAAGAGAAGGATGGGAATACAGGTGTAATGACAGTTGCAAAGGTAGAGAGAAAGGGAAAGATATACAGGGTGATGTAGAAAGACTGATGCGAAGGGGGCTAAATAAGAGAGAAAAATTAGATAGGAGGAGAGTAAAGAGACAGACGAACCAGTTACAGGAGGGGTCAGAGAAAGGAGCAAGAGAAGGATGGGAATACAGGTGTAATGACAGTTGCAAAGGTAGAGAGAAAGGGAAAGATATACAGGGTGATGTAGAAAGACTGATGCGAAGGGGGCTACATAAGAGAGAAAGATTAGATAGGAGGAGAGTAAAGAGAAAGACGAACCAGTTACAGGAGGGGTCAGAGAAAGGAGCAAGAGAAGGATGGGAATACAGGTGTAATGACAGTTGCAAAGGTAGAGAGAAAGGGAAAGATATACAGGGTGATGTAGAAAGACTGATGCGAAGGGGGCTACATAAGAGAGAAAGATTAGATAGGAGGAGAGTAAAGAGAAAGACGAACCAGTTACAGGAGGGGTCAGAGAAAGGAGCAAGAGAAGGATGGGAATACAGGTGTAATGACAGTTGCAAAGGTAGAGAGAAAGGGAAAGATATACAGGGTGATGTAGAAAGACTGATGCGAAGGGGGCTAAATAAGAGAGAAAGATTAGATAGGAGGAGAGTAAAGAGAAAGACGAACCAATTACAGGAGGGGTCAGAGAAAGGAGCAAGAGAAGGATGGGAATACAGGTGTAATGACAGTTGCAAAGGTAGAGAGAAAGGGAAAGATATACAGGGTGATGTAGAAAGACTGATGCGAAGGGGGCTAAATAAGAGAGAAAGATTAGATAGGAGGACAGTAAAGAGAAAGACGAACCAGTTACAGGAGGGGTCAGAGAAAGGAGCAAGAGAAGGATGGGAATACAGGTGTAATGACAGTTGCAAAGGTGGAGAGAAAGGGAAAGATATACAGGGTGATGTAGAAAGACTGATGCGAAGGGGGCTAAATAAGAGAGAAAGATTAGATAGGAGGAGAGTAAAGAGACAGACGAACCAGTTACAGGAGGGGTCAGAGAAAGGAGCAAGAGAAGGATGGGAATACAGGTGTAATGACAGTTGCAAAGGTAGAGAGAAAGGGAAAGATATACAGGGTGATGTAGAAAGACTGATGCGAAGGGGGCTAAATAAGAGAGAAAGATTAGATAGGAGGAGAGTAAAGAGAAAGACGAACCAGTTACAGGAGGGGTCAGAGAAAGGAGCAAGAGAAGGATGGGAATACAGGTGTAATGACAGTTGCAAAGGTAGAGAGAAAGGGAAAGATATACAGGGTGATGTAGAAAGACTGATGCGAAGGGGGCTAAATAAGAGAGAAAGATTAGATAGGAGGAGAGTAAAGAGACAGACGAACCAGTTACAGGAGGGGTCAGAGAAAGGAGCAAGAGAAGGATGGGAATACAGGTGTAATGACAGTTGCAAAGGTAGAGAGAAAGGGAAAGATATACAGGGTGATGCAGAAAGACTGATGCGAAGGGGGCTACATAAGAGAGAAAGATTAGATAGGAGGAGAGTAAAGAGACAGACGAACCAGTTACAGGAGGGGTCAGAGAAAGGAGCAAGAGAAGGATGGGAATACAGGTGTAATGACAGTTGCAAAGGTAGAGAGAAAGGGAAAGATATACAGGGTGATGTAGAAAGACTGATGCGAAGGGGGCTAAATAAGAGAGAAAAATTAGATAGGAGGAGAGTAAAGAGACAGACGAACCAGTTACAGGAGGGGTCAGAGAAAGGAGCAAGAGAAGGATGGGAATACAGGTGTAATGACAGTTGCAAAGGTAGAGAGAAAGGGAAAGATATACAGGGTGATGTAGAAAGACTGATGCGAAGGGGGCTACATAAGAGAGAAAGATTAGATAGGAGGAGAGTAAAGAGAAAGACGAACCAGTTACAGGAGGGGTCAGAGAAAGGAGCAAGAGAAGGATGGGAATACAGGTGTAATGACAGTTGCAAAGGTAGAGAGAAAGGGAAAGATATACAGGGTGATGTAGAAAGACTGATGCGAAGGGGGCTACATAAGAGAGAAAGATTAGATAGGAGGAGAGTAAAGAGAAAGACGAACCAGTTACAGGAGGGGTCAGAGAAAGGAGCAAGAGAAGGATGGGAATACAGGTGTAATGACAGTTGCAAAGGTAGAGAGAAAGGGAAAGATATACAGGGTGATGTAGAAAGACTGATGCGAAGGGGGCTAAATAAGAGAGAAAGATTAGATAGGAGGAGAGTAAAGAGAAAGACGAACCAATTACAGGAGGGTCAGAGAAAGGAGCAAAGAGAAGGATGGGAATACGGGTGTAATGACAGTTGCAAAGGTAGAGAGAAAGGGAAAAGATATACAGGGTGATGTAGAAAGACTGATGCAGAAGGGGGCTAAATAAGAGAGAAAGATTAGATAGGAGGACAGTAAAGAGAAAGACGAACCAGTTACAGGAGGTCAGAGAAAGGAGCAAAGAAGGATGGGAATACAGGTGTAATGACAGTTGCAAAGGTAGAGAGAAAGGGAAAGATATACAGGGTGATGTAGAAAGACTGATGCGAAGGGGGCTAAATAAGAGAGAAAGATTAGATAGGAGGAGAGTAAAGAGACAGACGAACCAGTTACAGGAGGGGTCAGAGAAAGGAGCAAGAGAAGGATGGGAATACAGGTGTAATGACAGTTGCAAAGGTAGAGAGAAAGGGAAAGATATACAGGGTGATGTAGAAAGACTGATGCGAAGGGGGCTACATAAGAGAAAGATTAGATAGGAGGAGAGTAAGACAGACGAACCAGTTACAGGAGGGGTCAGAGAATGGAGCAAGAGAAGGATGGGAATACAGGTGTAATGACAGTTGCAAAGGTAGAGAGAAAGGGAAAGATATACAGGGTGATGTAGAAAGACTGATGCGAAGGGGGCTAAATAAGAGAGAAAGATTAGATAGGAGGAGAGAGTAAAGAGACAGACGAACCAGTTACAGGAGGTCAGAGAAAGGAGCAAGAGAAGGATGGGAATACAGGTGTAATGACAGTTGCAAGGTAGAGAGAAAGGGAAAGATATACAGGGTGATGTAGAAAGACTGAAGTGCGAAGGGGGCTACATAAGAGAGAAAGATTAGATAGGAGAGGAGAGTAAAGAGACAGACGAACCAGTTACAGGAGGTCAGAGAATGGAGCAAGAGAAGGATGGAATACAGGTGTAATGACAGTTGCAAAGGTAGAGAGAAAGGGAAAGATATACAGGGTGATGTAGAAAGACTGATGCGAAGGGGGCTACATAAGAGAAAGATTAGATAGGAGGAGAGTAAAGAGAAAGACGAACCAGTTACAGGAGGGGTCAGAGAAAGGAGCAAGAGAAGGATGGGAATACAGGTGTAATGACAGTTGCAAAGGTAGAGAGAAAGGGAAAGATATACAGGGTGATGTAGAAAGACTGATGCGAAGGGAGCTAAATAAGAGAGAAAGATTAGATAGGAGGAGAGTAAAGAGACAGACGAACCAGTTACAGGAGGGGTCAGAGAAAGGAGCAAGAGAAGGATGGGAATACAGGTGTAATGACAGTTGCAAAGGTAGAGAGAAAGGGAAAGATATACAGGGTGATGTAGAAAGACTGATGCGAAGGGAGCTACATAAGAGAGAAAGATTAGATAGGAGGAGAGTAAAGAGACAGACGAACCAGTTACAGGAGGGGTCAGAGAATGGAGCAAGAGAAGGATGGGAATACAGGTGTAATGACAGTTGCAAAGGTAGAGAGAAAGGAAAAGATATACAGGGTGATGTGAGCTGATGCGAAGGGGGCTACATAAGAGAGAAAAGATTAGATAGGAGGAGAGTAAAGAGAAAGACGAACCAGTTACGGAAGGGTCAGAGAAAGGAGCAAGAGAAGGATGGGAATACAGGTGTAATGACAGTTGCAAAGGTAGAGAGAAAGGGAAAGATATACAGGGTGATGTAGAAAGACTGATGCGAAGGGGCTAAATAAGAGAAAAGATTAGATGAGGAGGAGAGTAAAGAGACAGACGAACCAGTTACAGGAGGGTCAGAGAAAGGAGCAAGAGAAGGATGGGAATACAGGTGTAATGACAGTTGCAAAGGTAGAGAGAAAGGAAAGATATACAGGGTGATGTAGAAAGACTGATGCAGGGAGCTACATAAGAGAGAAAGATTAGATAGGAGGAGAGTAAAGAGAAAGACGAACCAGTTACAGGAGGAGTCAGAGAAAGGAGCAAGAGAAGGATGGGAATACAGGTGTAATGACAGTTGCAAGGTAGAGAAGGAGAAGATATACAGGGTGATGTAGAAAGACTGATGCGAAGGGGGCTAAATAAGAGAAAGATTAGATAGGAGAGTAAAGAGAAGACGAACCAGTTACAGGAGGGGTCAGAGAAAGAGCAAGAGAAGGATGGGAATACAGGTGTAATGACAGTTGCAAAGGTAGAGAGAAAGGAAAAGATATACAGGGTGATGTAGAAAGACTGATGCGAAGGGGGCTACATAAGAGAGAAAGATTAGATAGGAGGAGAGTAAAGAGAAAGACGAACCAGTTACAGGAGGGGTCAGAGAAAGGAGCAAGAGAAGGATGGGAATACAGGTGTAATGACAGTTGCAAAGGTAGAGAGAAAGGGAAAGATATACAGGGTGATGTAGAAAGACTGATGCGAAGGGGGCTAAATAAGAGAGAAAGATTAGATAGGAGGAGAGTAAAGAGAAAGACGAACCAGTTACAGGAGGGTTCAGAGAAAGGAGCAAGAGAAGGATGGGAATACAGGTGTAATGACAGTTGCAAAGGTGGAGAGAAAGGAAAGGATCTACAGGGCGGTGCGGAAAGAACTAGGGTCAAGTAGTTAAGAGATGTATATTGACCTTGCATTTAAATTTCTGGAGGTTGTAACCGTCAAGAAAGCAAGAATAAGGAAGTGAGTTCCACAGGCGTGAAGTGTGAGAAAAGAAGCTGCAGGAAGCGAGTTCCACAGGCGGGAAGTGCGAGAAAAGAAGCTGAAGGAGTAAAATTGTCGTCTGCATTTGGTTGATCTAAGTGTGAATGGGTGAGACCAAGATGCCAGTCTGGTTGCACGAGTAAACACCTGTTGCGGAGGTTCCAGTGACTTAAGTTCGTTGGAGCAGAAGCCATGAAAGTATTTATAGAACAGACAAAGGGAAGCCACATCTCGTCGATGGGAAAGTGGCTGTAGTCGAGCCGTCAAGTCGGTACCTATCACATTACTGATTCTTCTTTAGAGCCTGACAAGAACACGGAGATGAACAGTGGGGGCACCAAACCATATATGGCAGCAGTACTCCATGCACGGATGAATGGTTGATTTGTATATATGCAGGATGGTTTCAGGTGGGAAAAACATTGACCCAACCTTCCTAGCAGTGGATTTAGCTATGGACTCAATGTAGTGGTTCCACATGAGGGTAAGGCCGACGAGGCGCAGTGTATTGCTCTCGGGGAGACTCGCTTGATCCATGCTTATGGGAGGCAGGAGAGGTTACCTGTGATGATTGACAGACAGCAGCATTGAAATTTACAAGCCACTTCTTACCCCAATTCACCACAGAGTGTAGATCCCTTTCAAGATCAGCAGTGAGATTATGTTTGTCCATCAAGCCGGGATTCTTTCTGATGCGGGAGGAAATTGTGGTGTCATCTGCGTAGATACCTACCTGGCTCTTGATATTGTCTGGGAGGTCGTTTATGTAAATATGGAAGAGCGTCGGACCTAGGACAGAGCCATGAGGGGCACTAGCGTTTGTACAGTAGGGTGTGGAGGCATGCCCATTCAGGACAATCTTCATTATGCAGTTATGTAGGAAAGATTGGATTAGATCATGCAATCGTCCTGTAATACCGTAACCCCGTAGCTTGCATAGAAGGCCAGCGTGCCAAACCCTGTCAAAAGCCTTAGAGATGTCCAGAGCAACAGCACGAGCCTCGCCAGACTCATCGAGGGCCTGGAGCATGTACTCCGTAATGGTCGTTAGCATGTCGGCCGTGGACCTGGCAAAGCAGAAGCCACACTGCCTGTCGGAGAAGAGTTTATGGGCAGTAAGATGCTGAATTATTTCAGCATTAATAATGGCCTCGAAAACCTTCCCGAAATTTGGTAGAAGGCTGATAGGGCAATAATTGGATGGGTCTGAGGGTTCACCAGAGTTCTTAAATGCAGAAACGACAGAAGATGACTTCCAGCATGCAGGAAAACAGGAAGCAGAGAGGCAGTAATTATAGAATTTAGAGAGGACAGAGGAGAGTTCAGGAGCACATTTCTTAAGGACAATCACCGGGATTCCATCACCACCGCTCGTCTTGTGGGGCATCATGTTTTGATATTACACGGGATACTACTGTCGAGGTAATGTATATATCGTACAGTTTAGCAGCAGTTCTAATAGGGAAGTCGGGTGAGTGTACTCCAGATGAGTCAAATGTTGAATTAGATGAGAATCTGCGAGCAAAGCACTCAGCCTTGTCCGCTGATGATATGAAAACCTCAAATTCATTAAGAAGAAAAATCAAATTTTGTTGTCATCCTTTTAAAAAGTTTTTTAATTATTTCTAACATGTTGAAATTTAAGTTAAATTGTTTTTGTTATTCGTCAGCGATTCACGCCATGTTTACGTAATGTTAGGACTAAGGAAAACGTAATATTATGCAAGTCGTTTCTGGGCGTTGAAAGACACATTAATTTGAAAATTCTTGCAAGAATCACGTGATTGTCTGATTTTAATAAAATTTTCAGGACTTATTCACAAATGAATAAAATTATTTATGCAATTATTATTTTTACAAAATCTTTGAAAAATATTTTTATGTCTGTTAACCCCCCACACACTTACACACACTTTAATTAATTGCATAAAACTTCTAGAAATACTTTATACCAACTTTTTATTAGTTAAATGCAGGACTCATTGGGGAATGCTATTCACGTATTTTTTTTTATTTACGAAACCATTTTCCAAATATCTTCTCCGAATAGTAAAATAGCAAATGCATAAAAACTGCGCCATTTTTAATGAAGTTAAACTTTTAGCTGATTTTATAAATAATATAATTTAAGGAAAATAATTTCTAATTTTTTTTTAATTATGTTAAACTGCACATTTTCTTTTACGATGGAAATTATAAGAGACTTATCATTAAAAGGTCACTTGTTTCAACGGTTGTTCCCCTGATGAAATGCTAAATTTGGTTATGTCAATTTTTGATCACCATACTTTCTGAAGTGTGAACTGATTTACGACAGGAGGTTTTCATCGCCTACTTAAAAGATCGACGAGTTAAAATTTTCTGATTAAAAAATATTTTTATTCTAAATTTCTTCCCATAAACAAGTAATATTTGTTTTAAATCAAATACATTTAAGTTAAATTTGCTATTTTTCCAAAAATAACGAGTGAGAGATGTATATTTTACTTTGCAAGATTTTAAAACCGAGAATTAACTTTTGTTTACAAATGTGTCGATAGCACAAAAAGTGGTTGTAAAAATGAAATTCTTTGAAAAAATCTCAAAATTTTAGATTCCAATCAATATAATTTCTGTTTAAAATACACCCGAGTATTTTGCTTACTGGAAATAGTAAATTTAATCATTTACCTTTCAATTAAACTAAGATTAAAGTTTCAAGAAAAGGTTTTATATTTTTTAAAAATCAATTTAAAACTTAGGTATCGAAAATGAAGTGGAGGCACCTAGTAAATTGTTATATATACTAAATAAGTATTTAAAATAAACTAAGTAAGTAAAATATATTATTGTTAAACTAATCATTTTCTCATTAGTAAATATTCAATGAACTTATTTTTCAAAGAAAATAATTACTTTTCTTTGATTTAAATCTTATAAAGAAACGAGGAATGGAATTAATATATTTTGTTGCAACATTTCCGTAGCTCTCCATAAGCCTCAATATCTCTCGCCATTTTCGCAATTTCATTTGGCGGGAACTTATAGAAACCTTCACAGGATTATTGAATTTTATCAGATTTATACTTCTTCAATATCATGGATCGACTATGTGAGCAATGATGAGGTTTTGGAAATGATGGAAACGAAAAAGAAATTAATACTGAGCATCAGGAAAAAACAGCTAAGTTCCTGGAATATGTAATGAGGAAGGAAGTCTTGGAGAATCTGATACTCACAGGTCAAATTTAATAAGAAACAGAAAAAAGCACTTTGTTACATTGGCAATAACTATAGATATATTAGAATAACAAAGATGAGGATTTTTTCTGAAATTTTATACAAGATCGCTTTTTATCAATGTGTAATTTCTTTTGGTTTTTTTTTGTTTTTTTGTTTTTTTTATAAGCGTTTCACCCCAAGCATGGCATGTCACTGCCACTACTGCGCAGGGGGCTACATAGAGTGGAGAAAGGATGATTAAATATAGGAAATGTCAGAGGGTGGGTGATAAGCGGGTAGGGATACCGAGAATGGTTAAATATAGGAAATGTCAGAGGGTGGGTGATAGGCGGGTAAGGATACCGAGAATGAGGGTTGGGTAAATGAGAGTGTTCTGAGAATAATTGGGAGTTAGTGTGATAGGAGGTGTCTATTGACCTTACATTTAAACACCTGGAGGTTGTAGCTGTCGGGAAAGCATACTTGTGGAAGGGAATTCCACAGGCGGGAAGCGCGAGAAAAGAAGCTGTTGGAGTAGAATTTACGGTTGCATCTTATTTGTTTAACTGTAAAAAGGTGGGACCTAGTTGCTAATCTAGTATCTCGTGTAAATTCGTGCTTAGGCGGCACCAGTGATCTAAGCTCATCGGAGCAGAAGCCATAAAAGTACTTGTAGAAGAGGCACAGGGAAGCCACATCACGCCGGTGAGAGAGTGGTTGCAGCCGGTCTGCCAAGTCAGTATCAACCACGTTACAGATCCTCCTTTGTTATCAAAAATTTTCAACATCATTCAGGTCAGCGCGTAAGTCAGGTGAACCGACGCTTTTGAAAGAGGCTCAATCCATACAGTTTTTTTAAAATGATTATAAAACAATTCAACTTGCAATATAGATTCTATCAAAGCACTAATCTTCATTACCAAAAATAAAACTGTTTTATATGCTTATTTTAGACAATAAACATGATAAAAGAATGTTTTTCAGGTTGAAAAGTGTATGAAAGAAGTACATGATTTTTTTAAAAATCAGAACCATTACAGAAATCAAACCGGTAGAGAAATAAAACTAGAAGGTTTAAAAGTTCTTGTTTGATATGATGCAAGAAATAATTGTTACAAATTATTAATACCCTGTCACAAAAATTGCAAATTTCGACACAAAATTTCTATTACTGACAGAATTCTTCTCTTTCTATGTGCCATGTACATTCAGGACGTAGGCGATCATGGCCTTCCACATCTCCCTATCCTTGGTGGCCCTTAGCACGCTTTCTCCTGTTACCCCACCCAAACCCCACTCTATCATCCACTTGCTCACACCAGTCAAGTATGTTACCCGCTGATTTCCCCTGTTTCTCCTTCCTTCTATCTGACCTTTGCGTATCAGTTTCTTCAAGCCGTCCTTCAACGTTACATGTCCCATGAACTTTAGTTGTCTTTTCCTGATACTCACTATTAATTTCTTTTTCGTTTCCATCCTTTCCAAAACCTCATGATTGCTCACATGTTCGATCCATGGTATCCGCATCATCCTTCTGTATAACCACTTTTTATCTGCTTCAAGTTTTTCCTTCATCTTTCATGATATTGTCCAACATTCACTGCCATGCTGAATAACCGACATCAAATAACAATTCAGTACTCTCTTCTTTGTTTCTAGCGAAATTGTCCTGTTTCTTAATACTTTACTCAACTTCTGGAATGCTTCTTTCACCATGCCAATTCGCCTTCGGATCTCTGTGTCGCACTATCCGTCTTCTGTTAGAACACTTCCCAGGTATTTAAATTTTTGTACCTGCTTGATTTTAGCATCCCCCCACCTCCAATTGGCATTTTGGGCTCCTCTGTCTGTTGATGACCATGTATTCGGTTTTCTTGTAGTTTATTTGTAGTCCTTTCTTCTGACTTTCTTCATCTATCTTCTTTAGGAGGTTTTGTAGTATCTTTTCCATGTCTACTATCAGCACTGTATCATCTGCGTATCTTATGTTGTTCAGATTGTGGCCGCCGATCATGAATCCTGACATAACTTCTAGGGTCCTCATAATAGTCTCGCTGTACATGTTGAATAGGTCTCGTGAAAAGACACATCCTTGTTTTTTTTTTTTTTTTTTTTGTTTTTTTTAATCATATCGCCCCAAGCAAGGCGGTAACGCTACTGATGTGCAGGGGGCTACGTAAGAGTGAAAAGATTGGAAAAGAGAAAACCGGAGACCACATCCTAAGCAGGGAACAAGGGATGAGCCTCTTTACCTGTTCAATAGACGTGGGTGGAGTGTGAACCGGGCGATAGTTTAGTCTATCCACTCCAGTTGAAAAAAAAAGGAAAAGGAGTGAAAAGATCGGAAAAAAGAAAGCCGGAAACCACATCCTAAGCAGGGAACAAAGGATGAGCCTCTTTACCTGTTCAATAGACGTGGGTGGAGTGTAAACCGGGCGATAGTTTAGTCTATCTACTCCAATGATTTACGCCCCTTTCTATAATCGTTTATCTGCTGAATTCGTTTCCTGTCCCTATGCAGGCGGTTTTCTGCCAGTAGAAGTTCTTTATAACTTTAATGTCTTTCCCAAATATGTCGAGGTTACTGGGCATTTCTATCAATTCTTTAGTTTGCTGAATACGCTAATTGTACTTACCTTCAATTCTTTGCTATATTATACATTCAAGTTTCCTATGATTTTTAGATCAATGACAATGTAATTTTTCTTGTATGATTAGGAAAACAAAATAAATATTATAGGATAATAAAATATTATCTATAAATACTTTCACGGCTTCTGCTCCGATGAACTTAGATCACTGGTGCCCCCTAAATACGAATTTGAACGAGATACTAGATTAGCAACTAGATCCCACCCTTTTACAGTGAAACCGATAAAATGCAGCCGTAACTTCTACTCCAACAGTTTCTTTTGTCGCACTTCCCGACTGTGGAATTCCCTTCCACACGATTGCTTCCCCGACGGCTACAATCTCCAGGAGTTTAAATGTAAGGTCAATAGACACCTCCTAACACACTAACCTGCTCCCATTCTATCAAGCACTTCTCCCATCTGCCCAACCCTCATCCTCGCTATCCTTACTCATCTGTCAACTTCCTCCTGACATTCCCTATGTCTAACCACTCCTTCTCTTTACCTTCACCTATGTAGCCCCATGCGCAATAGTGGCAGTGGAATGCCTTGCTTGGGGTGAGATGATTAAAAAAAAAAAGGATAGAAATCCTATATCATCCATAAAAACATTAAATTCTTCATTTTCACATCACGCCACTAAAGAGAACAACAGCAACAACAAAATGGACATGTTAAGTACTACTTCTTTATTTGTTTTACCTTCTCTTTCTCTCAACCTGTTGTGACCTACTAAAAAGAGGAAGGAACAAAGACTTTACATTCTCTTACTACACAACCATGAACTCTAAACTTCGGCGGACATTTTAAATGCCTACATTTCTCTACGAACAATTTTAATTACCCAACTGCATACATTTTCTCAATAAACATTTTATTCTCGCAAATATATTATAGTGTTCAGTTAACAAAATTTAACTTATATTTTCCTTCTTACATTTTGTTATTCTGTAAATAAATCCTTGCTTGGATATACACACGAGGTATTTTATCCTTTCACATTTCAACAACCAATCTTCAACCTTCTGAAATCTAAATTATGGGGACTTAGGACGTGTTTGGCACAAGGCGAATTTACCAAGCATCTGCGAGGCCTCTACAATATAAATAAAATAATACATACGCATGCACGCATTAAAAAGAAAAATTACAAATTGTTGCTGTTGTTTTTTATGATGACGATGATGGTGATGATAGCAGTGGTTCAGTCCCGTCTCTGTGTTTGGTTTGCGTGATAGTAAATGTCGTATGCTGACAGATTCGACTAGGATCAACTTACTCTAGAATTAAAACTGCTTAATTTTGGGTGAATTCCTAAAAATATAAAGTGCTTTATTTAAAGGCATCACCAGTTCAAGATATTTATTTTTGCCAATAATTATATTTCTTCCTGACCTCATTTCATTCTGGATCCCACGGGTTTTTGTTTACTTGACTAGCCAAGTTTTTGTCTTTTGTTTTTTTGTTTTTGTGGTTTTTTACAGAAAAAAAGATTTAAATTGTTTTCTTTTTAGTTATTTTTTTGTTTTACAATTTTTTCCCACTGGAAATTAAGGAATAGTTTTCAGCAAAACGAAACAAATAAATGAAAAGTTCGATTTTTTACGTCTCTGATTTTTTTTCTCTTTTATTTATACCTTTCGAAACGAGCCATCAAAATGAGTTGTAAGCTAGCATGAAAAAATCATAATGAAAATCCGAGATTAACAAAATTTGATGGTACATGGACTTCGTAACAATCCTGAAAAATTGTTTACTTAGCATACATAGAAAATATTCATTTAGTTTTTAATGACTAATGAGAATCAACCCCATTTTATTCTCTATACACACTAAAACACGTGACATTCTCACTTTCGGATAAGCAGTTCACACGGACAGTTCATTAACACGTAAGTCAACATAAATTTTGTTTCTTTTTTTTTTTCCGGCTATCATACCAACACTTATCTTTTAGAACTTAACAAAAATTCAAGGTAGGTAAATTCTCGGTAATATATATATATATAAAAGGCAAGATGTTTGTGTGTGTGTGTGTCTGTTTATCTGTCTGTATGTTCTTTATACAGATCCACAATTTTTATCCGATTCCCACCAAACTACACACAAATATTCTTTAGGCTGAGTCTGAGCTCCAGGACCATGGATTAGTTTTAAAGCTTTCATTATACCCGAGCAACGCTGGGCTATACTGCTAGTCACTTTATAATGCAACAAATATGAGGATATTAATCAAAGTAAAAATTTTCAACAGCAGCAATTGCTAAAATGGATAGCACACTAAACTCGAAGGTAGAATAATGACACTGGTTCAAATATTGGGTTATCCAAAATGTTCATTCGATTTATTAAATAAATTTTTTACTTAATAACTGCACGAACTTTCTGTCCAACGCAATGAAAAGGTTAGCTCTCATCACTACTGGAAAGAGCAATAACAGCTACTGGATTTGAGAAAAATATTTTTCTGAAAAATTGTTTTAAGAGAAAATTGTTATAAGCTTCAACCGAAAGTAGTACTGGTTGCTTGGTCTATAAATGCCGAATGTTTCCTTATAAGGAACGGGCTAATATTACAATTTTTTTCAGTTACGGAAAGTGCAACACAGAGATCCGAAGGCGAATTGGCATGGCAAAGGACGCATTCCGAAGCCGAGTAGAGTATTAAGAGACAGAAATATTTCATTAGAAAAAAAGAAAAGAGTTCTGGATTGCTATATGATGTCTGTCCTTCAATATGGAAGTGAATGCTGGACAATATCATCGAAGAACTGAAAGCAACTGAAATGTGGTTCTTCAGAAGGATGCTGCGGATATCATGGATCAAGCATGTGAGCAATGATGAGGTTTTGGAAAGGATGGAAACGAAAAGAAAATTTATACTGAGCATCAGGAAGAGACGGTTGAAGTTCCTGGGACATGCAATGAGGAAGTAGGGCTTGGAGAATCTTATACGAACAGGCCAGATAGAAGGAAAAAGAGACAGGGGAAAACAGGGTGTAACATACTTGATGGGCCTGAGTATGTGGTTGAAAGAACTGGGGTTGCGTGGTGTAACAGGAGAAAACGTGCTAAGAGCCACCAGGGATAGGAAGACGTGGAAGACCACGATCGCCTCTGTCCTGAAAGGATAAGGCACATAGAAGAAGAATTTGTATATTATTAAAAAATAATAAATCAGAATTCTGTTCAAATTCCATTTGCGATCATTACATTCACTGTCGCGCAAAGGAAAAGTATGAATCCACATTTTCTTTCACCGTCCCCAGCAATGTGTTAATAGGTCAGACTAGTCTCTTCAGTCTTAATTAGCAGTCAGTCGAGGAGAAGGACAATTTCTGAATTCAAACTCGAATGGACATGATGTTAGTAACCCAATCTTGTGAAAACCTATTATCGTTGGCAACTGCAGCAGCAACATTTTGTATGTTTAGACAGTGACCCCTAATCCACGTGGAATCTACGGGACTTGAGTGAGATTAAAAACCATAAGCCAATCATTTCCCACATTTAAAAATACATATTTTAATATTTGCCGATAATTCTGAGATGAATTAGTATTTAAATTATTTACACTGTTCGGACTGTTGTCATCATATTTATTGCCATGTTACGACGTTTCGGACGCTGAACGCTCCGGCCTTCTTCAGGTGCTAAGAATTTCGATCATTCTCATTCCATGTGCGATGCTCCTTCCAGATGCCATGTAGTTATCTTCCTTTAACTCAACTCTCTAATTTATTTGTTCAGCACTAACGTAGCCAGGAACTGAACTCACAACACTTTGGGTCAAGTCACTAGAGCTAACCAACGCCTATATCAACTGGGACATGTGTCCATGGTTCGAAATTCCTAGCACCTGAAGAAGGCCGGAACGTACCACGGCCTAAACGACGGAAACATGGTAATAAAGATGAAAACAGTCCGAACAGTGTAAATAACATTTTTTAAGTACTGTCAATTATAGTCGGTTTTAATCCTTAGAAACCATACACGTGAAGAAGACCGTAGAAGAGATCGGCTGAAGCATTCTATTCATAATACATGCAGCACAAATAATGAGTTAATTTATCCAAGGAACAAATTATTTTACCCACAAATTTCATCAGCCTCAGAATGAGACGCTTTTGTCAAGTTTAAAAATAGATTAGATTGTGGTGCCTAACATATTGAAAAATAAAGAAAGAAAAAATAAATTAATTAATAAGAAGGAGGCCAAGATTTCATCACGGTTATGTCATGGATCGTATCTCGACTAAACAATCAAAAACTACCCCAAACCAGGATGCGTATGTCCTAGTCTAGCGGGTGAATAAGAATCAAGAGCTGCTTCCAGCCAGAATATAAGATTACTAATTGTGACCCAATGAAAAGCAAAGCGGCACATTCGAAACAGGTCTTAGATATATCTATGTCGAATGTGCATTGCGATGCAGTGGCTATCGGCTCGGAACGAGAAATCGGAGAGCTGATTTCGAATTCCAGTTGAATTCGTTGCATTCATTTACGCACAAACACTCTTGTGAAAGGTATTAATCCATCTCTTCCCTTCAGCTATGAGTTAAATAGCAGGACAGATTGGGCTCTATAGCCTTGATTGGTACTGCATAAAGTAATGGCAAACTAAAGCAGGAAAATCTTCTACCTAATTATCTCTTTTTCGGGTATCACGTATGGCACTTAACTGGGTGAATATGTTTTGATATATTTATTACATTGCTTAATCAGCTTCGACAAAAGTCAGGTCACTATCCATTTTTCTCTCCGGAATCTATCTTATCTAGCTGTTTACCTTGAGCTTCTTAATAAGATTCAAAGAAGTATCAGCAATATTGTTGACTTTGATCTGGGGGCTCGACTTCAGTCATTTACCCACCGCCGTAAGGTAGCCTCTTTGACATTTTTATAAATACTTTCATGGAAATTGTTTGGATGGGCTCTTCGCTCTGGTTCCTAAGCTTTATGAATTTAAGTGCAATGGAATTGAAGTATCATCAAACTACAGTTGTTATGTTTGTGTATGCTTGATTCTATTTGCTTGATGAATCTTGTTTCTTAAGTGATATGAGATTTGTTGCTGGTTAATTGATTTTAAAATCTTCATATAAACGCAAGAAAATGGGAAGCTGCAGCAGAAAAATGACCCTGACGAGTGAAGACATGACAATAAAGCCTTCGCGAAACTTTTAAGTCGGCATGACTGAAATACACCTGTTTAACCAAGTGACAAACTTCTCCACATTATATATGTATATATATATATATATATATATATATATATATAAAACAATCTTGACATTAAACATCATCACAACTCGATATATATATATATATATATATATATATATATATCTCGGGTTGTGATGATGTTTAATGTCAAGAATTTTTTTTTTCAGTGGTTTACTGATAAAAAGGTTTTTGGCAAGTAGGTTTTTTTTCATAAAGTGCTCGATATTGTCAGTCAGTTAAGTGCCATACGTAATACGCGCTTGGGCGATCATGTCTCGAAAGAGACATGACTGACTGGGCAGAAGATTATCCCGCAGTAGGTTGCCATTGCTTTCTGCGGTAGACTGGTTGCCTGCCAAGGCTATAGAACCCAATCTGTCCTGCTATTTAACCCATAACTGGAAGGAAAAGACGGATTAATACTTTCCCAAGGGTATTTGTGCGTAAGTGAATACAATGGATTCAACTGGAATTCGAACTCGGCCTCCCGACTTCTCGTTCCGAGTCGATATCCACTGTACCACAACGCACATCCCAATAGCTCGATATTGAGATAGAAATAAAGCGTTAATAGGATTAATGGGGAGAAGTTTGTCATTTAACTGAGCAAAGTCATGCCGACTTCAAAGTTTCGTGGAGGCACCACTATGATGTCGTCACTCGTCAAGTTTTTTTTATTTGCTGTTGTGTCCCGATCTTATCCCAAACTTCATATAAATAAAAATAAAATTGGGATGAAATTGAAACCCTTATTCAGTGCTGACTTCTCAGATGGATTCAGCTAGTGTTGAATGATGTTGATTACTGCTTTCACCGTGGGGTGATGAAGAACCTTGTGCGTCACATTGTATACTGCTTGAACATGCCGAAACTTCGTGAATATATCTGTTTTTACTGTTAGTTTAGCTTTATAAATATGCATTTAACAATTGACTTACTAATTGTTTTGTTAATTACTGATTTAACAATGATATTGATGACAAATACTTATTTGATAATTGGCTTAGTTTCGATTTGAAAATAAAATGTCTTAGTAATTTTTTTTTTTTTTACTCATTTCACTCCGAGCAAGGCAGAAACGCCACTGATGTGCAGGGGGTTACATAAATGCAAAAAGATTAATTAGAAAAGAGTGAGGAGTGCAAGCTAGTTAGAAAGGAACAATAGAAGGCTGAGAAAGCAGGTGCGATGACAGATACATACGTGGAGAGAAAGGGAAGGTTATACAGGGGAGGGGAGAGAGCTAGAGGCCAGTGGTTAGTAGATGAGTATTGACTTTGCATTTAAATTTCTGGAGGTTGTAGCCGTCAGGAAAGCAAGAATACGGGAGTGAGTTCCACAGGCGGGAAGTGCGAGAGAGGAAGCTGCAGGAGTAGAATTGTCGTCTGCATTTGGCTAACCTGACTGTGAATGGGTGGGACCCAGTTGCCAGTCTGGTTGCACGGGTAAACACCTGTTGAGGAGGCATCAGTGACTTAAGCTCATCCGAGCAGAAGCCATGAAAGTATTTATAGAGACAGAGGGAGGCCACATTTCGACGATGCAGTCGAGTCGCCAGATCAGTACCTATCACATTACAGACTCTCCTTTGGAGCTTGTCAAGAACACTGAGGAGAACGGCAGGGGCACCTGACCATAAATGGCAGCAGTACTCCATGCACGGTTGGGAATTCGATATAAGAATATAACTATTTTAGAATTGTTTTATTATTTACTTTAGCATGGTAAATACCTGTTTAATAATTAGCTTAACTTTCTGTATAATACTATAATAAATATCTAAACAGATAATTTGCTGGGAACCGTCTACCCAGACATTTATTTTTAACTAAGTGTCGGGATTCTAAACCTTTAACAGCAACAACAACACATCTTTTAAATAAAACATGAAAACGGTTATTTTCTGAAAGAAAAGTAGAAGCAGAACGTCATTTGAAATAAAATTCATATATTCTTATCAGAAATATACAATAGCAATAAAATGTTCAATTTTCCTTGCAATGAAGGTTTTATAAAGTAATTAAGTGTTCATAGTACCGTGTGAAATATGTGAACAGACTGACTTTATGACGGTCAGCCGAATCTGTTTGTGAACATGTAGACAAAGGCTTAGTCGGCAGCTGTTGTTTAATCCCTTTTACTGTGTGCGTGGACAAGGCATTAGTCAGCGGCTGGTGGCTGTCTTTCTTCCATTGTGTAAATGCGTGTGTGTATGGCTATGCATAAGTAGGACAAACTTATCTCTAAAGTTGTTTTAGAACCCCGAGTAGGCTTCTATTTTTATATCAGTAATGGAGATCCAACATCTAATTTCACGTAGAGTTGTGGACTTTTGGAATACATGATTTTCATTAGTTAGGAAAGAATTTTACACTGGCTCGCAAATATATTTTTGAATTTGCAGGAGTGATAAAGGGAGAGATTATTATTTTCTAAATGGTCCCAAAATAACATGTGGTAGTTCTACAACGACGTCTGCTGGCATTTTGGCAGTATTTGTCCTTGTAACGAATGCTAAGCAAACAAACTTTCTGATGGAATTTTATTGGCTAATATATATATATATATATATATATATATATATATATATATATATATATATGCCCCTGAACTCTCCTCTGTCCTTTCTAAGCTCTACAACCTCTGCCTATCTGCTTCCTGCTTTCCTACTTGTTGGAAATCTTCCTCTGTAGTTCCTATATTTAAAAACACTGGAGAACCCTCGGATCCTGCAAATTACCGCCCTATCAGCCTTCTTCCGATCTTTGGCAAAGTGTTCGAAGCCATTATCAACGCTGAGGTGGTTCAGCATCTCACAGCACACAGGCTTCTCTTGGACAAGCAGTATGGTTTCCGCTTCACCAGGTCTACTGCTGATATGCTAACGATCATCACCGAGTACATATATCAGGCACTCGACAGGAATGGTGAAGCCCGAACCGTTGCCTTGGATATCTCTAAAGCGTTCGACAGAGTTTGGCATGCTGGCCTTCTATGCAAACTGCGGAGCTATGGTATAACTGGACATTTGTTTCAACTAATCCAGTCATTCCTCTCTAACCGCACAATGAAGGTGGTATTAAACGGACATGCCTCCCAGAACTACCATACAAACGCAGGTGTCCCCAAAGGCTCCATCTTTGGTCCTACACTCTTCCTGATATACATTAATGATATCCCTGATTCCATAAGAGCCCAAGTAGGTTTGTACACCGATGACACCACAGTTTATATTCGCCTCCTACAAAAATCTGGTGTAGGCGACAAAGCTAACCTCGCAGCCGAGATTGAAAAAGACCTCCAATCCATAGTGGACTGGGATAAGAAATGGCTAGTAAATTTTAATGCTTCTAAAACGAAGCTACTCTCAATTAACCATCATCGACAATCTCACCTACCTCCCATTAGCATGGACCAGGCTTGCCTCCCAGAGAGTAAAACACTACGCCTCCTTGGTCTCACACTTTCAGCGGACCTCAAATGGAATGACTATATCGAATCCATTGCTAAATCGGCTGCTATGAAAGTCGGTTCTCTGTGTAGGGCCAGGAAGTTTTTTCCGTCTAAATCTATCCTGCACATATATAAATCTACCATCCGCCCGTGCATTGAATACTGCTGCCATATCTGGTCAGGTGCCCCTGCTATTCTACTCTGGCTTCTCGGTAAGGTTCAGAGGAGGGTCTGTAATGTGATAGATACCGACTTGGCAGACAGCCTGCAGTCTCACTCCCACCGGCGCGACATGGCTTCCCTGTGTCTCTTCTATAAATACTTTCACGGCTTCTGCTCCGATAAACTTAGATCACTGGTGCCCCCTAAATAAGAATTTGCACGAGATACTAGATTAGCAACTAGATCCCACCCTTTTACAATGAAACCGATAAAATGCAACCGCAACTTCTACTCCAACAGTTTCTTTCCTCGCACTTCCTGACTGTGGAATTCTCTTCCACACGATTGCTTCCCCGACGGCTACAATCTCCAGGAGTTTAAATGTAAGGTCAATAGACACCTCCTAACACACTAACCTGCTCCCATTCTATCAAACACTCTTCCCATCTGCCCAACCATCATCCTCGCTATCCTTACTCATCTGTCACCTTCCTCCTGACATTCCCTATGTCTAACCACTCCTTCTCTTTACCTTCCCCTATGTAACCCCATGCGCAAGAGTGGCAGTGGAATGCCTTGCTTGGGGTGAAATGATTTTAAAAAAAAAGAAAAATATTTATAGTCATCCCCAGACAGATCTGTGTTGCTGTATCACAGCTCATCATTACGGCTTAGACTCCGGCGCTACCTAACCCAGGATTGAAACCCGACCGAATCCGCGTCAGTCGGCGATTCTACCCCTAGGCCACGAGCGTCCAGTAGAAGAATTGGGGGCTTTTTAGCGCGTATAAACACGCCCAAATAGCTAGCGTGATCCAATTCATTGTTGAATGAGCGATGCGTATATGCCGGAGTAGCTATTATTTACAGAGTCTCCCACTTTTCCAGAGTGCTCAATCAGGTTGTGAGAGCGTAAATACTATAGTCATCCGCAGATAGATTTGTTTCGCTGTATCACAGCTCATCAGTACGGCTTAGATTCCGGACGCTAAGAAAAATTAAGGCAGACACGTTATTTCATGATAAATCGGAAGTTTAGGCTTATTTCAGGCGAACCATCATCAGCTTCCGTCTTTATTGTACAAAAGATTTTACACGAAAAGACGGAAGCTGATGATGGTTCGCCTGAAATAGCCCCACACTTCCGATTTACCATGAAATAACGTGTCTGTCTTAATTTTTCTTATATTTGCTGTATATGTATTTATATACATATATATTTAGAGCTCTCTTAGAGAGTTATCCTACCACTGTATGTACAGCATACTCCTTTGGATTCTTCTATATCTACACCGCATGCTGATATATATATATATATATATATATATAAATTCCTATAAACTATTTGAAAATCGGTTTGGCTCATTTAATACCTATTTGGTAATTGGCTTGGTAAATGCCGATTTAACTGTTGGCTTGATTAATATCAATCTGACAATTGGTCTAGCTTAGTAAACACTTATTTGATAATCTTGTTTTGCTTAGTAAATACCTATTCAACAATTATAAGACTACATCAATGAAGCATGTAATGAGTGTTTATTTTTTAAGCGCCGCTTAAATGTGGCACAAGGCCCGAAAGTATGGAGCCTATAATGAGAATTTTTAACATTAGTAAATATCTGTAATAGTTGACTAAGATTTAATTAAAAATAATTGATTAATCTGATTTTCTTTTAATTCCAAGGTGAACCTTTGTTCTTCACCGACGCAAAATTGTTATATATCATACGAACTTGTTTAAATAAGTTGTCTGATCTGAAGAGTTAAGTCAAAATGAATTCTTATTCTCCTTGACCTTTGTTAGTTTGTCCTCTGGCCACTCCACTTGACCCTCTAATGACCAAGTCATTCTTTTTTCTCCTGTCTTTAACCAAAAGAATCAACAATTGATGACACAGTAACATTTCATTGGATGGTCATTGTTTCTTGTTTTAAGTGCTTCCCTAATTAGCGGTACCGATACAAAGAAACTAGTAAAATAGAATAAAAAAAATCATCATTTATTTTGTTGGGAAACAAATCAAGATTGTTTTTAATTTATTTCTGCTCTTCAATTCTTGTGAAGAGCATCTTTTTTGTTATTGCTTTTATTCTTACTGTATTTCTGAAAGCAAATTGTCCCAATTAATGAATGAAGATAGAAAATGTCAGTACACTAAAAAGGGACCTTATTTTGTTTTGTTTGTAAGGTGAGGGTAAGAGTTTAGAAGTATGGACAAAAGTTTAATACACAGGATAAATTGTCGTCTTAATTATGCAAAAAATGAAAATAACATTAACATCGAATTTTTAGCTAAGTTGCACTAAAATATCTTGAAATGCTAAAGAGTACATTAATTAAACAAGATCGCCATTGACTTCAAACACGGCCTGAAGCTAACTTGAAGATCTCCTACATCTCTTTTGGACTGTCTCCATTTTTATACTTGATGATTTCTGCCACAATCCTTGCCTATAATTCATCTCTGTATTACAAGGAGTTTTGTTGGTCTCTCGCTCAACTGCACCCCACACATAGTAATCATGGGGTTGTAGTCTGGAGAGTTAAATAACCAGATTTAAGTGGTAATGGGGTCACAGAAACTGTCCGACAGCCATGACTGGGTTCTCCTACTTGAGTAGCATAGTGCAGAATCCTGTTGCTAGACATAAGGGTTTTTTCCCGCAGTCATCCTCCTCAGTGCGCTTAATGTAGGCCTCCACGTTGAGTCTGAAGCCCTCACCAACAAATTTGGGCGATCTCTTGTTACCAGAACGATCAGAGCTGCAAAACTTTCGTGACCACCATTAGATTCATCGAATTCTTGCCGAATCCTCTGCACTGTTCTCATATTGACACCCAAACACTTTAAATTGTTGGTAGAACTTCAGGTGCGAATACCAAGCAGCACAGCATGCTGTTTCTAAATCTGTGGTGGAGTGAATTGCGCCATGAAGCATTATTTCTCACAGATGGTGCTCAACTGACCCAACTATACTGTGCAATCGACAAAATCAAAAACAATCAACGCGCATGCACGAAATGAAATGGTGGCCATTTACCCATTGCAATATATATATATATATGCCAGGGTAGCTACTGATTTTCAAATTCTACCATTTTTCCAGAGTGCTCAATCAGGGTGTGAGAGCGTACGCTCATTCACTAATGAATGAGAGCACTCTGGCTATTGGGCGTGTATTATGATAATAAACGTGCTAAAAAGTCCAGAGGTAGAATCACCGACTGACGCCACTTCGGTCAGGTTTCAATCCTGGGTTAAAAGCAATCGGAGTTTAACCGTACTGATGAGCTGTGATACAGCGAAACAGATCTGTCTGCGGATGACTATATATATATATCGTCATCTGCAGACAGATCTGTTTTGCTGTATCACAGCTCATCAGTATTTATTGCCGAGTGGATAATTCTAAATTAAAATAGAATGGTTCTTTTGTTATTATTACTTTGCAAAATTTTACTAGGCAGCCAGGAAGCCTTTGCTTCGGCCATCAAATAAGAACAAGAGACTAGCATGTGGAAGAGAGCACAAAAACTGGACACCAGAACAGCTCATTGGATGCACATGTCATTGGGCAGTATTAACAAAAGAACCATTCTATTTTCATTTAGAATTATCCAATTGGCAATAATTACTAAAAGATAGTATGAAATACTTCATTTTTTAAAACTGGGGTGGCTTAATAATTATGTCCTGCAGTGTACATTTTCTTTTATAATCGTTTTACCCCAAGCAAGGCAACACTGCCACTGGTGCGCAACAGGCTACATAAGAGGAGAGCGAAGAGAAAGAGCAACAGTTTACAAGGATGCTGGAGAATGGATAAGATAAGTATGGGAATACTGGTGTGAAGAGAGTTAAGCGAGAGTAGAGCGAAAAGGGAGAAGAACAAGATAAAGTAGATGTCAGGGCAAGGATAAGAGAAGAATGGGAGTCAGCAGGATAAGAGATGGCAAGTGACAATGTATTTCAAATCTTGGAAATAGTAGCTATCAAGGAAGCAAGTATACGTAAAGAAGTTCCACAGACAGGAAATGCGAGAAAAGAAGCTGATGTAGTAGAAAGAGCGGCTACATTTGACTTTTTTGAGATGTCAAAGAGTAAGAAATGTGTCACATGACAGTCTAGCAAGAGGCGTAAAATATAAGTCATCTGACCAGCTGTTGACAGTTTATCAGAACGACATTGTTCAGGGCTTAACTACATTACTGATGCAGTGTATAACTAAGTCACTTATCGCGCAAGACTTTATTTCACATTTTTTTCTAAGTTTTTTTAATATTTATGTAGTTCGTTACAGGAACAAACTGTTTCTTATTCTATTTTTTGTAACTATGTAAGTAAAGTATTTTTTATTCACACACACACACACACACACACACACACACACATACGAAGGTCATTCAATAAATAAGGTAAATTTTTTGTATAAGGACTTCTACGAGGGTCATTTAATAAAGAAGGGGAATTTTTCGGTACAAGGACTTCTACAAGAGTCATTCAATAAATAAGGTGAATTTTTCGGTATCAGGACTTCTACGAGGGTCATTCAATAAACAAGGGGAATTTTTCGATATAATGACTTCTACAAGAGTCATTCAATAAATAAGGTAAATTTTTTGTATAAGGACTTCTACGAGGGTCATTTAATAAAGAAGGGGAATTTTTCGGGACAAGGACTTCTACGAGGATCATTCAATAAAGAAGGGGATTTTTCGGTACAAGGACTTCTACGAGGGTCATTCAATAAATAAGGGGAATTTTTCGATATAATAACTTCTACAAGAGTCATTCAATAAATAAGGTAAATTTTTTGTATAAGGACTTCTACGAGGGTCATTTAATAAAGAAGGGGAATTTTTCGGGACAAGGACTTCTACGAGGGACATTCAATAAATAAGGTGAATTTTTCGGTATCAGGACTTCTACGAGGGTCATTCAATAAATAAGGGGAATTTTTCGATATAATGACTTCTACAAGAGTCATTCAATAAATAAGGGGAATTTTTTGGTATAAGGACTTCTACGAGGGTCATTCAATAAAGAATGGGAATTTTTCGGTATAAGGACTTCTACGAGGGACATTCAATATTGAAGGGGAATTTTTCGGTACAAGGACTTCTACGAGGATCATTCAATAAATAAGGGGAATTTTTTGATATAAGGACTTCTATGAGGGTCATGCAATAAAGAAGGGGAATTTTTCGGTATAAAGACTTCTATGAGTGTCATTCAATAAATAAGGTGAATTCTTTGGTATATGGACTTCTAATACAGAGAGAAGTTTACTATTTTTTAATTTTTAAACGTAGTCTCCCAGCAGTGTCACACATCTGTTCACAAGATCCCGTATTCCCTCAGCGTAAAAATCTTTTGACTGATGTCTCAGCCAATCGCTCACAGCACTTTTGACTTCATCGTCACTTTCAAATTTTGTGCCTCTCATGAACGCTTTTAAGGGACCAAACAGGTGAAAGTCTAAGGGGGCAAGGTCTGTGATGTAAGGGGGATGAGGGATCAGTTCCCAGCCCAGCTCATTGATGGTCTGCACCGTTAGGGCTGTTGTGTGAGCTGACCTTCGTGTCAGCAAGGTCATCATGATCAATTTTGTGTGCTGTCCCAACAGATAGGCTCAAAGTCCTTACAATGTCATCCCCTGTCACCCTTCTGTCAGACTGAATGAGGTCATTGACTGATTCGATCAGTTCAGGAGACCTCACTTCTGTAGGCCTCCCAGGCCTGTCTTCATCCTCAAGTCTGCTCCGTCCTTCTTTAAACAATTTAGCCCACTTGTAGACAATGTTTGGCTGAAACATGTGGCACCATACACAGTTGACATTCTCCTATGAATTTCAACTGGTTTGCACCCTTCAGCAACCAAAAAATTGATAACTGACCTCTGTTCAATCCTGGAGCATGCTTCTTGGTCTGTCATCTTTGTTAATCTCCAAAACTATCAATGGTTTTTTTTCAATCTGCAAAAAATTAAATTCCTTTGAAAAAGAAGTAAAGGAAAATTTTTTTAAAAAAAGTAAGATTCTATCTGTATTAGAAGTCCTTATAGCAAAAAATTCACCTTATTTATTGAATGACTCTCGTATATATTTGACTGTAAGGTATGCTATATGTTTGGATCAAAGTGCTTAATATCAGGAATAGAGCGCTTGAAAATATAAAAGAGTACATTGAGGTCAACACTCAGTGACAACAGTCTGTTTCATGCCTAAAAGCAATCTTCAGACTATGTGTATTGTGTCTTGGCTCAACTATTTATTCATGCTGGTCAATGATATACTACGGGTCTATTGCATTATTAGTGTTTTTATTCAAATGCACACACGCGCATACACACACACACACACACACACACACACACACACACACACACACACACACATATATATATATATATAGGTATGGATTTAAATGATTATATATATATGTGTATACGCGAAGATACAAATCAATAAATATAAGTATATAGACTTATTTTTAATTCTTAAAAAAAATAACCATTCAATTGCTTCGTTCCCAGTGTTAACAAACTAGTCCCCTACAACGTGGGATTAGTAATATCTGACCCTGAAATATAATTTTTTTTCTTACACGATTTTAGTATCCCATTCTATTTTGAGGTTTCGGTATTAACCTAATTAAATTCTACATTTAATAAATAAAAATATTCGCACATCCTATTTACTGTTTATAACAACCTTGACTTAAGGAACGCTAATACCTAATTCAAATCGAAAAACGTTCAGTTCATAATAGGCACCTGATAATTGCATAATGAATGAAACGCCAAGTTGTACCTAAGACATAGGATAATATGTATATTTATTAATATACATGCACACTTACACACTTACATACAAACATATATATATATATATATATATATATAGTCATCCGCAGACAGATCTGTTTCGCTGTATCACAGCTCATCAGTACGGTTAGACTCCGATTGTTTTTTAACCCAGAATTGAAACCCGACCGAATTGGCGTCAGTTGGCGATTCTACCTCTGGGCTACGAGCATTCGGTAGAAAAAGACAGACTTTTAGCGCGTATATCATTATACACGCCCAATAGCCATAGTGCTCTAATTCACTATTGAATGAGCGATGCATATATATACATGACCTTGTCACCCAAAAACTAATACTGGATTGGGATGATAACATAAATTTATCTCTACCAACACCGACCAATGTTAGACTTTATGTTAACTTCGATTATTAGTATTGGAGATGCTATGTCCCACAAGACACATGAATTCTTTAGGAAACATTTTTTTTACTAAGTGGGGATTTTTAAGGTCCTGGTTTATTGGTAATGATCAGTTTTAGATCAATACAGTGTTAATGAAGAAAATAAATTTATGAAGAGAGAAATTATTACTTACCTCCTACAGAAACATGGCATTTAAAAAAAAATGAATGCTGTTTTGTACTTTTTATGTTTATATATATGTTTTTTTTTTTCTCGTCTCGTTTATCTTTTGGGAAACACTTGATTACGGAAGAATACGTTAGCGATGTTTTGCTTTTTCCCTTTAGTTTTCAAGATGGTTTTTTGAATTATTGTTTGTAAAATTCTTTAGGCCTAAATCTTGTCGATTGTCGTTAACATGGCTGAGAAAATTATTGTCGATATGTTTGTTTTGTATTGTTCACTCCTTTAAAAATATAACTAAGAGGAGATTCAACTTTGGAATTAAGAAAACAAGTATTTTTGCCTATGGACGCTTTTAGTGTTATGAGTGTACTCATTAACCTCTTTCTCAATTACACTGCATGCATAAGAGTCCAAAAGATTGTGATCTGGGGAGCAAATGTTAGGCGTTATGTGATCATAAAAATTTCCCGCTGTGGAATCACGTGTATTTCCACATATGTACATACATATTCGTACTTACTCCTGTCTCTCATGTCTTCTTCATTCACAATACACACAACCATCACGGGATGTTCTTATGCATTCCCGCGTTTTCTAGGGGCTTATAAAAAAGCGTGGATACACATGTTATGACCGGCAGTTCCAGTTCTATTTCCAAGCAATGCAGTTGGCAGTTTCAGCTGCCCGCGATAGCACCATGCTATCGCGGGGTCGCATTCCTCAATCTTACATAATTCGCTCTCATACACTCGCACTAACTGCAGGGCGCAATTAACTGCCATTTATTTCTTTAACTAACATGTGCACAAATCTCTCACATCTTCCAATCGGAATTTTCGTCAACTCGACATCAGTATGTACACTGCATTCTTTCCTTCTCAACTGACTTTTTCGTCATGTTTCTTAACGTTAAAAGAGAAACAACTTTCCTTCTACTATTTGCATGCTTAATCTCGACCTTGTAAACTTATCGATAATACAATTCATTGTTTGTTTTATTCAAGCGTCATTGTTGTCTTCAATTACACGAGAACGATTTGTAAATATAAATCATAAAGGACCTAAAAATCCTCTACACCTGTCATCCATTGCTGCTCTTTTTTAGTCTTTTGTGATAGTGCCGAGTCATGTTGAAATACATAGGGTCTTCTGTTGCGTACATTGTCGATCCATGACTTAACCACTGTTTCCAGAACATCTATGTAGGCAGCAGAGTTTACTCTAATACCTTGTGGATAAAAGTAAATAGGTATCGCATTTCCTTCATTGCCGACAACCGCCAAATTTGCAATTGCAGGAAATTATGTATGCATTACTCTTGGAACTACCGAAGGGTCTGAATATAATCATCTGTCATTTCTTCCGTTTACTTTCTCATCTTGGTCAATGTTTTTCTTATCTGCAAAAAAAAACCAAAAAAAAAAAACCAAATGACATCTTACTCTGCTGGATTTTTAACGTTGTTTAGGAGCCTCTTAGATCAAATTAAGCGATTTAACTTTACTTTTTTTTAACATAAAATATTATTTTCCCATCACATAAGACTTTTATCTGATGTCTTTGTGGATAATATTTTGGATAGTTCATTCTGAAACTTAATGATTTTTTTTGCAATCGACCTCATGTATTGCCATCAATATTCTCCTGTATTTATCAAATAAATGTATGTGTTCTAATGATATCAGTGCACCATGAATATTTCTTACATTTTGATATTGTCGATGAATTTCAATCTATGGACATCTTGCGAACTTTGTAGATAAAGAAGCTAGCGACACAAAAAAGTGCTATTTCTAAATTGTTACGTTCATCATTATAATAGCGAGCCCCTTCATTTCTTGTTTAAACATAAGGTTTGCCATTGATAATTCTGAAATATAGAAAATATGAATTCTGTAATATAGAAAATATAAATTCTGTAATGTAGAAAATATAAATTCTGTAATATAGAAAATATAAATTCAGTAATATAGAAAATATAAATTCTGTAATGTAGAAAATATAAATACTGTAATATAGAAAATATAAATTCTGTAATGTAGAAAATATAAATTCTGAGATATAGAAAATATAAATTCTGTATTATAGAAAATATGAATACTGTAATATAGAAAATATAAATTCAGCATTATAGAAAATATAAATACTGTAATATAGAAAATATAAATTCCGTAATATAGAAAATATAAATACTGTAATATAGAAAATATAAATTCCGTAATATAGAAAATATAAATTCTGAAATATAAAAAAATATAAATTCTGAAATATAGAAAATATAAATAGTGTAATATAGAAAATATAAATACTGTAATATAGAAAATATAAATTCTGTAATGTAGAAAATATAAATTCTGAAATACAAAAAATATATAAATTCTGAAATATAGAAAATATAAATACTATAATATAGAAAATATAAATTCTGTAATATAGAAAATATAAAATGGGAAGTGCAGAAAATATAAATTCTGTAATGTAGAAAATATAAATACTGTAATATAGAAAATATAAATTCTGTAATGTAGAAAATATAAATTCTGAAATACAAAAAAAATATAAATTCTGAAATATAGAAAATATAAATACTATAATATAGAAAATATAAATTCTGTAATATAGAAAATATAAAATGGGAAGTGCAGAAAATATAAATTCTGTAATGTAGAAAATATAAATACTGTAATATAGAAAATATAAATTCTGAAATATAGAAAATATAAATTCTGTAATATAGAAAATATAAATTCTGAAATGCAGAAAATATAAATTCTGTAATATAAAAAATATAAATTCAATAATATAGAAAATATAAATTCTGAAATGCAAAAAATATAAATTCTGAAATATAGAAACTATAAATTCTGTAATGACGAAGATAGAAATTCTGTAATATAGAAAATATAAATTCTGTAATGTAGAAAATATAAATTCAGTAATATAGAAAATATAAATTCTGTAATGTAGAAAATATAAATTCTGAAATATAAAAAAATATAAATTCTGAAATATAGAAAATATAAATTCAGTAATATAGAAAATATAAATTCTGTAATGACGAAGATAGAAAATCTGTAATATAGAAAATATGAATTCTGTAATATAGAAAATATAAATTCTGTAATGTAGAAAATATAAATTCTGAAATATAGAAAATATAAATTCTGTAATATAGGAAATATAAATTCTGAAATATAAAAAAATATAAATTATGAAATATAGAACATATAAATTCTGAAACATAGAAAATATAAATTCTGTAATATAGAAAATATAAATTCTGAAATGCAGAAAATATAAATTCTGAAATATAGAAACTATAAATTCTGTAATGACGAAGATAGAAATTCTGTAATATATAAAATATAAATTCTGTAATGTAGAAAATATAAATTCTGTAATATAGAAAATATAAATTCTGTAATGACGAAGATAGAAAATCTGTAATATAGAAAATATGAATTCTGTAATATAGAAAATATAAATTCTGTAATGTAGAAAATATAAATTCTGAGATATAGAAAATATAAATTCTGTATTATAGAAAATATGAATACTGTAATATAGAAAATATAAAATCTGTAATGCAGAAAATATAAATTCTGTAATACAGAAAATATAAATTCAAATAATATTTTGCTTTCGTTCATTCAGCAATAAATTAGCACACTTTCAGCTATTGTGCATGTATAATAATAATAATATAGATGCTAAAAATCTGCCTCCTTCTACTGAGCGCCCATAGCATAGAGGTAGAATCACCGGCTTTCAATCCTGGGTAAAGAGTAATTGGATGTCTAACTGTACTGATGAGCTGTGATAGAGCAAAACAAATCTGTCTGCAGATGACTATACAAATCCACGTGAAGAGGACCCAAGGTTTTATTATTTTGAGTACCCCGGCATTTATTATAAACAGTTCTCAATTTATAAATATTATAGAGCTTAATATAATCATATAATTATGAATTAATTGTACATTGCGACACGGAAATTTTGATGTTTCGAGGTAGATTCTCTTGATCAGGCAATGTTGGATGTTGCTTGTGAAAATGATCAAATCTCCATGTTGCAATGTACAATTAATTCATAATTATATATATATATATATATATATATATATATATATATATATATAATTTAAAGTTACGTCCTGTTAGGTGTGTGCTTGTTCACATATAAACAATTAAATAAGAAGTAATAAAAAATAACTTGTGTTTCTACTATGGTCTGTTTCATGGTTATGACCGTTTTCTTTTTCTGGTTTAAAAGTAAGTTAGGGTAAGTAAAGATGAGCATGGTTATTATCGTCGAGCATAAGTCAGTCTTGCACTGAGCTGGAATGACCAAAATAAAGGTTTAACTTACTCCATCGGTGAAAGATTCTGTCAAAACGCGTCCGAACGCTATGCGTTGGAAATTAAAAAAAAAAAGAAAAAAGTTCAGTTGTCAGTCGACTGGGAAAAACAGGTGTTCCACAGTAGAGATGTCATCATCTACGTTCTGGTACATCTTGGACCAAAAGAAAAGAAATGTTTATCTTTTATTGAACTAAACAGCGCCACCTAATGTGAGTTTGGCAAAACCAAATTGATAAAAAATTGCGCAAATGACCAAAACCATTTCTGGTTCCTAGTATAACTATTTTTTTATTTTATTTTTAGATTTTATTTCCTTTTCCCACATTTGTTTTTGTATATATAGTGGGACGTAATATTTTGCATACAGTAAATTCAATTTCATTTAAAATATATTAGTCAAACATATATTTATATATAAACTTACACACACACATACACACACTAACACGCATACACATATAGTTAGAATATGATATTCAGTCAGTCAGTCACCACAACGCACATCCTATGGTATTATATTATATTATATTATATTAGGCATCATATAAATATTCATAACCCGTTTCAGAAAGATTTTGTTCAATAGATAAATTTTCTTTTTTCTTTATGTGCCATGTTCCTTCAGGATGTAGGCAATCATTGACTTCCACTTGGCCCGGTCTCTTGTTGCTCCCAAAATTCTTCCTCTTGGTATCTCTCCCAAACCCTGCTTCGCCCTCTGTTTGCTCAAGCCCATCAAATATGTCTCATACTGCTTTCCCCCATCTCTCTTTCCTTCTATCTGTCCTGTGAGTATTAAATTCTCCAGCCCCTACTTCTTCATTACGTGTCCCAGGAACCTTAGCTGTCTCTTCCTGATGTTGAATTTTCTTCTCTTTTACATCCTTTCCCACACCTCATTGTTGCTCAAGTGCTCAGTCCATGGTATCCTCAGCATCCTTCTATAAAACTACATTTCTTCTGTCTTAAATCTCTCCTTCATCTCTGATGAGAACATCCAGCATTCACTTCCATACAGAAGGACAGATATCACATAGCAATCAAACACTCTTTTCTTTGTTTCCAATGAGATCTTCCTGTCTCTCAGTACTCTGGTTAGCTTCTGAAATGTGTTCTCGGCTCTCAATGTCGCACTCTCCATCCTCTGTCAGAAAACTTCCCAGATATTTAAATTTCTTTATTTGTTTTATTTTAGTTTCTCCGATCTGTAGTTGGCATTTTGGAATCTTCTTTTTCGTAGTTGTCGACAAATTGTTAGGGATTTCTTTGTTGGCAGAAAGTGTGTTCATGTTTCTTGTGTTGAGATATTCGCCATTGACTGAGTTTTTTTGTCTTTTCACCTCATTTGTTGCTTTTCACCTTTTTCTTGATTGTGTGTGTGTGTGTGTGTGTGTGTGTGTGTGTGTGTGTGTGTGTGTGTGTGTTTCTACCACCGCGTGCTTATCACGTTGGGTTGTCCCCTCTTGCTGCGGTCATTGCTTCTAACTCATCTAGGAGTAGAGGCAATCAAACATTTCATACATAAGTGACGAACAAATAAACAAACATTTCATTGTTTAAAACAAAAGAATGTATTTTCACCAAAAAATTACAATTTTAGAAAACACAGAAATACGAGAGAAAGAAAAAGAAAGAAAGAAAGAAAGTGTCAGCATGTGTGCGTGTTTGAGAGAGAGAGAGAGAGAGAGAGAGAGAGAGAATGTGTGTGTGTGTGTATGTGTGTGTGTGTGTGTGTGTGTGTGTGTGTGAGCTATGTAATAGTGAAAAGATTGGAAAAGAGAAAGCCGGAAACCACATCCTAAACAGGGAACAAGGGATGAGCCTCTTAACCTGTTTAATAGACATGGGTGGAGTGTGAACCGGGCGATAGATAGATCTGTCTACTCCAACTGAAAAAAAAACAAAGTGAGAAGATTGGAAAAGAGAAAGCCGGAAACCACATCCTAAACAGGGAACAAGGGATGAGCCTCTTAACCTGTTCAATAGACGTGGGTGGAGTGTGAACCAGGCGATAGATAGATCTATCTACTCCAATTATAAGTACATCCAGAAAATATTCCTTCATTGATTGGTTAATACTAGTTTTATTATATAAAAATTGATTTTGAAAATCAATCATGTATTCTTTTCATTTTTTTCTTCATTTGCCTTTTTTAGTTCTTTTAATTTTTCTTTCTCAATCCACCCCTTCTTTTTTTTCTTTTCCTTCCCTTTTAGCGTTTTTCTTTCAATTTTTTTGTCAGCTTTCTGTTTAATTTGTTTATGAATTTCCTCTTATGTTTTTCCTTCAATTTTTTCTTTCATTTTTTCTTTCATTTTCACTTTAATTTCTCTTTGAAATTTTCCTTCCGTTTTTTTCTCTTCGTTAATTTCCTACAATTGTTTCAAACAATTTCCTTTAGTTTCTTCTGTAGTGGGTAGATCAACAGTAATAAAGTGTATTGAAATATACCCTTTCCTCTTTACTAATAGAGTGACAGAAAAACTCTCTCTCTCTCTCTCTCTCTCTCTCTCTCTCTCTCTCTCAACACATGAATCCTTTCCTTTCTTTAAATTCTTACATGTTTCTGGTAACCAAGATTATAACCCTGACATAGTTTATGTGATCTACTGACGTCATGCAAAATTCAACCAATGACTAACACTCCTACCAAAATCAAAGAGAAACGTGCTGGCATTAAGGAAATATAAAAAGAAGAGCAAACACGTGCATAGCTCCTTTTCCTCTCTTTAGTTTGTCCCAGTTGGCCCACTGGGTGTGTAGCATTTGGATTCAACCAACACATAGATTCAACCAACACAACAACCAGACAAAGGAAGATGTGCCTTAAATAATTCACACACTACTCACAAAAAGAATACCCAGAAAACCAAAGAATTGATTCAAGATAAAATCCACACACTCAAATACTATAACAAATTATAACATAGCATATGCAAGCATCAAACTGCTACTACATTCCACCAGACACACACATGTAGAAACAAATATGCTATATTCATGTGAATATATATATATATATATATATATCGAAGAAAAACTCTTTATAACCTGAACACTGCAAAATATATAATAATGAACATTCACATTTAACAAAATATGTAACCTTATGGAGTCATATAACAAAAATAAAATTATGGTATATTTAATAAAACCTGGTTTTTATTCATTTATCATCACCAACCCCTTTCTTCAGTTATTCTGACAATTTTTCTTTCAGTTTTTTACCTTTAATTTTTCTTTCACTCTTTTCCTTCTTTGACCGTTTGCCTATTTTCATGTGGTACTATCCACAAGCACATTCCCTGAGATTTTGAGTAGAACCTCTTATTCTAATTTATTCTACTCTCATAGTTCTGCTTTATAAAGTATTTTTTATTAAACGTCTGTCTTGGCTGCCTTCATTTAAACCTGTCAACCAAATACCCTCACTGACACCAGAACTGAACTTCAAAATTCTTTAGTTTTGCAGCATTTAACCAGATTTATTGACAACCTTATCAGCTTGAAGCATATAAACATGTGAATTTATATCAATTTTCTATGCCCTTTTCACAGTCTATGATCAAAACGGGCACTGATAAATGAAATAATCTCGCTTTCATTACCTTGAATAATTAGTTGAAAACGAATTTCATCGATGTGTAATTGTAGCAGTCATGAATTGGAACTGTCTGACCAGTGACATTGCCTTTAATATCCAGTTTGGAATGGCTTGACTTGACTTGGCCTGATCTCCATGAACAAGATGTGCTAATATGGTTATGGAATGTGATGGGTCTAGAGGAAAGAAAGGGGGAAAAAGAATGAGGTGAAGGAGGGGGAAGTGTCAAATTTGAACACTTATCTAAATGTTAAAGACAAAGATGAATCTTCTAACAGCTGGACAGAACAGGGCGGCAATACTGTTAATCATATTGCTAATCAGAATGTCTTGCCTTTGTTGCTGTCATGTCACAGCTTTTCAAATAAGGTGTGAAACCAAAGATGAAGAAGGGGAAAATAAATAAAATGAGAGAAGAGAGAAATAGGAGGAGATAGATGGAAAGAGAGACAGAGAGGTGGGAGAAAAGACGAGAAGGAGATGAAAAAGGATGATGAAAAAGGGAAGTGAAGAAGTTGGAGGACAAAAGAACGAGAGAAGAAAAAGATACGAGAAAGGAAAAAGCAGAGGAAAAGAAAATGTTGATATTGAAAGAGAAGGAAAGAGAATGGAGAATAAGAAGATGAAATAATTTAATGAAGGAAGGTAAGAGAATAATGAAGTTAGAAAAATGTGATAAAAAGATGAAAGAAAAGAGTAAAAGAAAAAAAGAAGAAAAATTCAATGTATAAAAAAAGGATTAAAGAGAAAAAGATTAAAAAGGGAAAATGGAAAATTTTACAAGAAATGGCAGACAAAATAAAGAAAAAAAGAGAATAAAAGAAGAAACAGGAAGAAAAATATATGAAGTAAAGAAAAGCGAGAAAGAAAAACCCAAATTTGCAATATTAAAGTCTATATTCTTCTTCTTCTTCTTCTTCTTCTTCTTCTTCTTCTTCTTCTTCTTCTTCTATTTCTTCTTCTTCTTCTATGCACCCTGTCCCTCCAAGACGTAGGCGATCATGGTTCTCCACATCTCCCTATCCCTTGTGGCTCTTAGTATATTTGCTCCTGTTACACCTCGCAACCCCCCTTCTGTCATCCACCTGATCAGGCCCTGCAAATATGTTATCTGCTGCCTTCCTCTGTCTCTTTTTCCTTCTATCTAGCCAGTCAGTATCAGGTTCTCCAAGCCCTCCTTCCTTATTGCATGTCACAGGAATTTCAGTTGTCTCTTCCTGATGCTCAGTATTCATTTCCTTTTTGTTGCCATTCTTTCCAACACCTCATCGTTGCTTGCATGCTCAGTCCATGATATCCGCAGCATCTTTCTGTAGAACCACAATTCTGCTGCTTCAGGTTTTGTCCTCATTTTCAATGATATTGTCCAGTATTCACTGCCATATTGAAGAACTGACATTACATAGTAATCCAGTACTCTTTTCTTTGTTTCTAGTGAAATTTTCCTGTGTCTTAATACTTTACTCAGCTTCTGGAATGCGTCCTTCACCATGACAATTCGCCTTCGGATCTCTGTGTCACACTTTCCGTCTTCTGTTAGAACACTTCCTAGGTATTTAAATTTTTGTACCTGCTTGATTCTGGTATCCCCCACCTGTAGTCCATATTAGAATGAGAAATCTCAAAAACATTAAAAAGCCAACAGATACAAAACAGATTTACAATCAGTTTTTATTTGTACACTAGCAGAGATATCGCCTCTATTGTGGATTTCATATGAGGAACCACACAAAATAACGAGCAACAAAAACAGATATGAAGATAGAAAAGTAGGTTATATTGAATGTAATATACAAACTGGAATGCAGGTTAGTCAATTCAGGAATCCTATTAGTAGAAATAAATATATGCAAGTCTTGAAGTGAAATCGTTGGAAATAGTATGTCCAGGTAAATTATTCTAGCTGAATTGAGTCTAGAGTTAGTCAGGTCTCTGGGTAATTTCAGTATCTGTTGGAACTCTTTGATAACTGTAATGGATCTCTGCAATTACTCTCTGTTCACTGTCACTGTAACTACAACTGTGTTCCCTGTTCTCTCTATGGCAGGATTATATGTACACTCAGTCGAGTCCATTATCATATACAAGAAGGGGAAGATCCCACAATTGCCTCAGGTGAGAAATCTGAGAGATGAGTTCAAATTCCAGTCAAATTCATTTCTGTCACATACACAAATACCCTCGGGAAAGGTATTAATCCATCTCTCCTTCTTCCAGCTATGAGTTGAATAGCAGGACAGATTGGATTCTTTAGCCTTGGTTGGTAACCAGTCTACTTTTCTTTTTTTTTTAATCATATCGCCCCAAAAATAAGGCAGTCTACTGCCACTGGTGCACAGGGGGTTAAATTGGTGGAAAGTTATAAGAAAGAGTGAAAGGTTACAGGGGATGTCAGGAAGTGGGTAAGAGAAGGATGAGAATACTGATGAGAGTGGAATGGATTGATAAAGGAGTGTTAGAGAGAAGATGAAAGTTAGTGAGATAGGAGATGGCTATTGATTTTACATTTAAACTCCTGGAGATTGTAGCCATCAGGGAAGCAAGTAAAAGGAAAAGAATTCCACAAGCAGGAAGTGCAAGAAAAGAAGCTACTGGAGAAGAATTTGCATTTACATTTTATTGGTTTCACCGTAAAAAGGGTGAGACCTAGTTGCTAATCTTGTGGCTTGAGTAAATTCATATATAGGGGGAACCAGAGAGCTAAGTTCATCAGAGCAGAAGCCGTGAAAGTATTTGTAAAAGAAACACATGGAAGCCCCATTGCGCTGGTGAGAAAGTGACTGTATCTGAGCTGCCAAGTTGGGATTGATCACATTACAGATCCTCCGTTAGATTTTTTCAAGGACTTCTAAGTGGATAGCAGGGGCATTCAACCAGATATGGCAGCAGTATTCAATGCACGGGTGGATAGTAGATTTATATATGTGCAGGATGGTTTCAGGTGGGAAAAACTTCCTGGCCCTGCACAAAGAACCAACCTTCTTAGCAGCAGATTTAGCTATGGATTCGATATAGTGATTCCACATGAGGTCTGCAACCTACTGTGGGAAAATCTTCTGCCTAATCAGTTATGTTTTGAAAGAGACATGACCACCTGTGGATCGCATATAGCAATTAACTGAGTGAGTCATCAAGATGTACACAATCTTGGCTCACCACAGCTTACTCTTCTTCTCTGAGCTGTGTCCCTTCAGGTCTTGGATGACCATGGCTCTCCACAACTTTATATTCTTCGTAGTGTGTAATAAATTTTTCTTTTTGGTTCTTTTTTGCTCCATCATAAAAATGAATGAAATATATAACAGAGTGCTAAAAAGTTTTCAATCTGATAATGAAATGGCTCCTCCCCAAAATTGATATTAGGCCATTTGGTTAGATTTCGGGGAGTGAAACAGATAAAGAACTTCTCAGTACCTTTTTTTTTCTACTGCCACTGTTGTGCAGGGGGTTACATAGGGGAAAGTGATGAGAAAGAGGAGTTAGTTATAAAAAATGTCGGGAGGAGGGTAATAGACGGATGAGGATACTGAGGATGTGGGTGGAGTAGATGGAAAAAGAGCTTGTGAGAATGGATGCAAGTTAGTGTGATAGGAGACGTCTATTGACCTTACATTTAAATTTCTGGCGATTGTAGCTGTTGGGGAAGCAAGTATATGGAAGGGAATTCTACAAGTGGAAAGTGCATGAAAAGAAGTTGTTAGAGTAGAAATTGGTTATATTTTATCACTTTCACTGTAAAAGGGTGGGACCTAGTTGCTAATCTAGTATCTCATGCAAATTCATACCTAGGGGGCACCAGCAATCTAAGTTCATTGGAGCAGAAGCTGTGAAAGTATTTATAGAAGAGGCACAGTGAGAGAGCAACTGCAGCTGAGCTTCTAAGTCGGTATCGATCACATTGCAGATTCTCCGTTGGATTTTGTCAAGAACCCTGAGGTGTTTCAGACTGATCTGCAAATATTTGGTTATGTGTTAAAGAAAAATTGATAATTAGACCAATAAGCTAATGCTATCTCTTAGGCAATGATTACTAATTTCATTATGAGGGGGTGCTGTAAAGATATTGTCCAGATCAAGAACGAGAAGACCTAGAGTCATGAAATGTATACGCTATTCCACACATTCACTCTGATTAACAAATTTGCACATCGTTTTTCAAGTTTCTTTAATCCTATCCAAAAATATTCTGATGTGAAGCTCTTGAAATTGGGATTTTAGGAAGTGGGTTTTTTGTTATTACAATGGTTTATAAAAGCATAATATCACAACACAAAAATTTTCATGTTTCAGAACAATACTGTTCTTCGTCAGATGATATGTTCAAATAAATGGTGAAAATGATTTATTTTTAAAAAATTAGTTTAGCTTCGAAGGCTTCTTTTGACTTTAACTAAGTTGAAACTTGAAGGAAAAAAAAACATTTTTCTTTTTTTTCTTTTTTTTTTTTTCAATTGGAGTAGATAGAATAAACTATCGCCCGGTTCACACTCCACCCTCGTCTATTGAACAGCTGAAGAGGCTCATCCCTTGTTTCCTGTTTTGTAGGCAATTTCCGGTTTTCTCTTTTCCAATCTTCTCACTCCTATGTAGCCCGCTGCACATCAGTGGTATTACCGCCTTGCTCGGGGTGATATGATCAAAAAAAATATATAAGATGAATTCATCGTTATTTAGAAAATAACTTGCTTGTAATTTTGTATCTATTCGATATATATAAATATATAAAATTTACACATGTGGCATGGTAGTGTTAAATTTGGTTTTTCATTATATGCCATTACTATGCGTGTTTGGTCTAACCTAGTAAGGTAATGACAGGTTATCCAGCTCTGGATGATCCAAGATCATCAAACACGTGGGCGAAATCGACCAAAGGTCAGAAAAGTTGGGTGGACTCAGCCAGGGATCATGTTATACAACCACCTGTCTGAGTCATCTTCCAAATAAGCCATAAATTAGCCATGAGCAATAAGTTGGAGAAAATGCTTTAAGCTCTACACTTTATCAAGCACTCTTTATAAAAGTAAATGCTTGAACAGTGAGTTTTAATCTATGTGTTCTTCCACTTTATTATAATATTATATATATATATATATATAGAGAGAGAGAGAGAGAGATGAATATGTGTGTGAGTGTGGGTGAGTGCATGAATTATATAAAGAAAGACACTTCCTTGTAAAATCAGATTTCCTGTTTCAAACAGAATTTATTTTTATTTTCACAAATCATGGAGGTTTTAGTAGCAAAAACTCTCACTGTATCTATTTTTTTTATTTCTTCTTTCCTTTTCTAAAATAAAAAAATGGAGAATGCAGCATTGCAACCAAATACCAATTTCTCCTCCTACCACCAAATAATAATCCTTACCTCTCACAGTGTCAGCAACAATGCAACACCACTATTACTATATAAATCACTACTATTCTATACAAAAACTTAAATCCTCTTTGGGAATTAAAGTTTTAATAAACAGCATCAATCAGATCTTCTGAATCTCTGAAATAAAACTGTTGAAATGATATTAACCTGGCCAAATGCAAAGGATGATTTTGTCAAGTGCGTCAGTATGAATATACAGAAAATGATGGGTAAATTGTTGCCATTTTCTATATTTTTTTATTTGATTAATGTGAATTGTTAGTTTTTGATTTTGTTAACTGCAACACTATAGGTCAATTGGACACTGTCTGTAAGAAAAAAAGCACCATGACATAGTTTACTCCCCAAAGAATTTGGAAATGGCATCCTGTCCAGTTTGGAATTTGTGCCAGAAGCTTCAATATGAGCATTTCAGAGTATTTGGGTATCAATCTGAGAACATTACAGAAGATTTGGAAAGAGTCAGATGAGTCTAATGATGATTACAAAAATGTTTAGAGTGATCACTAGTGATGGCAATGTTATGGCTCCATTCATCTTTGCTCAGAGTCTTACATCAAGTGCCTTGAGGAGGTTGTGTAGCCCAAAGATAAGAGGTGTGGCTGCTGGAAGATTTTATGTATCTGCATCATGTCACACAAGCAGGAGAACCTAGTGATGACTGTCAGACAATTTCTGTGACCACATCACCTCATTACATCTGGCCACCTAACTCCCTAGACTGCAACCCCCTTGATTATTATGTGTGAGACACAGTTGAGCAAGAGACCAACATGAACATGGTATTCCAACCTCTCCAGAAGAATCTTGATATTAGCATACACTTCTTTCATTTTTATAGAATTTTCTATTGGAATTGAACCATATTTATTTCAATTATGAAGTAAAACACTTTTTAAGCTTATTTTAGAATTGTCAATAAAAAGTCTCCACTTGACAATTCTAAAATAAGCTTAAAAAGTGTTTTACTTCATAATTGAAATAAGTGAGAAGTTTTTTAACATCATTACAATAAACAAGTTGACCATCTGAATGGAATTGTTTCAACAGTCTCCTTTGGTAAATGCAAATCTCTGACCAGTTCATTCCATTCAGGCTGATTAAATAAAAAAGGTTTATCACAATCTGAATCACATGGCTTAAAAATATCAGTCTGATCATCTTCATCTGTAAGTCACTGGTGCCCCTGCCACAAGAATTTACTTGTGCAACCAGACTGGCAACAAGGTCCCACCCATTTACAGTTAGATCAACCAAATGCTGACAATTCTACTCCATCAGCTTTTTTCTTGCACTTCTTGCCTGTGGAACTCCCTTCCATATACTTGCTTTCCTGATGGCTACAACCTCCAGGAATTTAAATGCAATGTCAATACTCATCTCTTATCCACTTGACTCCAGTTCTTTCTACATAACCCCGTATATCTTGTTCTTTTCCTTTCTCTCTAACTTCGCAAATGTCTTCACACCTGTGTTCCCATCCTTCTCTTGGCCTCTTTCTTCACTCTCCTTCTGTCTAAAACTTTAACTCTCTTATGTAGCCCCCTGTGCATCCGTGGCAGTACCGCCTTGCTGAGGGTGAAACAATAAAAAAAAATATAGGCAAATTGAAGTATTCAATATCAATCTCTGGCAGCTCAGTGAATACAGGCACACGTATTTTCTCACAGTGTGCAACTGGTCAAATGCCAGATAGAATATTTGGGGATTTAAAGTATTGTGTAGTTTTCATATTGGAACCTTTTTCATTGAAAATGCAGAAGTAGCAGTTATCTAAATGGTTCATTGGTTCTCTCCAAACTATTAGCAAACCAAAATTGAGCTTAACTTTCTTTCCTTGAGACCGTGATCACAAAGTTTCTACACAGGTTTTGTATACTTTGTGAGGGGTCCAGCTTTCATCCTGATCTCCAAGTGGTACTTTAAAGTAGGCAAGATACACCTTCTTGATAAAATCATCAATGTTTCATCTTTGATCTTGCAAAGTGAAGTTTCTACAGATATAGCGGAAGATATCTGGATCATTATAACACTTCCTTTTTTGAGATTCTGTAGCCATAGCTGCTAGACCTCAGAGGTTGTACACTGCAATGTTTAAACAAGCAACAGCAAAACAGTACTAAGTTTAGAACAGGAGTTTTTATAAGGAATTTGTGCACAATTCTGATTAGTTGTTAATAAGGAAGTAATCTCAGATTATATCCTGATTAGAATCAGGAAGTAATGCCTAAATCAAGCAATAATACTTAATTCACTTCCTGGTTCTAATCAGGAAGTAATGTTTATGCTAAAAACTCTGTTAATGAGTGCTCGTGGTTATTTTATAGTCTATAAAACAAATGCACAAATTAATTCTATATATAACACATGTCATAAAAATTCTGTGTATACTATACTATCTCTACAGTATTTTACTTGATCAGTTGATTTTTCTCTGTGAATAAATTGCTTGTTAGTATTTTTTTACAGAAGCTTGTCATTATAATCTTACCTATCCAGCCAATCAGAAAGAAATAAATGAGACATCATACAACATTATTTGTAAATTATTTCAAGAAATGTATTCAACCTATTAAAAGCTTGTTATCCTACATATAACAATGTACCGTCCAAAAGTCTTTAAACTATGCTGAAAATTATTTTCTGCAACTGCATGAAAATGTGGTATACTGATATCACAAAAATGTGATGTGATATAGCAAATCTGAGACCAGATTTGAATTCAGCACCCCCAAATCAGTCAAAATCAGCTCTAACTTTTCATGCCAGAAATAAATTGGGTTGCTGACCAGTGTTACGTATGTTAGGACCAGCAATGAATTTATGCAGACCAACTCAAATAGCCTGCCCCCAGAGATATTGAAAGAGACGGTCAGTCTAAATTCAACAAGCTGCAAATTAAATAGATCATCGCTCAGTGGAGATAATAGATCTCAAATATTAACATGCTACTGAAATACCAGCCAAATTAAACTTTTTTTTGCATCACTTAGCTTTGACTTGCTTGTAATTTTGTATCTATTCGATATATATAAATATATATAAATTTACACATGTGGCATGGTAGTGTTAAATTTGGCTTTTCATTATATACCGTGTTTGGTCTAACAAGTTAGGTGATAACAAGTGATCCAGCTCTGGATGATCCAAGATCAACAAACACGTGGGCAAAATCGACCAAAGGTCAGAAAGGTTGGGTGGACTCAGCCAGGGATCATGTTATACAACCACCTGTCTGAGTCATCTTCCAAATAAGCCATAAATTAGCCATGAGCAATAAGTTTTAAACCCAATAGATTTTAATGATTTGAATAATAGAGGCTTGTGAAATGCTTAATTCCAAAATGGCTCTTCTGGAGTTGAATTTTTCGGACTGTGAAAAAATTCATCATCTCATTAAATTTCAACTACGTGTCTGAGTCATCCTCTAATTAAGCCATGAATTAACTTTGAATGATAAGCTTTCTTTCCAGTAGATTTCATGATTTGAATATTAGAAGCTCGTGAAATGCTCAGTTCCAAAGTTCTCGTCTTGTGGAGTTCACTTTTTTTGGACTTTGAACTAATCCTTTAATAACAAGTTCCTTATGATCCTCTGTGCAGATTATTTTGGATCAGCCAGTTTTTGAAGCAGTAAAAATTGAGCCAGTGGCATCAAATTTGTCATAAATGTGGCAAACAATTTGTATCTTTGAGGCTTGAGTACCAAATGTTTCAACCCATTTTGTTCTAACAGTTTCAGCATCTTAAACTTTTCAGTGCTCTTTTAACACCCAGTATTTAAATTATTTGCCATTATGGGTTCTTTGAATTTGTAATATAACAATCTCGCCCCACCCGAGGAAAGGCTGATGCAAGCGGGGGTGTTTTCCGGTCGTTGAAAGGAATGGATGTTTGTTTGACCTTATTTCCGGCAGTAGCGGAAATGGCTACAAGAGGCAAACAGAACAGGTGTCTCTGAGAATTACGTGGGCGTGCGTGGGCGAGGCAAAAAACCGGAAGAAAAAGTTCCGGTTTGGAGATTATAAAAAGACCTTGGCGCACGGATTTCACGAGAGAGAGAAAGAGAGACGAGACAGACAGACAGAGATCGGCCGGTGAAGAGAGACACTCCCGTCAACCCGTCAACCCTTGGAAGCGCGCTCTCACTCTCTGTTCACTAGGCTACACGGTTCATCGTCATTAATAAAAATATCACTTGATATTTTTTTGGACACATTGACAAAATTCAATGTATAAATAAACAAAAGTGAATCAGTGATGTTTCTAAATCTTTTTAGTTAGGAATTAATTTATGAGTTATATATTTTTAATAAAATGAGATTATGGATTTAACCATTTTCGTTCAATTTTTTAACATTATTGTAGTCTTGCATCTTGGCTTGGGAAAGTAGTAATTATTTCAAGAATAGCAGCATTGGAAAAAATTCCTAGGTTCAGATTTATATTTTGTTAAGATTTGATAGTGACACTCTCAAGAATTTTCCTTCTAAGTAATTTACTTTCACTTTTAATGTTTGGGATTCTTCAGATCAAAGATCAAAGTTGTGGTTGAAATTATTTCTATATATAACTAATGAATTTGATAAATTGTGTTTAAAATTTCTTTTCACACATAAACGTGAAGAAATCACATTCCTTTCATCTTAACAAACAAGAAACTTTAACACACATACGCTCGGAGAAAAAAAAATGGTTTTCAAAAACAGGAAAATAAAAATCTTTTATATTTAAAAACCTTTTTGCTTTTTTTTTGTTGTGGGTTGATTCAAAGCTGGAAACAAAATTAGTGACAGACCAACGTGAGAAACTAGCACACGCCATAACAAACAAAAACAAAGAAAAATGTTGCTACAAAGGCGAGAACAGAAACACATTTTTCTTTATTACCAACGAAACACTCCATAACATACAAAAAAATGATTACAAGTTCAACAACCGTTACTCTAGAGCAGTGGTTCTCAACCTGTTTTGCCCAGTACACCCTTTTCACCATAAATCCAAATGTCATTCCTCACCCTTTTCAAGATTGTCCATCTCAAAATGCACGTTTCAAATAATATGCATATACTAGCAGTTTAGCCAAATTTCCTTTGATAAGCAATAATAAGAATAAAAACATGAAGAATTTACATTGCAAATTCTTATATAACATCCACCTTCATCACTTTTATAGATATAGATAGCAGTTTAGCCCAGTTTTACTCGAGTAGTTTAAGGAATAATAAGAATAAAAAACATGTGATGAATTTACATAGCAAATTCTTACACAATGTCCACCTTCGTCACTTTTATAGATCTTGATAACAATGTAGAATGTCTCTATTAGATTAGGGTGGGAGTGGGAGGGGCAACATATATAGATACAGATAATATAAAGTGAGGTGATTGATTCTATATTATAATCAATACATAAACTGATCCCTGACTTTATGGGTTGATAATATATATATTTTTTTGCCCCCAATTTTGGCTTTCTGAAAAATTTCAAGGTGTCAGCATTCTAAACTTTTTATCTACATCTGAGCACAACTCCTGTCGAGCTAGATTGCAAAATGCAGATGCTAAGTTGAATCTATCAAACAGACAAATACTTACACAACATCAACCATCGTCACTTTTATAGATATAGATTACTGACAAACCTGCATTCTTTTTGCTAGTAGTATGTATACATTTACATGGACTATTTTTTAGTGGCAATAAACACAAGGGCACACTAAAAGAAAAACCAGCATGACTTCTCAGTTGTGTGGAACAAGGCACATTGCAGATTGTCTTGCCTTGGAGAGTTTGAAAGTTAATATGTTGAGTCTAAAAATTTGTAGCAGCAATTTTTCCATGAAACCCTAAAATTCTCCCAAGTGGAGGGGATTTCCCACTGGTTGAGTAGCCCTGATGCATACATTGTAAGTATACAACCCTAATGAACAAATGTGGTTTTCACTGATCTATGCAATTTTTAATGCTAAGAAAATCACATTGCAGACTTCTTGATATGCTTATGTTATAGAAAAACTTCTATCAGAGGTAATAACTGATGTGGTTGATTTATTAGAAGAAATGTCAGTGGCTGTACCCTGCGACACAGCAAACTTCTTCAATCTTGCTAGCATGAAGACATCCTTTGTTGAGTGCAAAGAGTTAAACCTCAATCGCCTGGCAGAAATTACTGATAAGATCCATGATAACAACAACAAAAACCAAGATAGCAACTTACAATGACTAAAGGGAACCGACACCAGCCAAGCAAGATAGATTATCTCAGAAGAGAACATGACTGAGCTAACATTTCATATCCAAAGCCTGGTGAAACAAAATATCAGATTTTTTTTTTATCTTATTCTCATAATAAAAAAATCTTTCAGACATGATATTGAGATAGCCAGAGTAAGGCTCAAGCGTGATGTCACTATATGTTGGAATTACTTTAAATTTGGAGTAGGTGCATGAGAGTGCAGTGGCCATGTACTTTCAAAGCCTGAACCAATAGCGTATTTCAGAGAAACGATTTCTTCTGCCAGTAGTATCAACTGCTACTACTGAAAAAAAAATGTTTGTTCCACATAAGTAACAAAATTCACGGGTATCTAATTTTATTTGATACATGAGGAGAAGTCAACATCATACCACCCAAATCAGGACAGCAGTGAATGAATATAAATTGCAGGTAGCAAATAGGAATAAGATCAACACATATGATCACAAACAGCTCACTTTATATTTCAGATTATGCTGTGCATTCTCCTGGATTTTACTCAAGCTGATGTTAAGATACCAATACTAGGTTCAAATTTTCTAGTCAATTTTGACATATCTGTGTAAATAGCCAATCAAACACTCACAGGTAATGTAACAAAACTTGTAATTCAAGGAAGTCAGTGTCAAAATATTTTTACTAAAATTGGCTTAGTTTTACCTGAGAATAAAACATACCAAAGTTTCTGTAGATCACAATTCCTTTAAAAGACGTCACTCTGTAAAGCACTCTATAAAAACCAGCAGTCGACTGACCCATTCTACTCTGTGGAGACTTGGTCCTGAGAAATATAAAATTGCAAAGGCAGAATTCCAACACATGCTAAAACTCAGTATAATACATTCATCCAAAATCTCATGGTCATCACTATTACACATGGTACTAAAACCAAACATTAATCTCTGGCACACATGCAGAGATTTCTGTCGTATTAATGCAGTTCAGCAGATAGGTAACACCCATGATTTTACCAGGACCTTACAAGAGACACAGATTTTTGCAAAACTGGACTTAATAAAACAAAGTGTCACTAGAAAATATATCCAAGACACACTCCCTTTTGTTTATTTGAGCTCCTTCAAATGCCATTCAGTTTACAAAACGCAATACAATCTTTCCAACGATGAATCAGTGAAGTTCTACGTGGTTTACTTTTTATTTTCACACTAGCAGTATAGCCCAGCGTTGCTCGGGTGTAATGAAAATTTAAAACTAATTCATGGTCCTGGAACTCAGACCTAGCCTAAGAAATATTTGTGTGAAGTTTGGTGAAAATTGGATAAAAATTGTGAATTTGTATAAAGGACATACAGACAGATAAACAGACACACACACAAACATCTTGTCTTTTATATATATATATATATATATTATCGATTTTCTGCACTATTGTAAGAACTGCAACCTTGAAACTTCTGAATATCATTTCTTATGGTCTATGAGTGTATCAAATTTGATTAAAATCAGACCACTCCATCTATAATCCAATTTTTTTCGATTAACAATTTTCAATATTTATTGGGGGTACCTCTACACAAAACCTAGCTTAGAACACTCGCAGACACTTATAGCACAACTGTGTCAATTTTCAAGAAAATCAGTTTAGCTGTTTCGGAGTCTATAGGTAACGGGCACACACAGACACAGACACGCACAGACAAAGTTCCATTATAAATAAGTTTAGATAGATAAATAAACAATGTCTCAATCACACATAAAAATAAACAGTAACATTATGACCACTTACACGAAGTCTTTGAAACATTACAACACTTCATGAAATGCATCTTTAAAGACAAATACGTTGTTTTATTGGCTTGATTAATTTTTATTGTCAATTTATACGAACATGTTCAACAATGCTACTCCTTCTTACCAATTATTAAAAAACAAGAGTAAATATGTAAGAGTCAAATTAAAAGTTCATACCACATATACTTTCAATGATGCTACAAATGTTATAGAAAATTTTACAAAACTGAGTTATTTAAGTGAGGGACCAGAAACTCAACTCACACTCACAAAAGATGCATTGTCAGAATCTGTTGGTATTGTTGTGCATCAGTGTCAAAAATAAATATCAATAAATGTCAAAAATGCAAAATATATAAACATATGGAATCACAACCAGAACATTTCTACAAACCCGAAGGAAAATTTACTAACTTGGCTTTTGACATTGTTGGAACCCTTTCCAATGCTAAAGGATTCAGCTATTTGCTAACAATTGTTGATCATTTTAGACAGTGGCCTGCTGTGTTTCCAATCAAGAACATTTCAGCAGAAACCATTGCAAGTACCATCCTGGAGCATTAAATTCCACAACATATGATGTACCTTAGGTACCTCTACTCATTTTCAATACCTAACTTTTAAATTGAATTTTGTTGTGGAAGTGAAAGAATGGGTGACCTGAAAGGCAGAAATGTAGCTGTTGACGTTACTGCTTTAGGGTTAATCACTTCTTTGCCTCAGCAATCATAAATTCAGGAAAAAAAGAATACATCTGACTTTGGATAAATAAATGTATAATTTATTTACATATGTACAAAACATAAATTGCTATCTGGTGCTGCTGTAAAGGGAGAGAAAAATAAGAAAAGAGGCAAAGAAGGCGAAAAGTGTTGGTTACTGTCAGCTGATGATCTTTGTCAATGGTAGCATTGATGGTAAGGGGAAGCTAATCATTTAACCATAGGCTATGTCTCTGCAAGACTCTTTCTCTCTCCTTTGTCTGATTCATGCAGATGTTTTTTATAACAAGACTAAAGTTTGCATAGAATTGTTACTTTTTCACAGTTTCTCTTCTTTCACTGGTTTTCTGTTCAGTTCTTTATCTATTGGTCAATATATTTTTTAACATCAGCTCACTAAATGAGTAATGAAAAAAAATTGTTTTGATATCAGAAGATATTCATCGATCCCATGCGCAGGACTCAAATCTGTTGTTTTACTTTGGTTGCCGAGCAATCAACATCCAGTTAAATATAAAAGTGTAAAAAACATGACAGTTTTTATTAATAAAAAAGTTTTCTTGAAAGTTTTTAGTTTTAATTGAAAGATAAATGATTAAATTTACTATTTCTGGTAAGCAAAATACTCTGGTGTATTTGAAATAGAAATTATATTGTTTGGAATCTAAAATTTTGAGATTCTTTTTAATTTTTTTAATTTTTCTGCCATTTTTGAGTGATTGACACATTTTTAAACAAAAGTTAATTCTTTGTTTTTTAAAATCTTGCAAAAATAAAATATACATCAGTGACACATTATTTTTGAAAAATTAACAAATTCAAGGTTAAATTAATCTGATTTACTTATTTATAGCATGAAATTTAGAATAAAACTATTTCTTAATCATTCTGACTTTTTACTGTGTATTTGACATGTGATGACAGCCAGACAGATGTGTGATATGATAAGTGTATGGCAACTGGAATAGACAAAATTGTCCAAATTTTTTTTCTATAAGAAGAAAAAACCCTGAAACACATGCACTTTTAATGTACACATAGAAATTAAGCTTTTCAATTTTCAATTAGTAAATATAGTCTTCACTTAATAAATAATAACCTAACACCAACAAATCTTTGAAGTATTTTAAAAATATTTTTGAATTTTTATAAATTATTATGATTAGAAAAAAAATAAAAACAATTCTTTTAAAATTTCATTATTAATAGAAAAAATTTTTCTTCAGATTATAATGTGCTTAAAATACATTATTTATTAAAGTAATTAAAAGCTTATCAAATCAAATAATGTCATATTTTTATTGCATTTTTATTCTAATACTGGGAGCAGATTTTCAGAAAAAAAGTAAAATGTTTGAAAAAATATTAGGTGATTTACATTCCCAACCAGTCCTGCATTTAACTAATAAAACCAATTTTCCCAACAAAATTTAATTTTTTAAACTTTCATGAATCTACATGAAGTGGTGTAACAGATGTAAAAAAATATTTTTACAAGGATTTTTTAAAAATAACAATTTAAAAAATATTTTAATTTGTGAATAAGTCCTGAAAATTCATTAAAATCTGACAATTGTTTGATTTTTGCAAGAATTTCCAAATTAATGTGTTTTGCACCTGCAAAAACTGAATTATGTAATATTACATTATCTGTTGTAAACACTCATAATGAATTGGTTACCTGCAAAGATCAAAACAAGATTTTACTAAAATTTCGATTGTGTTAGAAAGGATTAAATAATTTTTTAAATAATTAAAAATACTTTGATGTTTCCTTTTAGTAATGACATAAACATTTTCATGGAAAAACTTTGTTTTTCTTAAGTTTGGGGCAATTTTTCTTCATACTATGCTATTTTTTCAGCGATTTAGTAGATCTACGATGAAGAATAACATCAAAGACAAAACATTAAATATTTTTTACACTAAAATAGGGACAAAAGTCCATATAAATATAAGTCCACAAATCCATAAGACGGAGGGTATGTAAATATAAAAGTGGACATTGAGGTCAACACTCAGCAGGGACAGTCTGTTTTATGCTTTCGAATAACTTTAAGCATAACTGTTACTGCCCACCATTAAGATAATACAATAGACCTTATGCCCATAATGCACTACTGACCAGCATATATATGGCCTGAAGATTGCATTTAAGCATGAAATAGACTTTCACACTGGGTGTTGACTTCAGTGTCCACACACACACACACACACACATATATATATATATATATATATATATATATATATGTATGTGTTATGTCTTGAAGGCTGTCACAATAAAATAAAGGAAGGTCGGGAGGTGTTTGTATAACCTGTTTATTATGATATTTCAAGACTATAATCTCATCATCAGAATGGCAGAGAAATCCTCAGAATGACCGTGCTTTTTAGCTGCCCATCTATGAATGGCTGGCTTTATCGACTGCTGCTGTACATGTGTGCATGTATGTATGTGTGCATGTGTGTGTGTGTGCGAGTGTGTATCTGTGTGCATTCTAGTTGGGTTTTTTTTATTTTATGGTCTAATGGTGTGTGTGTGTGTGTGTGTGTGTGTGTGTGTGTGTATTCAAGCTGGGGTTTTATTGGTCTGATGGAATCAGTTCGTAGGATCTGGGAGTTGATGTGACTTTGACCTGGTCAAAGAATATCAGTTACATTGCTGTTGTCTTATCTGTCTGATTTATCTGGTTGTATTTGCTCGTTGTGTGTGCTGTCATTGAATCTACTTTATTTTGTATATATATATATATATATATATATATACAGTTTATATATATATACAGTATATATATACAGTTTCTGAAAGGATTTTTCTGTTGCTGAGATGATGTGTTATCCCTCGTGGGGATCTTCATATCGAAATGGCCATTCAACATCTTTGAATTAATCCTTTTTAATATATATATATATATATATATATATATATATATATATGTGCGTGTGTGTGTGTGTGTGTGTTCTGTCCTGGTACTTGGTTTGTTATGAGCACCTCTGCTACTACAGCCTGGGCGGGGGAGAAAATGTGTTAGCATGGTTATTGTAATTATTTTTTTTCTGTGTGTATAGACTCTGTGTAGTATTGTAATTAAATTAAATATATATATATATATATATATATATATATATATATATATACTCTTACATGCTGAATGAGCACTATGGAGAAAGGGTTGACTTTAATAAAAGTATCTCTTCACACATTTATGTATCAGTCATTCAGTAATGAATTTGAACACTCTCAGCTACTGGCGAGTGTTTAGATTGTGTAGATAACATGCAAAAGTCCACTTTCCTTCACCAAGCACCTATAGCTCAGAGGTAGAATCACTGACTGATGTCAATTCAGTTTTGTTTCAATCCTCACTAGAAGCAATCAGATGGCTAGCTGTACTGATCTGATAATACAGCAAAATAGGACTGTCTGTGAATGACTATCGTGTTTCAACCATGTCTAAAAGCATTCAGATGTCTAACCTTACTGATGAGCTGTGATACAGTGAAACAGATCTGTCTGCAAATGACTATTTACGCTCTCACACCCTGATTGAGCACTCTGGAAGAATGGTAGATTTTGAAAAAACAGTTGCGACTCTAGCATATACGCATCGCTCATTCAGTAATGAATTAGAGCACTCTGGCTATTGGCATATGAGACATCATACGCTAAAAGTCTGCCTCCTTCCACCGAGCGCCCATAGCTAAGAGGTAGAATCACTGACTGATGTCAATTCGGTCGGGTTTCAATCCTGGCTAAAAGCAATCAGAAGCCTAACTGTACTGATGATACACCTAAACAAATCTGTCTGTGGATATATATATATATATATATATATATATATATATAAATATTAATAAACATACATATTATTCTACATCAAAAACATGACTTGGAGGTGCATATCATATTTTGGGGTCCATATTTAACATATGTTACAAGTAGGGTAACTTTTGTTTATTTAAATTATTTTGTTTTAATTCATTTTCTGTTGACAAAGGCATTAAAAAAGGGAGAAAAAATGATATTCAGACATTCCTCTTCAGAAAATAATTTCTTAGGTGTAGGAATTAATGTTTTCTGCAATATTTCAAAGCATTAACATTTGACATTTTAGGTATGATCTATTTATTTTTCCCAGTAGTGTATGCAGAAAACATTTTTAACCTGAATTATATAAAAATTGCTCTCTTGGTGTGGTTTAAAATATGTTGACCTACAGACGAGCAAGACAATCCTCAAATGGCAACTTTTGTGGATGCTTGCAGACACAATTGTAAATCTAACAATTAAATATAGACTTGTGCATAAACCTTTCCTATAATGGCAAGGAATAATCAAATCAATATTTACTTATAGATCCACATATAAACACAAAAAAATCCTATAAACTCAAGAATATGCCCCACTAAAGTTAACCTATAGACTGAAGTATAAACCAGTTCAATGTTTATTTACAGTCTCAAGTATAAATTCAACCAATGTTTACTTATAGATTCATGAATAAACACAACAAATATATGCATATAAACTAAAGAATAAATCCTACTAATGTTAACCTATAGACTGAAGTATAAACTTGATCAATGTTTGCTTATAGTATCAAGTATAAATCCAAGCAATGTTGAAGTATAGAATTATGACAAATGATTGCTTATAGACCCAAGTATAAATAAAATGTTTGCATATAGACTTATGTATAAACCCATCTAATGTTTACTGTTAGACTCTAGTATAAACTGAACCAGTATTTATCTATAGCCTCAAGTATAAACTCAAACAATGTTTATTTGTATATTTAAGTATAAACAGAAATAATGTTTGAAAACAGACACAAGTAAAAATTCAGTCAATGTTAATTTATAGACTCAAGAACAATGTTTACTCATAGACTCAAGTATAATGGCAGATCCACTATGAAACTAATGAAGCTTAATTTTAGGGACCCAAATTCGAGAGGGACCTGAAGTTACCTTTTTAATGTCTGAAATTTTCAACAAAATTTATGTTTTGTTCAAATGTTTGTTATTAAAATAAGGCCATTTTAGTGTTAGAATCGTATGTCAATGAGTTGAAGTAGCTAATTCTGGCCTTCAAATATGCTCTTATACCCATTTCATATGGCTTTAAATTTTCCCTGTAATTAGTCAAATTTCAAAATTTTCTTGAGAGTTTGCAGTGGCTTAATTTCCAACTGTACGGGATCTTTGAGCCTGCCATTTTTAGCATTTAGATCCACAAATCTAATGTAGGCCCACTACTGTTCAAGTATAATAACAAAAAAACTTCATGTATTAAAAACTTCGGTGAACCTGAAGCAGACTATCACCACATTTAATTTTGTTGTTTTCCATTTTTTTTTTACTTTTTTCAGTGCAGTCCTATCAATTATTACTTAAACTTCCCAATTATCAAAAAAATTTTGTAAAATTACAACTTTTAAAGAAATTTGTTGTGGAGGTCAGTTTCTCATACAACGTTAAAGTAAATCAATCCTCCATTTTCAATCCACTATAAGGTTGTTTGAGAAACTGGTCCCACCCCGCTCAAGATTGTTTAAATACTGAAATTTTTGCAAATTTTTTTTGTCATTCATAAAGTTTAAGGTGTAAAAGATAATATTGCACTGAAAAAAGTCTCAAAAATGAACAAATTTACAGGTGGTGGTAACATTGTACCGGTGACGGGTTTCCAAATGGAGGCTCAATTTACTATACATTGTATGAGAAACTGATCCCCCCAGAAAATGTTTAAATATTGAAATTTTTCAATTTTTTTTTTTTGTCAATCGTAAAGCTAAGTGGGTAATCGATAGAACCATGTTGAAAAAAGTTAAAAAAATATAAAACGACGAAATTAAACATAGTGGTAGTCTGTTTCAGGTCCGCCAAAACTTCATTTATGAACTGCGATGTTTTAATCATCATCTCACTGAGAAAGGATATGCATAGAAGAAGCACAGATGATAAAGCAAGAACTGAAAAGTTCCTTACATATTTAATGGTGATTTTCTTACTAACGGTTTTATTTGAATAAGACACTTTTATGATACAGAGTAAATGTTGCTTCTTTTTATACTTGAAGATGTAAAGGGAAACAAAAACAGAAAACGTAAAGAGTTAAAAAAGAAAGACTAAATAGTAAAATCAAAGACAAAAATAATATTCATAGGAAAATAAAGAAGAGCAAGAAGAAAAACATAAAAAGAGAAAAGAAATGAAAAGAAACAAGCAACATAGAAAGATTTACAAAAAATTACTGGAGAAAATTTAGAAGATTTGTATTGCTATTTCTGGACAATGTTTCAAGTAAAAAGCCATTTTTCTTTTTTCATGCGACAAAAGACAATACTTTATTTTTCTTTCATAAAAATAAAAAATAAAATCGGATAGAAATAATGGAAGAATCTTTTTCAGCTTTTCCCCCTTTCCCATTGTCACAACTGTTCTTCTGATTGGATAACGTATGGCTTTCAATCCCCCCCCTTAACAATGACTTCTCTTTATTTTACTTTCTTACACCTGTATTGTCATAATATTTTTTTTAAAGTTGCTTTGATTTTCTTTAATATTAATATATTTTATAAGTCTTGTTTATTTTTCAATTGTCTTCAAAGAAACTCACCTTGGCTTTCTGAGACATTCTCATCTCAAGTATTATCTTGTGAAATGTCCTTTTTAAAATAAAGATTTGTCCAGAAAGAGAGAAGTTTTATGTAACTAGTTGCAGGAAAGGGGGCTTTGGCATGGTGTAATGGTTAGCAAGCTCGTCTTGCTAGAATCATTATAACTGAGTAGTGAGTTCGATCCTCAGTGAGTACCCCCTACATTCGGCCGTGTGTTACATCTAAGCTACGCTTAGAGAATCACCTTCCTACAGGTTTGGGGGTTGGATGCAGGGCTAACAACCCTGCCCCATAAAAAAGAAACAGTTTGTTACGGAAACAGCAAAAACACTGCCCTACACACCATTAGGTGTAAGGAAAAGTTTTTAGTTGCAGGAAAACAAGATATAAATTTTTATATATCAAGAACAATTTTAGGGAAATCTGTGATAAAGTAGAAAGCTTTCCATGTGACACATTTCACCCTTTGGGATGTCATTCGACTAAAGTGATGTTTATGTTGATGTGATTGCACATGCATATGAAGGAGAGGAGACACTGATAATTTTAAATCAAATCTCTGTTTTCTAAATGTGTTTAGGCTATGTGTGTTGTGGTGCAGAGGATATTGGCTCTGAACAAGAAAATGGGAAGCCAAGTTTGAATTCAAGTTGAATTCATTACATTTACTTACACAAAAATACCATTGGGAAAGGTATTCATCCATCAATTCCTTCCAGTTATGGGTTAAATAATTAGCACATGAAGGATATACCCTGGTGATTGTAATAAAGGGTTCAGTTCAAAATTCCTAGCACATAAAGGATATACCCTGGAGATTGTTAGAAAAGGTTCAGTTCAAAATTCCTAGCATATAAAGGATATACCCTGGAGATTGTAATAAAGGGTTCAGTTCAAAATTCCTAGCAACTGAAGGATATACCCTGGTGATTGTAATAAATGGTTCAGTTCAAATTTTCTAGCACCTGAAGAATATACTGCAGTGATTGAAATAAAGGGTTCAGTTCAAAATTCCTATTACCTGAAGGATATACCCCAGTGATTGTAATAAAGGGTTCAGTTCAAAATTTCTAGAACCTGAAGAATATACCATGGTGATTGTAATAAAGGTTTAGTTCAAAATTTCTAGCATCTGTAGGTTATAACACAGTGATTGTAATAAAGGGTTCAGTTCAAAATTCTTAACACATCATGGAGATACCGCGGTGATTGTAATAAATGGTTCAGTGCAAAATTCCTAGCACATGAAGGATATACGCCTGTGATTGTAATAAAGGGATTAGTTCAAAATTCCTAGTCCCTGAAGGATATACCCTGGAGATTGTAATAAAGGCTTCAGTTGAAAATTCCTAGCACATGAAGGATATACCATGGTGATTTTAATAAATGGTTCAGATCAAAATTTCTAGCAAATGAAAGATATGCTCTGGAGATTGTAATAAAGGCTCCAGTTCAAAATTCTTAGCACCTGAAGGATATACCCCGGTGATTGTAATAAGGGGTTCAGTTCAAAATTCTTAGCATATAAAGTTGATACCCTGGGGAGTGTAATAAATTGTTCAGTTCAAAATTCTTAGCACATGAACAATATACTCCGGTGATTGTAATAAAGGGTTCAGTTCAAAATTCTTAGCTCATGAAGGATATACCGCAGTGATTGTAATAATGGGTTCAGTTCAAAATTCTTAACACATCATGGATATACCGCGGTGATTGTAATAAAGGGTTTAGTTAAAAATTCTTAGCACTTGAAGGATATACACCTGTGATTGTAATAAAGGGTTCAGTTCAAAATTCCTAGCACATGAAGTATATTCCCTGTAGGGTGTAATAAAGTGTTCAGTTCAAAATTCTTAGCACATGAAGGATATACCCAGGTGATTGTAATAAACGGTTCTGTTCAAAATTTTTAGCACGTCATGGATATACCACGGTGATTGTAATAAAGGGAACATTTCAAAATTCTTAGCTACTGAAGGATATACCTTGGAAATTGTCATAAAATGTTCAGTTCAAAATTCTTAGCACATGAAGGATATACCCTGGTGATTCTAATAAAGGGTTCACTTCAAAATTTTTAGCACGTCATGGATATACCACGGTGATTGTAATAAAGGGAACATTTCAAAATTCTTAGCTACTGAAGGATATACCTTGGAAATTGTCATAAAATGTTCAGTTCAAAATTCTTAGCACATGAAGGATATACCCTGGTGATTCTAATAAAGGGTTCACTTCAAAATTTTTAGCACGTCATGGATATACCACGGTGATTGTAATAAAGGGAACATTTCAAAATTCTTAGCTACTGAAGGATATACCTTGGAAATTGTCATAAAATGTTCAGTTCAAAATTCTTAGCACATGAAGGATATACCCTGGTGATTCTAATAAAGGGTTCACTTCAAAATTTTTAGCACGTCATGGATATACCACGGTGATTGTAATAAAGGGTTCAGTTCAAAATTCCCGGCACATGAAGGATATACACCTGTGATTGTAATAAAGGTTTCAATTCAAATTTCCTAGCACCTGAAGGATATACCCTGGAGATTGTAATAAAGTGTTCAGTTCAAAATTCCTGGCACATGAAGGATATACCCTGGTGATTGTAATAAAGGGTTTAGTTCAAAATTCCTAGCACCTGAAGGATATACCCTGGAGATTGTAATAAAATGTTCAGTTCAAAATCTTTAGCACCTGAAGGATATACCCTGGAGATTGTAATAAAGGGTTCAGCGCAAAATTCCTAGCAACTAAAGGATATGCCGCGGTGATTATATTAAGGGGTTCATTTCAAAATTCTTGCCACATGAAAGATATACCCTGGAGATTGTAATAAAGGTTTCAGTTCATAATCCTTAGCATGTAAAGGATATACCTCAGTGATTGTAGTAAAGGGTTCAGTTCAAAATGCTTAGCACATGAAAGATATACCCCGGTGATTGTAATGAAGGGTTCAGTACAAAATGCTTAGCACATCAAGGATATACCTCGGTGATTGTAATAAACGTTTCAGTTCAAAATCCTTAGCACATGAAGGATATACCCTGGGGATTATAATAAAGGGTTCAGTTCAAAATTCCTGGCACATGAAGAATGTACGCTGGAGATTGTAAGAAAGGGTTCAGTTCAAAATTCCTGGCACATGAAGGATATACCCTGGTGATTGTAATGATAGGTTTAGTTCAAAATTCTTAGCATATGAAGTATATATCCTGGTGATTGTAATAAAGGGTTCAGTTTAAAATTCCTACCAACTGAAGGATATACCCTGGTGATTGTAATAAATGGTTTAGTTCAAAATTCCTACCAACTGAAGGATATACCCTGGAGATTGTAATAAAGGGTTCAGTCCAAAATTCTTAGCATATGAAGGATATACCCTGGAGATTGTAATAAAATGTTCAGTTCAAAATCTTTAGCACCTGAAGGATATACCCTGGAGATTGTAATAAAGGGTTCAGTCCAAAATTCTTAGCATATGAAGGATATACCCTGGAGATTGTAATAAAATGTTCAGTTCAAAATCTTTAGCACCTGAAGGATATACCCTGGAGATTGTAATAAAGGGTTCAGTCCAAAATTCTTAGCATATGAAGGATATACCCTGGAGATTGTAATAAAATGTTCAGTTCAAAATCTTTAGCACCTGAAGGATATACCCTGGAGATTGTAATAAAGGGTTCAGTTCAAAATTCTTAGCAAATAAAGGATATGCCCCGGTGATTGTATTTAGGGGTTCATTTCAAAATTCTTAGCACATGAAGGATATACACTGGAGATTGTAATAAAGGGTTCAGTTCAAAATCCTTAGCATCTGAAGTATATACCCCGGTGATTCTAATAAAGGGTTCAGTTCAAAATTCCTAGCACATGAAGTATATATCCTGGTGATTGTAATAAAGGGTTTAGTTCAAAATTCTTAGCACATGAAGTATATATCCTGGTGATTGTAATAAAGGGTTCAGTTCAAAATTCCTACCACATGAAGGATATACCCTGGAGATTGTAATAAAGGGTTCAGTTCAAAATTCCTACCACATGAAGGATATTCCCTGTAGAGTGTAATAAAGTGTTAGGTTCAAAATTCAGTGATTGTAATGATAAAGGGTACAGTTCAAAATTTTTAGCACATGAAGTATATATCCTGGTATATTGTAATAAAGTTTTTAGTTAAAAATTCCTAGCAGATGAAGGATATATGCCTGTAATTGTAATAAAGGGTTCAGTTCAAAATTCCTGGCACCTGAAGGATATACCCTAGAGATTTTATTAAAGGGGTTAGTTCAAAATTCCCAGCACATAAAGGATATACTCTGGTGATTGTAATAAATGTTTCAGTTCAAAATCCTTAGCACGTGAAGGATATACCCTGGAGATTGTAATAAAGGGTTCAGTTCAAAATTCCTGGCACATGAAGTATATACCCCGGTGATTATAATAAAGGGTTCAGTACAAAATTCCTAGCACATGGAGGATATACCCTGGTGATTGTAATAAAGGAATTAGTTCAAAATTCTTAGCACATGAAGTATATATCCTGGAGATTGTAATAAAGGGTTCAGTTCAAAATTCCTAGTAACTGAAGGATATACCCCAGTGATTGTAATAAAGGGTTTAGTTCATAATTCCTAGCACCTGAAGGATATACCCCGGATATTTTAATAAAGGGTTCAGTTCAAAATTCCTAGCACCTGAAGGATATACCCTGGAAATTGTAATAAAGGGTTCAGTTCAAAATTCCTAGCACCTGAAGGATATACCCTGGTGATTGTAATAAAGGGTTCAGTTCAAAATTCCTAGCACCTGAAGGATTTACCCTGGTGATTGTAATAAATGTTTAGTTCAAAATTCCTAGCAATTGAAGGATATACTCCGGTGATTGTTATAATGTGTTTAGTTCAAAATTCCTAGCACCTGAAGGATATACACTGGTGATTGTAATAAAGGGTTCAGTTCAAATTTTCTAGCACCTGAAGGATATACCCTGGTGATTGTAATAAATGGTTTAGTTCAAAATTCCTAGTAATTGAAGGATATACGCTGGTGATTGTAATAAAGGGTTCAGTTCAAAATTCCTAGCATATGAAGGTATATACCCTGGTGATTGTAATACAGGGTTTAGTTCAAAATTCCTAGCACATCCGGTGGGCATTCACGCCATGAACTTTGCTATTTCCCAATCCCTTACGCAAGTGGTGAACTTCCCCACTCGCTTCCCATGCACTCCCTCGGGTCATTCCTCACTGCTAGATATATGTTTCACCTCTGCGCCTGTCAAGTCTCGCAGCTTTGCCCTCTCGGCAACTCCGACCACGCTGTAGTCTCTCTCAGTATTTCTTTCCAATCTCACTCCCCCCAGGATCCCCCTACTTATAGAACCTCCTACCTCTACCAAAAAGCTGACTGGGATGCCTTTCGTGATTTCCTCTGCGACGTCCCTTGGGGAAAAGTGTTTGACCTATCAGTTGATGACTGTGCCTCTGAGGTCTCGTCATGGGTGAAAGCTGGCATTGATGCCTTCATACCCACCAGGAAGTATTGCTTAAAACCTCATTCCTCTCCATGGTTCTCCCCGGCCTGCTCAGCTGCCATTGCCCACAGGAACCATTACTTCCGTCTATTCTGGAGACAGCCAACTGATCACAATAGGCACCTGTTCACATCTGCTCGCAATGAGTGCAAGAGAACCCTAAATGACGCCAAACAGTTGTTTGCTGAGAGAATGCGACAGCACATAGCTGACCGCAAGTTCGGCTCCAAGGACTATTGGAGGATTTGCAAATGAGTGCTCAACAATAGGAAATCCTCAATACCTCCTTTAATCCACAGATTTGAGGTTCTCACGTCATCTGCGGACAAAGCTGAGTGCTTTGCCCACAGATTCTCATCCAACTCCACATTCGACTCGTCCGGAGTACACCCACCTGACTTCCCTATTAGAACTGAGGCCAAACTGCACGACATATATATTACCCTGACAGTAGTATCCAGAGTAATTTCAAAACTCGACCCCTATAAGGCATGTGGCGACGATGGAATGCCGGTGATAGTCCTTAAGAGGTGTGCTCCTGAACTTTACCCTGTCCTCTCTAAACTATTTAACTACTGCCTTTCTGCTTCCTGCTTTCCTGCATGCTGGAAATTCTCTTCAGTCATTCCTGTATTTAAGAATTGTGGTGAACCCTTGGACCCATCCAACTATCACCCTATCAGTCTTCTATTGATATTCGGGAAAGTATTCGAGGCTATAATCAATGCTGAAATAATTCATCATCTCACCACCCACAAACTGTTCTCTGACAGGCAATATGGATTCTGCTTCGACAGGTCCACGGCCGACCTGCTAACAACTGTAACGGAGTACATGCTACAGGCCCTTGATGAGTCTGACGAGGCTCGCGTGGTTGCTCTGGACATCTCCAAGGCTTTCGACAGGGTTTGGCACTCTGGTCTCCGATGCAAACTACGCAGTTATGGTATTACCGGTCGCCTGCTTGACCTAATCCAATCTTTCTTAAATAACCACAAAATGAACGTCATTCTGAATGGGCATGCCTCTTCGTCCTACAGCACGAATGCTGGTGTCCCACAGGGCTCTATCCTGGGCCCGACGCTCTTCCTTATTTTCATCAACGACCTCCCAGATGAGATCAAGTCCCAAGTAGGCATCTACGCAGATGACACTACAATATACTCCTGCTCCAGTAAGAAACCTCTCATGGCGGACAGACATAATCTCGCTGCTGACCCTGAGCGGGATCTACACTCTGTGGTGAACTGGGAAAAGAAGTGGCTTGTCAACTTCAATTCATCTAAGACCAAGTTGTTGTCTGTCAACCATTACAGGCAACCTCTCCTGCCTCCCATAAGCATGGACCAAGCGATTCTCCCGGAGAGTAATATACTATGCCTCCTCAGACTTACCCTGTCCTTAGACCTCAAATGGAACCACTATATTGAATCCATAGCAAAATCTACTGCTAAGAAGATTGGGTCACTATGTCGATCCAGGATGTTTTTTCCACCTGAATCCATCCTGCATATATACAAGTCAACCATCCGTCCATGCATGGAGTACTGCTGCCATTTATGGTCAGGTCCCCCTGCCATTCTCCTCAGTGTTCTTGACAAGCTGCAAAGGAGACTCTGTAATGTGATAGGTACTGATCTGGCGACTCGACTGCAGCCACTTCCCCATCGTCGAAATGTGGCCTCTCTTTGTCTGTTCTATAAATACTTTCATGGCTTCTGCTCGGATGAGCTTAAGTCACTGATACCTCCTCAACAGGTGTTTACTCGTGCAACCAGACTGGCAACTGGGTCCCACCCACTCACAGTCAGGTTAGCCAAATGCAGACGACAATTCTACTCCTGCAGCTTCTTCTCTCGCACTTCCCGCCTGTGGAACTCGCTCCTGTATTCTTGCTTTCCTGATGGCTACAAACTCCAGAAATTTAAATTCAAAGTCAATACTCATCTACTAACCACTGGACTCTAGCTCTCTCCCCTCCCCTGTATAACCTTCCCTTTCTCTCCACCTATGTATCTGTCATAGCACCTGCTTTCTCAGCTTTCTGTTGTTCTTTTCTAACTAGTTTGTACTCCTCACTCTTTTCTAATTAATCTTTTTACATTTATGTAACCCCCTGCACATCAGTGGCATTTCCACCTTGCTCGGGGTGAAATAATTAAAAAAAAAAACAAAAACATGAAGGATACACCCTGGAGATTGTAATAAAGGGTTCAGTTCAAAATTCCTAGCACCTAAACGATATACTCTGGTGATTGTAATAAAGGGTTTAGTTCAAAATTGCTAGCAATTGAAGGATTACCCCAGTGATTGTAATAAAGGGTTCAGTTCAAAAGTCCTAGCACATGAAGAAGGCCAGAGCATACAACAGCCAAAATATCATGCAAATGCAACAAAGATGAGGATAATAGTCCAAACAATGTAAATACTACCTCTCTCAGAAATATAGACAAATACTAAAATTTTTCATGTTTGGCATTTTGGGAAGTGGATCAGCCTAAGAACTTTTCAGTTCGTCCTTACATTATTTATAAGATTCATTCTTTTCAGCTGTATCTTCTGTCCAAAAATTTAATTCCTTATTTTCCAATCACTTCCTTTGCTGACAATGTGCAGGTTCAAGACTAGAAGCTTTCAGTTTCATTTGCATGATTATATTGGACATAAAGTAGAGGGTTGATTTTCTATTGATGTTAAGTAATAAATTGATTCACCTACCCCACAAAAATTATATCTAACAATATCTTCTTCTATGTGCCTTGTTCCTTCAGGACATAGGCAATCATGGCCTTTCTACTTTTCCCTATCCCTGGTGGCTCTGAGCACGCCTTCTCCTGTTACACCACCCAAACCCTGCTCTGCCATCCACTAGCTCAAGCCCATAAGTCTAGAATATAAATGTATAGAAACTAGCATGGCTTCAAAATGAGGGATCAGTTTATATATTGATTATAATATAGATTTGATACCCCACTTTATATCCACATTATAATTTCTTAAAAACAGTTGGCACATATCTTCTTCTATGTGCCCTGTCCCTTCAGGACATAGACAATCATGGCCTTCCACTTTTTCCTATCCCTGGTGGCTCTGAGCATGCCTTTTCCTGTTACATCATGCAATCCTTGTTCTGTCATCCACCTGATTAGGTCCTTCAAATATGTTATCTGTTGCTTTCCCCTGTCTCTCTTTCCCTCTATCTGGCCTGTTAGTATCAGATTCTCCAAGCCCACCTTCCTCATTGTGTGTCCCAGAAACTTCAGCTGTCTCTTCCTGATGCTCAGTATTAATTTCCTTTTTGTTTCCATCGTTTCCAAGACCTCATCATTGCTCACATGCTCAATCCATGCTATTCAAAGCATCCTTCTGTAGAACCATATTTCAGTTGCTTCAAGTTTTTCCTTCATCACCCTGACCAAAAAGCCCAACCAAAACAAAATTTTGATGTCAGGTCAAATGGTCAAATTTTAGAAGTGGTTTGGTTAAGATTTATTCGGGTCCCTTCTCGCAGTATTTATATGATTATATTGAACATATTGTAGGGGGTCAATTTTTTATAGTCATTAAGTAATAAACTGATCCCCTACAAAATTATTATATGAAACAGTATCAGCCTGGCTAAGAAGCATGCTCAAAACAATGTTCTGATATTTGGGCAGTGGATTCTGTCAAGTTCTTTTTTCAGCATTTCACATCATATAAGATCAAGTGCATGTGTATAAATTTGTATGTGAAATGATTTGTTAGAACATCATTTTTGATCAATACTCGTATCTAGTATATATATATTTATTTCTACTGGCCTGATTATTTACGATAAATTTTTAATACGGAAATATGTATCGTACTGTCAACAAATGTAAACATGTTATGGAAATTAACAAAGATTAATGAAATGGTCTTTAAACAACCAACAATTTGAAATGATTTGTTAGAAGCTTATTTTTGATTGATACTTGTGTGTTGTGGCGTAGTGGATATCGGCTCGGAATGAGAAATCGGGGAGCCAAGTTCAAATTCCAGTTGAATTCCTTGCATTCACTTACATTCAAATACCCTTGGGAAAGGTATTAATCCGTCTCTTCCCTCCAGTTATGGGTTAAAATAACAGGACAGATTGGGTTCTATAGCCTTGGTTGGCAACCAGTCTACTGTAGAAAGCAATGGCAACCTACTGCGGGATAATCTTCTGCCCAGTCAGTTATGTCTCTTTCGAGACATGATCGCCCAAGTGTGTATCATGTATGGCACTTAACTGACTGACTGACTTGTATTTAAGTAGATATTATGTTTTATAATCAAACAGTATATATATTTATTTCTATTGACCTGTTTACATTTGTTGACATTACAATACATTTCAGTGCAGATATGATTATTTATGGTGAATCAAAAATTGTTTGATATAAACTTGATTTGGTTTCGTTTATACTGTTGGTCATCTGTGGTCAAGCAGTCTAAGACACGCCAGATCAATTGGTGGCTTCCCCTATGTGGATATGGATCACAGGTTCGAATCCTGCCATATGACACATATTTTCGTAACAAAAATTTATTGGAAATAATCAGGCCGATAGAAATAAATATATATACTGTCTGATTATAAAACAGAATATGTACTTAAATACGAGTATCAATCAAAAATAATGTTAACAAATCATTTCAAAATGTCGGTTGTTTAATGACCATTTTGTTATTCTTTGTTAATTTCTGTAACATTTGTATGTCTGTATATGTGCTCTAATTCAGAGATCCAACTGCTTACCACTCAGTGCTTGCTTTTTGCATTAGGGGTCCTAATAAATTTTCATTCATAATGTCAAACAATCATCATTAATGTTTATATACAGATATAACTATATATGTTTGTGCTATTTAGCACTATTCAGTTATGTTCCTTTTTATTGAATCTAAGTATATACTACCTTAACCATGGATTGAACTTATAATTACTGTATCACCAAATTCATAAGCCAACACTTCTCTGCTATTGTTATAATCTTTCTAAAACCAGATCTTCTTCTGATTCATGTGACACAAACTTCCACCACTGGCTGGGTTTGAACACTCTAAAACCAAATGCTGAACTAAAAACTTCATTAACTGAGAATATGCTCTGCATATAGCTTCCATTTCACTTACATACTAAAAGAAAACGTTCAATCCAGAATTTTCACCAATTGCACCCACTCCCACCAAGAAAAAAAAAGAAAAATTGAATCTGATCTGAGCCTCAGAAAAGGATATAAAAACCAACAAATGGGCTTCTTTGGCAGTCCATCAGCAGACCAGCCACAATGCTTACCTCAATAGACCACCCCATCTTCATAAAACACTCACTAAAGGCCATCACCACAGTAATTCACAACTCCCCCTCCTAGCGCACACCTTTTTATGACTCTATTTATCCCCTTCTTTTAATGAGAGTCATTCACACAGATTTTCCACTTGTTTATTTTTTCCTTAATACAATTATTTATTTCCTAAACCTCTATCATTTGTTCTTTGTTCTGCCACCATCAGCTTAATATAACACTATTTTTCCATGGAACACTTAGAAACTTAGTAAGTTCAGGTGGTACAGATATGAAATTTGAAATGGAAATAATTGAGCAGTGCTAAATAAGAACAAGATATCTCTAGATATAGACATTGGAACAAGAACAGTTAATCCCAATAGATTGAATAAAGGGTTCAGTTTGAAATTTTCTGAAGATTAGCTGAAGAAAGCTAGAAGATACAAGTCACAACAAAAAATGAAGATATTTATCTGACTAAACTGTCATTACACCTGTATTCCCATCCTTCTCTTGCTCCTTTCTAACTGGTTCGTCTTCCTCTTCACTCTCTTCTAATTAATCTTTTTACACTTATTTAGCCCCCTGCACATCAGTGGCATTACTGCCTTGCTTGGGGTGATACGATTAAAAAAAAAAAACTATAAATAAAGGAATTATGTTTTTTTTTTATCAACTTCCAGGTGAGAAATGATTTCAAAATGATTCCTTGATTTGTTTCTCAAATCAAATTTTCAGATGCCAAGCTGAGCCTAATCAACGTAAGATTATATTAAAGTGTATGTGAATTTTGATAAAATAAAAAAAATGTCAAAGAGAGAATAATTAATCGGAGTCATCACATTGTCAAGAATTTGTCATTTCTCATAAATGCTGAATGACAAAATGCAGCATTTTCAAAAATAAGCGTTGTTTGTTTTATTTTTTTCTAAATAATTTCTTTTTTTAATAAACTGCTGCATTTTAGTTTAAAATAAATAATTCATATTAGATAAGGACAAAAAGAAACAATTCCAATTTCTTTCTCCAGATATCTTTACAGTGTGAATGTAAAGGAGTGAACATATTTACCAAAGGAGACTTAGCTAAACCCTACCCAGTTATTAAATAATGAATTTAAAGAAAGAAAATGAAGTGTGAAATAATAAAAGAAAGAAAGAAAGAAAAAGTGGTCAAAACATTAAAAAAAAACTAAAACTTACACAAAAGCAGGCTTCATTAATATGTCAATACGGCAAGATGTAAGTCTAAAGAATTTCTTTTGAGGAGAAAAATCAGATTTATTTTATAAAGGAAGAAAAAAATCAAAGAAACTTGGTCATTACGAAAGGAAGAAGCAAGACAAAAGGAATAAAATGGAACTACAGAATCCAAACATGCTGGATATTAAAAAAGAAAATCGTCTTGCAGAAAATCTATTTCTAGTGACACAAACAGAAAAGTTCAAACAAAGATTTTCAAGAATCTGTAGAAACAAATGCGTAATTCCAGGGAAGACAAAAAAATAATGGGAAAAATAATTATGTAAAGAAATTAGAGTTACAAACAAAGATAAAAAAAACAATAAAAAGTAAAGAATTAATATAACCAAAATGAAACTATAATAATGATTTGGGAATTTTCAAACAATTCATTTGTAATGATGATGATGATGATGATTATCATAACAGCAATGACAACAACAAGGATTATGATGATGATAATGATGTCCATAATAACAAAACAAGGTAAATAAATGATTATAGCAAATAAGCTCAGAAGATGTATGGAAATATGCACGAATGGGTAGGAATAGAGAGCCACTATGAATTGTGCAAATGGCTCAAATTTTACCATGCAAACCATATAGTCTCAAACCAGAATCTTTTTTTATAAGGAATGAAAAAGCAAAATTTTATGAGTGTTTAAAGAGAAGTGGGTCCCAAGTTCAGTCAAAACTTAAACTGGAACTCATATATCACTGCTAGGGGTTGCAGAAATAGTCATTTCATTCTATTGCACCAGGAAATATTTGAATCCTGATATAAAGCCAGATTAAACCAAAAATGAAGTTTCATTATGTTATGGTGAAACACACCTATTCCTCAGATAATGAACTCTCCCTCCTATATTAATGCTATGGTGAAACACACCTATTCCTCAGATAATGGACTCTCCCTCCTATATTAATAAGAGTTAACAGGAAGTTAACTCGAGAAGTTCTCGGAAAGTTTTGACGTGCTTGGTCATCACAGACTTCTCAGACCTCTGCTTTGTCTAGCGTTGAACTTTTTGCTGAAAAAATTTTTAATCTCTCAATTGGACCTTTTTTTACAGAAAATACCTTTCTTTTGCAGAGTTGAGTTTAATTTTATTTCTGTTTTTCTTATGTTTGTTTTATATGTATTTTTTCTTGTATTTTTAGTTTCGTATTTTGGGCATCGGCCGCCATGTTTGTTTGTGTTTGACCGTGTCATTAATTTTTGTTTTCTTTTTATATTTTTAGTATCTGTTTGGCATTGAGTGCCACATTTATTTTTGTTGAGAACTTTTAAAAAATCTATTGTCTTTAATTTAATTTTATTTTTGCAACAAAGAAGACTTATCTGCTTTTTTTCCCTTGTTAATTTATTCTCTTTTAGTCCCTCCCCAAATATCTTTATTTTTCATACATAGTCATTTAGGCGACTCTTTGTTTGTCTGTTTTAATTTATTACATAAAGTCTTTGTTTTTATTGTAATTTTTTTAAGTACTTTATTTCTGTTGTACCAGTTTATTTACAACTCTTTTTCATTTTATTTAAAGTTTAATTTAATTATCCTCTGTCGAGGATATTTGTTTTTGTTTATTGTATATTTTTTTTGTGCCATTAAAGGCTAAGTTTTCTTTAACTGTTATTTTAAGTTTAATTTTTGGCCGTTAAGGCAAATTTTCATTTAAACTTTTTTGCTGTTTTTCTTTTAATTTAAAACTTTGCCATTGTAGTCTAAATTCATTTTCTATTTTTTTAATTTTATCTTCTTTAAATCTCTCAGGGTTGTTTTTGTATTTCTAAATCCTTTTTTTGTCTAAATTTGTGTATTTTATATTGCTTTGTTTATTCCGTTTTTCCACCCCTCCCCATACATTTAATTTAATTTGGAAGGAAAAAAAGTTTTTTATATAAAGATGGCCGACACAAGTCGGCTTTTTAAAAAGAAATTAAATTTTGACCCTCCTGAAAAACGTCCCCCAAACAAAAATGAAGAAAATTACCCCCTCTTGTGGAAGAGACTTCCAAAAATACTGAGACCAAAACAAATGAACAGTCAAAAGGTATGGTGGCCGAGAATGGTCAAAACTCAAAGCATATTACCTCAAGTACAGAAGCCAAGAATGGCAAAAAAGCAAAACAAGACCAGAAATGTAATGATGCCGAGGTCGGGGAATCGCTCTGTAGCTGGAAGTCCCCACCTAAGTGCAAAATCAATATGATGAAGTTCTTGGAGAGAGCCAAGTGTTACGCACACCTTGTAAAAGAAGGTGGGCTTTTGAAAGTTCCCCAAGAATTAAAGAAAATTGAGAAAGACATAATGTCAGTCTTCGTGGTGGACAAGCATACGCGCAAAATTTGTCGCTCCACGAAGGACACAGTGTTAAAAGCACTGCAGTCCACGGGGGTGAAGCCCTTAAGGATAATTAAAGGTGCAGGCCTCTTCATGTGGGACGTACTGCTACCCACGCCAGAGGAGTGCGTAAAGATGGCCACTGAAGACCTAATTATCAAAGATCATATAATAAGAACTGAATACAATGGAAAAAGAATGACAAAGTAGCAGTATATGAGGTTCCTCCTCAGGTTATCGGGGAGCATCTGGCTGCATACTTCTTGCAGTTTGGCCAAATTTTGGATGCCTCCTGCGATGACCTGACTGGGGGATGGTCTTTTGAAATTATGATCTACCATTATGCCTTCCTGACCCTCCCCAACTGCCTTGACGTTGGGGTCTGAGCCTGCCAGTAATCATGTCCGGCCGAAAACCAAAATGCTGGAATTGTGGAGAGACTGGTCACCCTTCCTCTTCTTGCCCACAGAAGAAGGTCTCTGGAAGCCAGGCCGTAATAGACCAAAATCCCCCTCTGGCCGCTTCTGTCGAATCCGTCTCGCCTGTAGTGGGCATGCCAATGCCCAGGACCGTTGTGGTAGTTCTCCCGGTTGGGAATAAAAAAAGTTCCTTCACACGCCGAAAAAGCATCGCCAGCTGCTAGTGCAGTTTTGGAGAAGGAAAAGGGGGAGTGGCTGGTTGTTGGCAGGGCCAGTAGGAAGCGCCAAGCAGCAGAACCTGGTCCCCAGAAACCCTAAGGACAAAAGGCACTAACAACCGCACTCTCTCCAACAGCAAGAAGGGCGATGCCTCGGCCTGGTCTGCATCTACATTAGAGGAAATAAAGAAGGCTTTTGATCCGGGGTATGAGGGAATAAAAAGAATTAAAAAACTGAATGAGGTGCTGAAAAAGTGATCATCTCGCCCCTCGGCCTCTACCCCGTGCTCCCCTCAAAAGAAAAAATCTAAAATAACACAAAAAGTACATTCATCCCAACCTATACCCCCAAAAGCGTCCCCTCGCAGTCGAGATCCCAGCCCGGTGATAAATTATTTCCATATTTCTCCCCGTCTTTCTCCCCGTCCCTCTCCCCCGAAACAGATGCCGCCTCCAAATAAAAGGCTAAGAAGTCCTACTGCAGAAGATAAAGAAGCCAGGAAAAAACCTGTTAAATTGTCTCATAGGCAAGGGGAGGACATCTGCCGCATTTCCCCGGCTCAGGCTGAGCGTGCCAAAAATTTTAGTAATAGGATAAAGGAACTGAAAACACTCTTTGCAATGAAAAAAATGTACAGATAAGGATGTGGAAGTTCTATCCAATTTTCCCACCGCCCAAAGGCTTCTCACTGTTATTCGCACTGAGCCGGGGGCACGGCAGACTTGGGGCAGGGTCGAGGAGGCCTGTAAATTAATCATTATGGATCCACCCATTATCATTACCAAGTCAAAAAGACGTCAAATTTAGAGAAATTTTGTTCTGGAAGGGTCCTGGTTTTTGTTCATCCCTCCCTCTATAGGGTTCTTAAACTAACCTTTCCTTGGGACGTTGGCGGTCTCTCCTCTGACGGCACTATCAAGAATGAGATGAGCCACAGGTCAATGGGAGAGGCGCTCGGCATCTTTCCCCGTCTATGTTCCGTCCAGGACCCCAACCCTAATCACGTATCATAATGGCTCTATGGTTAGAAAGCTTGAATGCCCGGGGGCTGAGGTCAGAGTCTCGGAGGGTGAGACTAACTCATGATCTCCAACGCCTTGGTGTGGATATTTGTTGTGTGCAGGAGACCCGGTTTTTAGCTGGCGACTATGAGGGCATACTGTCTAGGGATTTTGATCTCTATTCAGCATGTTTTGATGGTCGTTCTAGAGATGTTTCCTGGCTAGTGAGCAAGTCCTTGGGTGCGGTGTGTGCGCTTGTCTTCGCGGATCCAGCGGACAGGATTTGTGTGCTGGATATTACCATAAAGGAGAAGTCTTTTCGGCTCATTGGGGTTTATGCGCCCAATGACCATGCGGGGGCGTCATGCTTTGTTTCGGCGGCTCGAGTCGTTCTTTGGTACATCGAGGCGGGTAATTTTAGCGGGGGATTGGAATGCCGTCCTTGATCCTGAGAAAGATCGTATAGGAGAAAGATCGGGTACTAACAACCCGGATGTGAAACCATTTCGGGATTTTATCGATTGGAATGATCTTGTCGATAAATACCGAAATGAACACTCCCGGGAGGTAGTGTGGATTTGGACTAATAGGGGCAGCTCGGGTTCGGTGATACACGCTAGCAACCTCGACCGAGTCCTAGTTAGGAGAATCGATGTAGGGCTCTTAGGTTGTCCAAGTTTCCATTCGATAGTTTACACGGATCATAGGCTCGTCCGCGTTCGTGTAAACTTAGATAAGCCTAAGGTTAAGTTGGCTGGATACTGGAAATTGAACGCGTCATTATTTGATAGCCAAGATTTCCAGGAACAGCTTTTACTAACATTAAAGCGGGAACTGACGGGGGCTGTGGTTGGGAATAAGTGGTGGGATTCCCTTAAATCAAACTTAGGTCGTTTGCTGCCGACTATTAGCTAATTTAGCGACACAAACGGCAGTAGAGAAAAAGGTTGATCGGGCAGTGAAATCTCGTTATAGTGGGGACGTAGCCTTAACTAGGCCCGAGCTGGCGTACTTGCTTATCAAGAAGGATCAAGCTCTGGTAGTTAGGGCTAGGTTAAAAAGAATGTCTTCTGAGACAACGAATATGGCCGCTGAATTGCGTTCAGAGGAAGCTAGGCAAGCAGTCAATCGAGGACATCACATTGCCGGACGGGTGTACCGGGACCACAGACGTGGGTATATGTGGGGCTTTTCGGGATTACTTCCAGGATCTTTTCATGAGGGAGCTCGGTCTGAGCACAACTCAGTGCGACACCTACTTAGCTAAGAGGCGGCTGAAGCAGCTGGGTGCAAGGGACTCATTACAGAGTCGGAAATCTGGGATGCACTGAAACAGGTTGGCCGGGACAAAACTCCAGGATTGGACGGTCTTCCCTCCGAAATGTACTTGATGCAGTTGTCCGTTTTTGTCCCTTTGATGGCGCTGGTTTACAACAACTGGATGGAGCAGGGGTTTATACCTCGACGCTTCATCAGGGGTGTGATCAAGTTGCTTCGCAAGAGCAAGAGCGGTGGGGGTGGCTTAGATAATTATCGGCCTTTAACGATGTTAAATACTGACTTAAAGATTTTTGCCAATGTCTTGGCCCGCCGTTTGCAGTTTGTCCTTCTTAGTCTGATTTGGCCCAAAGCAGACTTGTCCTGTAAAGAGCAGGACTATTCAGAACAACCTTCATTTGGTATGCCTGATCATCGAGAAAATCGACAGTGAAGCCGCACTGATCAATTTGGATCAGTCCAAGGCATTCGGTTTTTGGAGTCTGTCCTTTCCACCGCCGGTTTCGGGCCGTACTTTCGCTCTTGGATCCGACTGCTGTTTGCGTCCCCTGGTGCGATGGTGGAAGTGAATGGGGTAAGATCGAAGCCTTTCACATTATCTCACTCCATTCGTCAAGGTTGTCCCCTTTCGCCTTTGCTGTACGTTCTTGCGTTGGAGCTCTTCTTTCGTAAGTTAAAGGCGAATCCGGTCGTACGCAGAATTTTCGTACCTGGTGCTACCACCTCGGCCAGGTACTCCGCCTATGCTGACGACGTTTCGGTTTTTGTGTCGAGCAGAGCCGAGATTGACGAAGTTAGCAAAGAGATCAGATGCTATAAGACGGTGACAGAGGCCAAGATCAATCGCGATAAGTCTGTGGGCTTGCGATTGGGTGCGTGGAAGGGAGTTTCTCTTCCCGGATCTTTCCTCTGGATGGACGAGCCGAACAAGATTCTCGGCGTCTGGTTCTGTCCTGATCTCCGTTTGAAAATGAATCGGTTAGAGGTTCGAGAGAAGGCCGAGTGCGCAGTTCGTCTGTGGACTCGGAGGAAGCTCTCCTTAAAGGGGAGGGCGGAAGTACGTGCTTCGCACATCTACCCGATTCTCCTTTACCGACTCTCGGTACTTCCTCTCCCGTGTGCCATTCTTTTGGGTTTAATACAGCTCTTGCTCTCCTTCCTTTAGGGAGAAGACAAGGCTCCCAAGGTGAGTCGGGATATCTGTTGCCTCCATTCTTCTGAGGGCGGTCTGGGCATGCCAAGCGTTGAGATTCGTCAACATACGCTTCGCATTAGATTCCTGGATTTAATGTGTATGCTGGCGGATGAGAACGACGCCCTCGTTAAAGACGACGTCCATAAACATTTTCCATCCTTGAGAAGTGTGCACTTGTCGGAGGAGGAGACCGGCCGGCCGGCCGTACTACTAGTGGCGTGTGCTCCTTCTATCGCGAATGTCGTTTGGCTCTCCAGTTTCTCTTGCGGGCGACGGATGGCCTCTCCAACGCCCAAGCGTTGTCTCTTAAGGCATTATATCGGGTGTTAGTTAGGGGGCCGTTCAAGATGAACTGATAGGCGAGCTCGGGCTTACGAAGCAGGAGACTCGCTCCATATGGCCTTGGGCGCCCGGGTTGAAATGTCTCACTAACGATGAGACACCACACACCTGGCTGATGATCCGTAAGGCACTCTGGGTAGGCAAGAAGCTTCATGTAGCGGGCCTAAAATCTAATTCAACCTGCGTGCGTTGTGGGCTGTCGGCGGAAACTGTTGATCACGCCTTTTTCCACCGCAGTGTTGTTGCCTCGTTGTGAAAGTTTCTTGAAGATCTCGTGGTCCATATGCTGCGTGGAAAGTTCTTTGTCCTTGAGGCTAGTTCTGTTTGTAGCAATGTCGTACCTCCGTTATCTAGGGCTGAGCACTACGTTCTCTTTTGATTACTAAGTGTTATGAGAGTCGTGATTTGGACGACGCGACAGAAGGAATTCTATGGTGATGAGAAGTTTACCTCTTCCCAACTGATCTTGTTCTTTAAGCATCAGCTTAAAGTCAAGATCAGGATGGAAAGGAAAGGAAACGACTCACTCCATCTGAATTTGGCAAAAGGTGGGTGAGTCTTGCGCGTTTCTGTCAAGTGAAAGGTGCTGACCTAGAGTGGTTGTTTGATGCTGGTTAGGCATCAGGATTTTGGGTGTGCTGGGAGGAACATGTGCACCCCTTCCCTGTTAGGTTAGAGTAGGGATTTTTTATTTTTCTGTTTTTCGCTTTAAAAAGTGGTGCACTGGGGTAAGAAATGGTTCGTAAATTTTAATGCTTTCCAAATTAAGCTGCTATCTATTAACGATCATAGACAATCTCTCCTACCCCTCCATTAGCGTTGAACAGGCTAGCCTCCCTGAGAGTAAAACACCACACCTCCTTTGCCTCACACTCTCAGCGGACCTCAAGTGGAATGACTGTATCAAATCCATTGCTAAATCCGCTGCTAAGAAGGTCGGTTCACTGTGCAAGACCAGGATGTTTGTTCCTGTCTGAGTCTGTCCTGCACATATATAAATCTAGCATCCACCGGTGTATTGAATACTGCTGCCACATCTGGTCCGATGTCCCTGCTATTCACCTTAGGGTTCTTGACAAAATCCATTGGAGAATCTGTAATGTGATCAATACAGACTTGGCAGCTCGGCTGCAGTCGCTATCTCACTGGTGTGACGTGACTTCCCTGTGCCTCTTCTATAGATACTTTCGTGGCTTCTGCTCCAATGAATTTAGATCACTGGTGTGAATTTACACGAGCTACTAGATTAGCAACTAGGTTCCACCCTTTTACAGTGAAACCGATAAAATGTAACCGCAATTTCTACTCTAACAGCTTCTTTTCACGCACTTCCTACCTGTGAAATTCCCTTCTGTGTACTTACTTCCCCGACAGCTACAATCTCCAGGAATTTAAATGGAAGGTCAATAGTCATCTCCTATCTTACAAACATCCAATTCTCTCAAAATCTTTTTTTATCTACTCCACCCCCATCCTTGGTATCCTCATCCATCTATTACCCTTCTGATATTTCCTATAACTGACCCCTCTTCCTCATCACTTTCCCCTATGATTCCCCTGCACAACAGTGGCAGTAGAATGCCTTGCTTGGGGGTGAGATGATTAAAAAAAAAGAAGAGAGAGAGAGAAAAAAATCTTATCAAAGAGGAAAGCTCATCAAAACAATTACCACAAAAGTATTTATAGAAAAGGCACAGAAAAGCTACATTACAGCCAAGGGAAAGTGACTGAAGTCAAGATGCCATGTCAGGACCAATAACAGTGCGGATTCTTTTTTGCTATTGTAATGTTTGGTGTTAGAGACTATCGATGCTTGCTAAACATCGACTACCATCATTGTGGGTCAACAGGATAGATGATGATTAAATGAGAGAGCAAAAACGAACCCTGCTAGCGTGCTTAGCATCACTTCTTATTATCCCGTTCCCTTCCGGATCCGCAGAGGGCAGTACCCACTGTGACACCAGAAGTTATTTCCCTTTTATTGGTCAGGACATTACAATGCTTTTTTTTTCTTTTTCTTTTCCTTATTTATTTTTTTTTTTTTATTTTTTTTTTTTTTTTTGCAACTGGAGAGAGTTCATTCAATATGGCTGGAGTACTTGCACCATTGCCTAGGAGGAGAAATCTGTTCCCTCGTGTAAAAGAAAGATGACAGTGAATCAGATTGTTATGTACAGAGATATGTTTTTTTTGTTTTTTTTGTTTTTTTGTTAGTAATCAAGTCTTTTGGGTGGCCGTCTTGTCCGGCCTGAACGCCTGAGGATTAGAGTTGTGTGTTTTGCCTGGTTGTCTTTAGGTTTTGGTGGTGTCACCACGTGTGTATGGCTTTCATCTTCAAAGGAGGAGTAATCGTGTAGGTTGTGTGTGGGGTTTGTTGGTTGTTTAGGGATGTTTTTGAAGAAGCTGGTATTTCTTGTACTTTGGTTGTCCTCGTCTGTGGTGGTAATCATGGATCCCTTTTTCTTTGTTACAGTCATTGGGTTAGGTTGGTAAGGTGTGAGAGCCTTTGAGGTGTGGTTGCTTTTTGCGATGACTGTATCACCTACACTGAGATCATTAGGTTTCACATGTGCCTTTTCTATTGGCGTATCGCTTTATCGTTCTCTTGGCTTGAGTGTCACGCTCCCTAATGCTAGGGTCCTCAGCTATAGGCGTGGTTAGGTGTAGCAGGCGGTTTTTATAGTCCGGCCAAATAGGATTGAGGCTGGGGCTACGCCAGTGGTACAGTGTGGTGTTGTCTGGTAGTCCAAGCAGGAATTTGAATAATTCCTGCTTCCAGCTTCGGCCTTTGGTTATAGCAGCTTTGATGGACTTTTTTACAGTGCGCATAAAGTGTTCTGTTTCAGCATTGGCTTGGGGCCATAGGGGTGTTATTTTTCTGTACCTGAATCCGGTGATGGTGGCATAGGCTTTGAAGTCATAGCTGTTGAATGGTGGGCCGTTGTCCGTTTTGAAGGAGACTGGCATCCCAAATTCAGCGAATATCTTGTCCAGATGTGATATGACTGATGTTGTTGAGATGGAGTCTAGGATGTCAACAACAACATAGTGCGAATATTCATCTGTGACAACAAGAAGGTACTTTTCATTTTGGAGGTGTTCAGTCAGCACTGACTTCTGCCCACGGGGCTGCTGGTATTGAGGACATTTGCAGTGGCTCTCTTGCCGGTTTGTGGGTACTGATCTGGCAGGTGTGGCAGTTCCTGATGTTTTCTTCCACTAGGGGTTGCATGTTCTTGAACCAGACCTTTTCTCGGAGGAGGGCCATGGTTTTCACAATGCCCTTGATGTCCGGCATGTGCTAATTTGACAGCTCTGTTTTGTAGCGATTCAGCAGGCAGCACTATCCGGCGCCCTTTGAGAATTATACTGTCCTTATGTGCTAGTGATAGTTTGGCACGGTTGGCATGCAAGGTGTGGAACGTTGCTTTGCTTTTGCCATCCTCAACACCATGCCATTTGTTAGGTAAGAATAGCTTGGATGATGTTGGTAAGTGTCTTGTCTTTTGCAGTTTCTATTGCAACTTCATCAATTGTCATTGCTTTGGGGGTTGAAATTGAGAGGATGTAGCTTATATATTCCTCTGCTATTTTCTGTTCTCTGCTGCTTGGTAGCAGGTGCATGGGATGAGATAGTCAGCTGAGTTGTCATGGCCTGGTCGGTATATGACAGTCATGTCGTACGATTGTGTTCTCAAAACTCAACGTTCAATGCGTGCTGACAGTTGGGAAAATTGTTGAAAATGGATGCTAGGGGTTTGTGATCTGTATGGACAGTAAATGGAGCTCCGAAAATATATATGTGGAAAGTGTTCACATGCCCATGTGATAGCAAGTGCTTCACGTTCTGTTTGAGAGTATCTTTGTTCGACTGTGGATAATGCTTAGCTTGCAACCTGTACTATCCGTCCATTTTGTGACAGCATGGCGGAGATGCCTACCGGGCTGACATCGGTGTGTTTGTTTGGGTCAAAGTAGGCAAGTGAGCAGGCTTTCTTGATGTTTTTTAGACATTTAGTGTGTCGTTCAGCCCAGGACCACTGCATATTTTTTTGTTAATTGACGTAGTTCATGGGTCAGGATTGCATAGTTTGGAATTACTTGTGCACCGCAGAAGTTGGTCATCACCAACAAGCTTCTGACTTCTGACGCATTTTTAGGGTTGGTAATCCAAGGATTGTTTTAATTTTAAGATTACTTGGGCTGATGCTTTCATTACTGAAGGTGTGTCCAAGGAATTTTAGTGACCTCTTGTTATACTCGCATTTGCCCCCATTCATGGTGAGACCTTTTTCGCGAAGTCATTGGAATATTGCGTGGAGGTTTTGGTTGTGATCCTACTGGTCTGATCTGAAGCAAAGGATGTCATCACGGATGTTGATGGCTCCCTTAATCCCTGCAAGTGCTTGACTGATTTCTTCCTGGAATATTTCACTGGCAGAGTTGACACCAAAGAATAACCTTTTGTATCTGTACAGACCTAGGTGTATTGCAATTTGGTTATGTATCGGGATTCTTCAGCTAATTCCAATTGGTTGTAACCCTGATTGAGGTCTAATTTGCTGAAGATGTTAGCTCCCAATAGAATGTTTTTCAGCTCATCGAGTGTGGGGGTTGGATGCCGCTCACTTTTTATAGCTTTGTTTGCTCCTCTCACATCGATGCAAACCCTGATTTTCTTTTGGTTCCTTTTTTGGTACAACTACAATAGGAGATACCCATGGGATCAGTCCGTCTGCTTTTTCAATTCCTCCCAGTTTCTCATCTTTGCGTATCAGTTCTTATAATTTCCGGTAAAAATCCTCTGTATTTAGAGTGGTTTGTTTTAGTTTTCGAAACACAAACCGGTTATATTCCGTGTTGTTCTTTGGGTTGAAATGGTTCTGCACAACTGAGACAAGTTTATGAAAATGTGTCTCGTTTTCTCTTGGTGTGATCTGTTCGGACGGCTGTTCGTTGATAAGGTCATTCATTGCTTTGCCCACAAACGTTAGCAAAATTGCTTTTTGTCTTTTATCATCCTCTATGACATGTATGATGGAATAATCTGTTGACGTATTTTGCCTATCTTGCAGCTTTGGCTTCCGACTCACAGTCGAATTTTGGATAGTGTGATAGAGCGGCCATGTTTGTTTTGTAGCACGTTGGAATGTCTGTTGTTGCTTTTTTGCGTTTCTTTGTCTTTTTTTGTTGTTGTTAAGTAAACGACTCTGTCCTCGTCGCCAATGTAATGCTTGGTGTTGGAGACAATCGATACTTGCTAAACATTGACTACTATCATTGTGGGTCAACAGGATAGATGATGATTAATGAGAGAGTGAAAACGAACCCTGCTAGAGTGCTTGGCGTCCCTTCTTATTATATTGTTCCCTTCTGGATCCGCAGGGGCCGTAACCCCTGTGACACCAGAGGTTATTTCCCTTTTATTGGTCAGGACATTACAGCTATATATTTAGTGATTATTTTATCTTTATCAAAAATCTCTAAATATATAGCAGGGATACTGGACTATATGTTGCAGCAATATTTAAAGAAAAGACAAATGGTAGACTTATAAACATGTAAGATAGGTTTTGAAGAGAAAAATTGTCTAGCATGACACAGTGAAACAACATTCTTAGCAGCAGAGCCAGCAATTGATTCAATATAATATTTCTGCATCATGTAAGCAGAGAATATAAGCCCTAGAAGATGCAACAATTAGGGTTAGCACCAGCCATTCTGATAGAAGAGAGGGAGAGATCTCTCAGGTGATTAATGCAGGTTGTTTTTTCCCAGTAATGTTCTGAATTATTCTAAAGGTAAATAATAAAATATTTAGGAAAACTAAAAAACAAGGACAAAATCTCCTAAACTATAAAAATTCCGAGTTTACAAAAAAAATGTAAAATTATATATAATTGAATATTTTCTATAAAAATGGTTAAAAGGAAAAAATATGAAACAAAACCACATGATAAGAAGGAAAAAAGCATTTACTGTATTGAGCAAAAAAAACATAACAAAACAAAACAAAAAGCAAAACAAGATGAAAGAATAACAATAAGATGAAAGACGGAATGAAGTAATGATGCCTATGAAAAATAAATGAAGGTTGAAAAATATTATTCGGATTTCATTTCTCCAGGACAAACAATCATGGCACTTCTTTCAATATTCAACAGAAATTCTTATCATTGAAATTAAAATTTTAAAAAAAAACGAAAAATCAGCCAAGATATTTATTTTACTAAGACATGGAATATTTAACTATCTACTTTTTGATATTGACTCATATAATGACTGAAAACTCAAACTCTTCAATATATATATATATATATATATATATATATACTTAGTGTATCGAGGCAGCAAATAATTTTATAAACATATGGTGTTAAATATAAGAGACAATGAATGTCTATTATGTTTAATCATGAGCCGTTCTAAACGTCGTATTTTGGCTTTAATTTCAGTTGAAAATAAAGACAAAAATTCTCCAACATGGATGGATGTTATTATAGTTCAGTCTAAATAACCTCTCTGAAGATGGCTCATGTGAGCCGAAAGCTTAGAAGCAAATCAATAAATAATTATCCAAATGTTGGAGAATTTTTGTCTTTATTTTCACCTGAAATTAAAGCCAAAATACGATGTTTAGAACAGCTCATGATTAAACATAATAGATATTCATTGTCTCTTATATTTAACAGTATATGTTTAGAGAATATACATATATATATATAAACATTGTCTGGTTCAACCCATCATTTAATTTAAAGTTAAAGACCAAAATAGGACAAATATTTTTTAAACTGTTAGATAGACACTTTCCAAAAGAATCGGAACTAAACAAAATTCTCAACAGAAACACAAACAAGCTAAGATATAGTTTTTCGCCAGTAATTTAGATATTTTCATAAAAAAACAAAACGCCAGAAACTTAGATAGCATTGTACAAAACAAAACCACTAATAAAGAATGCAACTGCAGGGACAAAAATAAATGTCCAATTCAAGGACTTTGCAAAAACAAAAGAAGTCATTTACAAGGCAAATGTCAGTCAGTCAGTTAAGTGCCATACGTGATACATGCTTGGGCAATCATGTCTCAAAAGAGACATGACTGACTGGGCAGAAGATTATCCCGCAGTAGGTTGCCATTGCTTTCTGCAGTAGACTGGTTGCCTACCAAGGCTATAGAACCCAATCTGTCCTGCTATTTAACCCATAACTGGAAGGAAGAGACGGATTAATACCTTTCCCAAGGGTATTTGCCCATAAGTGAATACAATGGATTCAACTGGAATTTGAACTCGGCTCCCCGGCTCCTCGTTCCGAGCCGATATCCACTGTACCACAACGCAAATGTACATGGCTTAAATGGCCAAAATAAAGTATATTTGGGTTCAACCAAAGACACCTTTAAGACCAGATAGTTCAATCACAAGTCTACATTCAAAATAGAAAACTTAAAAAACTGTACAAAATTGGCTAGTCCCGTGTGGAAATTAAAATCAAAATATGGAAAAGACCCTGACATAACGTGGAGTAACAGCCAAGCCTTATAACTGTGCCAAGAAGAAAAGTTAGAGATTATGCTATGCCCAAACAAAAACGAACTATTGAATGAAAGAATGGAAATTATTACTAAGTGTAACCATACTAAAAAATACCTTTGTAATTTTAAAAATTGTGCAATTCAAAAATTCCTTGCCACGGGTGAAAAAGCCATTAATTAAAACACTGTTACGTGAGCATTCTTTTAAAAAAAATCCTGTCTCTATGTTTGTTAAAAATTTTAAAAAAATCTTTTAAAATTTTTCCTTGTCTTTAACTAGATCTCTGAAGAAGTTTTAATAAAAGTGAAACATGTCAGGCTAAGACACATTTCCAACTTTGTTCTTTATCATTTATATATATATATATATATATATATATATATATATATATATATATTATAAGGAAGTGAAAGAACAGAGAGATTAAAACCTATTGTTCATTGCATTGATGAATGCAAACATAAAATTTGTCACTTGGTTAATTGATGTTATTTTAGCTCCCTCACTCATAAGTGGATCTTTTTGGAATCATTCAGTCACCTCATCAGAAGGTTTCAGCAAGTGACTGCTTATTTTCTTATTTTCATGAAAAAATTTCTTAATATCTATTGTTGTTTGTTTTTGATTTTGCCGACAGTAGAGTATAGTAGGGTCAATTGGGAACCATCAATGAGAAAAAGATCACTATAACACAATTCAGTCTACCAGAAATTTAGAAACTTCTTGCTGTACTGCTTTGAATTCATACTAGAAATTCCAAGATGTACATTTCAAAGACTTCAGGTGAGTTATAATGGTAATTACAGTAGTGTTTAGAGTTATGACTAGTGATGGCAATATTATACCTCCATTCATCTTCCTAAAGGACCTCAGACTTAACAGAGATGCTTACATCAAGTGCCTTGAGGAAGTAGTATTGTTCTTAGTCATGAGGGTGACTGCTAAAAGAACCTATATCTGGCAATAGGGCTCTGCACCATGCCACGCAAGGAGGAGAAACAAGTCATGACTGTCAGACAATTTTTGTGACCATATGACCCCTTACATCTGGCCACCTAACTCTCCAAACTCTAAACCCTTTGATTATAATGTGTGGGGCACAGTTAAGCTAGAGACTAACAAAACTCCTTGTAACACCAAAGATGAACTGAAGGCAAGGATTATGGCAACATTTATAAACTTAAACAAGGAAACCATCCAGAAGAGCTACAGGAAATTGCAAATTTTTTCTGATGGCTGTGGTTGAAATCAATGGGGATTTTATTGAAAAAAATGTACTCTTTAGTATTTCAAGATATTTTTGTGTAATTTTGGTAAATATATCTATTAAAATGTGATGTTAGTGTTATATTAATTTTTGTATAATTTAGACGACAGTTTATCCATCCTACTCTGTATACTGTATATAGCATATATTAATAAATATACATATTATTTGTCATTTGTAGCACGACTCAGAATTTAATGCATGATACATTCTTTATGTGCTGAACAGAGATTGACCGTTACACAATCTAAAGTTTAATAAAAAATTTTTGAGAAAACTTAAGTTATGAATGTAAACTTCACTGAACAATCAGCTTAATGAGTATGTAACAAAATTCATCATATATATGATGTGCTTTGAATATTGCTACCATATGTAGTCTTGTACTTGTACTAATCTGTCAAGATTAACAGCAAAATTCACAGAAGGTTTGTAATGTAATCGATCCTGATATGGCATCTTGACATCAGTTGTTTTCTCACTGACATAATATGGCTTCCCTCTGTCTTTTCTACAAATATTTTCATGGTAACTGTTCTGGTAAGTGTTTCTCCTTAGTGACATGATTGCATGAATTTGAGTGTGCTACTAATTGCCAGAAATTCAACTGGAGCCAAGTTCAAATTCCAGTTGAATTCCTTGTATTCACTTATGCACAAATACACTTGGGAAAGGTATTAATCTGTCTCTTCCCTCCAGTTATGTGTTAGATAACAGAACAGATTGGATTCTATAGCCTTGGCTGGCAACCAGTCTACCACAGAAAGTAAGGCAACCTATTGCAAGATAATCTTCTGCCCAGCCAGTCATGTCTCTTTCGAGACATGATTGCCCAAAGCGTGGATCATTTATGGCACTTAACTGACTGACTAATTGCCAACTAGGTCTCACCATTTTTAGTGTTGAACTAAATACCACTGCCACTTCTATTTTATGAGTTTCTTTTCTCACGCTTCTGGCCGATGGAGCACCATTCTTATTTCTTGATTCTCTGCCACCTACAATCACGAAAAATATAAATACAACATTGTTGTCTTCAGTTCTGCCTGGAATCTCTTCCTCTATTGTCTTTTTCCTCATTTCTTCTGACTAAAGTCTTCTTATTCTCTTTCATTCCCTGTAACCCTGCTGTGTATTAGTGACATTATTGTCTTTCTTAGGGTGAGATGATTAAAAAAATATCATCCATCCTTTCTGAGGGTGAAATGATTAAAAAATATCATCCACCCTTTCTTAGGTTGAAATGATTAAAAATTATCATCCACCCTTTCTTAGGGTGAGATAATTCAAATATATCATCCACATGGGAGTTTGCTCCAAATTGTAGCAGTTCTTGGGAGAAAGCTGTCTGAGCAGAACATTGTTCTTAAAAATAAAATTTGAAGAAAATGTGGAGGCTTCAACTTCGTGAATGTATCATGAAAAGTGATACACTGCAATAAGCCTTTTGTCTGGTAAAATATGATCCTTGAAATATTTGAAGAGAAAAAGAGTTCCAGTCTTGAGATGGAAAATCTAATGTTAATTTGTTAAAACATTGATGCCACAGAGTTTTACCAAAGTATACATGTATATATCAGCATGCAGTGTGGGTATAGAAGAATCCAAAGGAGTATACTGTACATACAGGATCATTTGTGTAAAATCCTTTGTTAAATAAAGACGAAAGCTGACAATGGTTCACCTGAAATAGACCTATACTTCCGATTCACCATGAAATAACATGTCTGTCTTAATTTTTCTTTTATATATATATATATATATATATATATATACGCTCTCACACCCTGATTGTGAACTATTGAGGAATGGTAGACTTTAAAAAACAGTAACTACTCTTGCATCTATACATTGTTCATTCAATAATGAATTTGAACACTCTCAGCTACTGGCGTAAGTTTACATTGTATATAACATACTAAAAAAAACCCTTCCTCTACCGAGTACCCATAGCTCAGAGGTAGAATTGCCAACTGATGTCAATTTGATCGGGTTTCAATCCTGGCTAGAAGCAACTGGATGTCTAACCATACTGATGTGCTGTGATACAGTGAAACAGATCTGTCTGCAGATGACTATATATATATATATATATATATATATACATTTCAGCCAAATTATATCATTCATAAGTTAATACTACTTATTTAGTAATAAGTAATAAAAGTATGCAAACAGATAAACATTCTTTTTCCTAATTTGAAATCAAAACTTAAAATTTTAGCATCACATGACTAGGTCAAGTGAATGCTGGTCTTTTAAAAAAGAAGCAGACTATAAAAGAAACCTTGTCAAAAAACTGAAAATATTGTTTAGATGAGAACACATTGGTGAGAGTGAGGGGGAAAGTGAAATGAGTCTGCAATGATAATTAGTAGACGGATCTCTTAGATTCATTTGTAGTGTTCTCCAAAGAATGAACAAGTTGGAACATTGACAGCCTGAGGATCTCCTACATCAATGAGCAACCAGATGTCAAACCAACACGACATCCACCATCGTAAAATCTCAACAACTTTGGAGGAGATGACACCAACAACAACAGAAACAGCAACAAATTTTCAGAAATGGTAAAGAAGCACATTGTGGCAAAAGAAAGAGATAAAGAAGAAAAAAAGAAAGATAAAAGAACTGGGAAGAAGAATGAAGAAAAAATGAAATAAATTAAGTAGTAAGGAGAGAAAAAAAAGAATGGAATTACAAAAAAATATGAATAATAGATGAGAAAAAAGGAAGAAGAAAGAGAAAGAGACAGATGAAAAATTGACGAAAAAGAGTGAAATGAATGACAAAGGAATGGAATGACTAGGAGTTTTTGGAATAATAAAAGCAGAAAATGTTAAAAAGTTTGTAAAATGAATCAGGAAAGAACAAAAAGAAAAAAAGAGAAGAAAGGAAAAAATTGGGGGAAGAAAAACTAGAGTTTACATGATAATATGAAAAAATATGAAAGAAATGATAAAAAAGAAAGCAATAAAAATTTCCATAAAAAGATAAGAAAGTAAACGAAAAATAATGAAGGAAAAAAGAAAAGAATGATAAAAAATGAAAATGGAAAAAGGATAAGAAATAGAAAATGAAAAAGATAAAAATGAAGTATTAACAAAAAAAAGCAAAAAGAATACAGAGACAAGAAAGAAAGAAAGAAGGAAAGAAAGAAAGAAAGAAAGAAAGAAAGAAAACAAACAAAAGAAAGGAAGAAAGAAAGAAAGAAAAACAAAAGAAAGAAAGAAAGAAATAAAACTGCATAGACTGGATGGGAAGATAAATTACAGAAAAAGAATTATTGAAATGAAAGGAAAAAATAGAAACAGAAAAAAATGAAACCAATGTAAATAAAAATTAATGAAATATTTAAAAAAAAAGAAATAAAAGACAAAAGAATTGTTGATGAATATACTGAAGAAAAAAAAAAGAAAAACTATAGTGAGTAAATTGAAAAAGAAAGACAATGTGTTGTTGTAAAAAAAGGTAATAGAGATAATTTCATTAATAAAGGCAAAAGGGTGTAAAAGAAGAAACTCTTAAAGGGAAAAGATGAGGAGAATGAGAAAAAAGGGCAAAAGGAATGTAGAAAGAGAGAAAATAGAGTAGGAGGAGAAGTTATAAATGAAGATAAATTCAGAAAGAAAAAGAAAAAATAGAAAGAAAATGAAGACAAAAAGTAGAAAGAAAAAAAGAAAGCTGACAGTAAGGAAATTACAAAAACAAAAGGACAAATTTGATCAGAAAGAAAAAATTATCAAACAAGATTCCAAATAAATTTTGTTCTAGAAAATAATTGAAAATTAATTATAATTGAGAAGTAAAAAATTTAATATTACTTTTTAAGAAAGATTTTTTATTTCTGAGAACTATTTTTTAAAAACCTTTCTGTCTGCTAATAATTTATGCACCTGTCTTAGAAAATTCGAACATCATCAAAACTGATTATCTATCTATCTATCTATCTATCTATCTATCTATCTATCTATCTATCTATCTATCTTAGTCTGTTCATATCTAACTATCCATGTTCATTATCTATCTATTTAGCTAGCTAGCTATTTATGTCAGGTCTGTTCATATCAATCAATCAATCAATCAATCTATCTATCTATCTATCTATCTATCTATCTATCTATCTATCTATCTATCTGTTTACAGATACTATAAAAGGTGGGACTGAAGAGTTCTTAGCCTTACCCACTTACCAAATATGATCAAAAATCAAATATTTTTAACTCTTTCTCCATAAGACTGACAACTTTTCTGCACACTTTCATATCTTACCAAGTAGTAGTCCTATTGACCTGATTTCAGGTTCACTTTACATGGTATGCCTGTATTTTCATTTCTGGATTGTTTCTCTCTTCATTAAGGGTGATGGTAGTAAACATTTTTCTGAGTTGAATACAGGGAACTGAATCTTAGAGTAACTCCTAAGAAGTCTATCTTGTAGCACACATTTACTATCAGGGCTACAGTTTTGCCATTTTGTGAATGAGATCTGGATCAGGCAATTCTTTCAAACAGAGCTATATTTTTTGACAATTAATCCAGATTTGTTTACACATGCAATTTTTGTAGCTGCTATCTAGCTAACTTCATTCCTTAAGGCTCAAAGACATAGTGCATTGAAACACTGGTTTGAAAATCAAACTGGAAATCACCAAAGTTATGCAATATTGAGCCTGGTCAGTACCACTTGGGAATACCAAGTGCTGTAAGCTTGAATGCATGGGTGGTTTAATGTATAATGTCTCAGAATTGAGAATTAAAGAGCCAAGTTCTAATTTCTGTATGAATTTGTGGTGGATAGCAAATTAAGAATTAAAATCAATCTTCTTCTCTTTTACAAAAATTCACAATGACGTGTAAAATCCTGGTTTTTCCCAAACAGAAAAAGGATTGACCTTGTGCTTACAGAAAAAGTCAAAATTGAATTTCACAAGTACATGTTAAATTAATATTCTGACCAATGGGAGTGATTTGCAAGATTGGAAAGAGTTGGCGATCCAGTGTGAAAAGAAACAGAATGATTATAAAAGGCAAAAGGAAGGCCAGCCAGACAGTCACAGATGAAAGCAGGAGAGATGAAAGGCTAAAATGTGACAGAAATTTCAAGTCAACCCTGACATAAAAGGTCGCATCACACATTCATCCTCTTTCTTCTTCTTCATCCAAAGACATTTCTATCAAACAAACACATACAGCTAACCCTAATGATGGTTTATTGTGGGGTGACAGCAATGACATGTTAGGTTGTCACAAATAAAATGACACACTTTACAGGAAATGAATAAAACTCTACTGAAATGTCAAATATCTAGTTTATTTAATTGAAATAGGCACAGTGTCAATGAATGAGTGTTTGCCAATATATTGTAGCAGGATAGGAAATTAAGAATTAAAATCAACCTTCTTCTTCACTTTTACAAAAATTCACAATGACATGTGAAATCTTGGTTTTTCCCAAATAGAAAAAGGATTGACCATGTGCTTCAAGAAAAAGTCCAAACCTGATTTCACAAGTAGATGTTAAATTGATATTCTGACCAATGGAAGTGAATTGCAAGACTAAAAGGGACTTAGCAATCCAGTGCAAAAATCAAGATGACTATAAAGGCTTTGATCAGATCAGCACCAGTCACTCAGATGGAAGCAGGAGAGAGGACAAGCTAAAATGTGACAAGGCAGAAACTTCAAGTCAACCAGGACATAAGGTCACATCACACATTGTCCTCTTCCGCCTTCTTTCTCGTGTGCTGATTCATTTTATTTCTTCTTCTCTATTAAAAGACATTTCTATCAAATAGACACTCATACATACATGTACACATAAACACTTTCCAACAAATTACTACCAAGAACATTTCTACAACTCTTGATACCCTTAACTCATTACTCGTTTCTCATTGAACATTAACTGCTACTACCTGTTCTTGTGATTCTTTCCTTCTAATAAATTTCTATTTTAATATGAAAAATGTATATATATTATTATTACACTATTTTTCCACAATTCCACTATGTCTGACACAAGGCTGAATTAAGAAACATTAACCATCTCCCTATAGCTACAGATTTATTATATTTACTTATGCATAAATACCCTTGGGAAAGATATGAATGCATTTCAGCTGTGTTTTAATTCATAGAACCTGTATCATTGTCTCCAAAGATTTCTTACAATCTGAAAATACTTTATGCCTTTAAATAACCTATAAAAGGTTGACAAGCCATAAAAACAAAATCACTCAATCATTGATTCTTGATTCTACATCATCAATCTTGATTCTCTATCTTTCATACAAGCTAAATCATGTCAATACCTAAATTGATTCAGTTGATTTTTCAGTCTTTTACACCAATATAAGCATTCTACATCCCAACTTCCCAGAACATAAATTTCCTCTTCAAGAGGAAACCTGAATTCGTGCTCTTTTCTGAAACTAGTTTCAGTCAATTTATTCTAGTGCAAGAATTTGCAATCTCTGGTTCAGTCATTTAACTTAAGTGTCATACATGATACACACTTGGGTGATCATGTCTCTTTTAATCCATGACTGACTAGGCTGAAGATTTTCTTGCAGTATGTTGCTATTTCTTTCTGCTGTAGACTGGTTGCCAACCAAGGCTATAGAATCCAATCTGTTTTGCTATTTAACCCATAGGTGGAGGTAGAAGAGATGGATTCATATTTTTCTCAAGTATATTTGCATATAAGTGAATGCAATAAATGCAACTAGAATTTCAACTCTGTCAGATTTCTCATTCCAAGCCAATTTCCACTGCACCACAATACATAATCTCTGGTTTCTTGTCTTTAAATATCTAACAAGAACCTCTAAATCACAATAGTCATGGGCTTGGTGCTTATATCAAGGATGGGTTTCCATATGACAGAGACTTAGAGCAAGGACCCTGACTTCATTTTATTGGATTTTCTGTGACCCTAATTATGTCATTCATTTTTACTATCATCCTCAAAGAGTTGTGATGTTTGACTAAATAACTGAGAAAAATGATGCTATCCTGCCTGATCATGGATGAGTCTATCTGTGCTATTGATACAGAAGGTCAACAAACAAATCTTTCCAACCTCTTTCTTAACACTTTTTTGTGCTTTTTTTTAAACATTTTGCAAGGAAGAAAAATGGTATATTTTTTTAATTATCTTAAATGACAGAAAAAGATTGCACAAACATACTCACTACCAAATGAATAAAAACACAAGAAAATTCATATTAAATTGTATTTTATGCTTTTTCACTCTAATTGTATTTTTTTCAATCATTTCACTCTAAGCAAGGTAGGACTGCCATTGGTGCACTAGGGTTTACAGTGAGAGAAAAGACTGGGTACAGTGGGTATGAAAGAAAGGATAACAAATGCACAGGATAAAAGATGCACAGGATGCACAGGATAAAAGATGCACAAGAAGATAGACGACGGCAATTAATGTTGCATTTAAACTTTTGAAGATTGTAACTATAAAGGAAAAACCTAAAAGAAAGGGAATTTAACAAGCAGGAAGTATGAGAAAAGAAACTGTTAGAGTAGAAGAGATGGTTACATTTAACCATTTCAATGGTAAAAGGGTAGAACCTAGATGCCAACCTAGGAGCACATGTGAATTTATGTGATCGGGTCACTAGGAAAAAATCTGGTCAGAGCAGTTACCATGCAAATATTTGTAAAAAGACAAAGGAAAGCCATGTAACATCGATGATAAAATAACTGAAGTTGAGATGCCAAGTCAGGACTGATTACATTGCAGATGCTTCTTTTGATTTTGAACCTCAAGAGGAATAGTAGAAGCATCTGATCAGATATGGCAACAGTATTCAATGTGCAGATGAATGGTAAATTTATAAATGTGTACGATAAATGAGAAAAACTTGCTGGTCTGACACAGAGACCCAACTTTCCTAGCAATAGATACAGCTATAGATCTTTTTGTCTAGACAAATGTTTCTCTATAGTGTCACCTACTTTGAGTTCTTCATACTACTCACTGGACTGTGTCAAGATTGATACCAAGCCAAAGACATCCTCTGCTGTTCCATTTCATAGGACAATATTAAAATACTCCGAAGACAACTGGGATAACTTCAGATCTTTCATTATTAAAGCTTCTCTCTCATCCTTTCTAAAAAATGGAGCACCTAGTATAGTCTCCCCCATTTCTGAGTGGAACTATAAATCATTTATGCTTTCTATTATTAATGGTACTAGGATTATTTCATCAGACAAGGCTAAGCTCTTTGCAATTAACTCAAACACTACAGTAGACAATCAAGGTCATCCCTTACCTGACTTCTCCACTCTCATGGAATGCAAACATTGTAAGCACAAAATCTTAGCTCTGGAAATTTTCAGACTCATCAAAAGTATTAACTCAATGAAGGCTGGATAAAATCCCATTTAAGAGTTTTAACCCTGATTCAATCCCAACTTGGCAGCTCGGATACAGTCACTTTCTCACCGGCCCAATGTGGCTTCCCTGTGTCTTTTCTACAAATACTTTCATGGCTTCTGCTCAGATGAACTCAGCTCACTGGTACCCCACCATACATGAATTTACTTAAGCCAAAAGATTAGCAACTATGTCCCACCCTTTTACTGTGAAACCAATAAATTGTAAATGCAAATTCTACTCCAGAAGCTTCTTCTCTCACACTTCCCGCCTGTGGAATTCCCTTACACTTACTTACTTTCTCAACAGCTACAATCTTCAAAAATTCCAACGTAAAGTCAATAGTCATCTCCTATCTCACTAACTTGCATCCTCTCTCTCTCATGCTCCTTTCTTTGACCAGTCCACTCTCATCAGTATTCTCATCCTTCTCTTACCCCTCTTCCTGACACACCCTGTAACCTGTAACTCTTTCTCATAACTTTCCTCCTATGTAACCACTGCTCAACAATGGCAGTAAAATGCCTGGCTTGGGGTGACACGATTATAAAAAAAATTCTGGTAAAGTTGTGTAAGAAATACATCTCAAGTCTGTGGAGCTTGTAATCTGTTTCTCCTATTTTGAAGAATACTAGTAATACAGGCGGGTCTTCATCCTCATCCCAACATCAGCATATCAGTCTCTTAAAGTCATCAACAAACTCTTTGACCCTGTTATCAACAAGAAAGCTTTTGATCACCTTGCCAGAAACTGACAAACAATATGAATTCCACTCCCATAGATATCTTTAAGGATTTTGATCTAAGCCTTGTGAGTGAAATTGGGATGACTACTCTTCAGAATGTGTATTGTGGTGCAGTGGATATTGACTCAGAGTGGCAAATCGGGGTGCCAAGTTCGAATTCCAGTTGAATTCCTTGCATTCACTTACACACAAATACCCTTGGGAAAGGTAAGACAGACTGGGTTCCATAGTCATGGCTGGCAACCAGTATACTGCAGAAAGCAATGGCTACCTACTGTTGGATAATCTTCTGCCCAGTCAGTCATGTCCTTTTCAAGACATGAACACCCAAAGTGTGTATCACAAATTGCACTTGACTGACTGAAATAAGCATTAACATTTTCAAAATGGTTACAAATTAAATAATTTAAAATCGTACTTATACTTTAGCACTTTTGTGATTTTGGATTTAATTTTTTTTTAAGAACTTAGCAATTTGAGTTAAATCTGTTATTATTTATTTTAGGATGTGCATTGTGATGCAGTGGATATTGACTCAGAACTACAAACTGGGGAGCCAAGTTCAAATTCCAGTTGAATTCCTTCCATTCACTTACGCACAAGTACCTTTGGGAAAGGTATTAATCAGTCTCTTCCCTCCATTTATGGGTTAAATAATGAAACAGATTGGGTTCTATAGCCTTAGCTGGCAACCAGTCTACCACAGAAAGCAATGTCAACCTACTGTGAGATAATCTTCTGCCCAGTCAGTCATGTCTTAAAAGAGACATGATTGCACAAAGCGTGTATCACATATAGCACTTAACTGACTGACTCTTCAGGAGCAATCTCTGGTTGTGCTAGCAGAAAGTCATACTGACCTTGACAAACTGTTGATCACATCAGATTATGTGCTTTTCTCTTAGAAAGAAGAAGAATGAGAACTAGAAAAACAAAAAAGTGAGAAAAAATAGATGAAGAAAAAGGGGAACAAATATAGAATTAAAAAAAACAGAAAGAAAAGAAAGAAAAAATTATTTGTTTTTTATGGCTTATCAATATTTTATTTAAAGCCATAAAATAATATTAAGTTGTAAGAATTCTTTGGTAATGCTAAAAATATGCCTTTTTTAAAAAATCATTTCACCCCAAGCAAGGTGGTACCACCACTGATGTTCAGGGGGTTACATATGAGAAGAGTAAAAGTTTTAAGCAGAAGGAGAGTGAAGAGAAAGACGAACCAGTTACAGTGGGGGACAAAGAAAGGGAAAGAGAAGGATGTCAACACAGGAGTGAAGATAGTTGTGAAGGAAGAGAGAAAGGAAAAGATACATAGGGTGATGTAGAAAGGCCTGGATTCAAGTGGGTAAGAGATGGAAATTGGCAATAAATTCCTGTCGGCTGTAGCCATCAGGCAAGCAAGTATGTGGAAGAGAGTTTCACAGGGGGGAATTGTGAGAAAAGAACCTGCTGGAATAGAATTGTAACCTGCATTTGGTTGATTTAACTGTAAAATGGTGGGACCTTGTTGCCAGTCTGGTTGCATGAGTATATTCTTGTGGAGGGGGCACCAGTGATCTAAGTTCATCAGAGCAGAAAAATCCAAACTATACTTTTAGATTGTAAGAACTTTTTTTAGATAATAATAATAATTTAGTGATATTGTTTTTACTAATTAACCCATAGCTGGGGGAGAAGATGTGGATTCATACCATTACCAAGTTTATTTGTGCATAAGTGAATATCAGAACATATTTCAAGGGTCAGGAAAAATTTGTGTTTATAAAGCACTATTGAACTTGTTCAGTGACACACAGAGTCAATATAAAGCCCATCAGATCTAATGACAGTTCCTCTTGACAAGAGGAAAGTAGGTTTCAATCCTGCTAGAGAGCCCATATTTTTCTTTAATGAGATTTTGCAAATATTCAGGCCCACAGATGAAAATAAAAATATATATTTTTTTAATAAATAAACAGAGCGCATTTATGGTATCAAATATGGGTATCCACTGAAAAATAACAGATTTTCTTCAAATTTTGCAACCATGCACAAGAACTTGAAGGTTAAAAAAAGTTAAGCAAAGAAGAAAGAGGTGTTAAATTGGAAGGTCAAGATGAAGTAGAGAAAGAGGGTGCTTAAAAAGAAAGAAAGAAGTTGGGAGATGGAAAAAGAATGAAGTAAAATAAAAGATATAAATAAGAAAAACAATGCCTAGAGAAGAAAACCAAATGGAAGAAAAATGGTCAAATGGATAAAAAAAGAATAGTGAAAGAAGAAAAAGAATGAAAAAGAAAAGTCAATAATAAATGAAACAAATGAAATACAGTCAAAAACGAGAAAGCTCTCTCAGTTCTGTCTCTTCCTAAATCCAGCTGTCTTATCAAGAACTCCAAAGATTTCAAGGCCTTTTGCGAGCTTCCTTAAGGAAACAAAAAAAAACAATTTTTCCAGACCAGCTGTCATGATGCCAGGAGGTCCAGTGTAAGCCAACAAAAAAACAAAAGAAAGAACTTTTTTGTTTTGATCATTACTTTTTAAATCTTAATTCATTTTGTGTCTTTTAGCAAAATTTATTGTTAACTTTTTTTGAAAAAGGATTAATCATTTGAATTCTAATTAATAAAAAAATAGAATATTTTTTCAGAAACTGAAATGATGCAATTTCTGTTATATGGTTTGAATGTTGAATATAGGCTACAAGGTAAAATGTTCAATTTAACATGAAAACTGAGATTAATTGAACATAAATACTTTTTTTTCATGAGGTATCAATTCACCCCTGCAAGTTGACAACACCTCTAAGACCCATGGAGTTGCTCAGAGTAAAAGAGAATAAAAAGACTTTAAAAAGAAGCAGAAATCCAATCCTAAATAGAAAACAAGAGACAAATCTCTATTCCTGTTTCAAAAAAGAGAGAAGAAGTGTGAACCAGATGACAGCCAAACCTATTTTGTTTAAGAAAAAAAACAACATTTAATCTAACCTAATTCTGGTTGACGTCTTTAAACTCAAAAACAATGAAAATAAGAATATTATTTTCAACTTAAAAATGTTGGAAAGGTATTAATCCGTCTCTTCCCTCCAGTTATGGGTTAAATAATAGGACAGATTGGGTTCCATAGCCTTAACTGGCAACTAGTCTACCACAGAAAGCAATGGCAACCCACTGCAGGATAATCTTCTGCCCAGTCAGTTTTGTTTTTTTCAAGACATGATCGCCCAAAATGTGTATCACGTATGGCACTTAACTAACTGACTGACTTTTAAATCTAGAAACTACAAATTCATTTCAAGGTGGGCCAAACTCTAGATTTGAGCTTGCCAGTCAGTGGTGCCAACCTTAATGCTGATTATTGTGTGTAGTCTCAGTGCAGTTAGAGACACACTACAGTCATCATTTTGCATTTATAGCTACATACAGTCCTGTTATTTAACCTATAACTGAAAGGAATAGACGGATTAATACCTTTCCCAAGGGTATTTGCGCGTAAGTGAATGCAATGAATTCAACTGGAATTCAAACTCAGCTCCCCGATTTCTCGTTCCGAGCCAATATCCAATGCACCACAACATCAAAGAATAATCGATTTTAGAAAACAGCTTAGTGTCATTAGTGCATAGTGATATCAAATAAAAGAAAATAACCATTTTTATGTCTTTTGTTCTAAAATTGTCATAATTTAAATAATAATTATCACCCCCATATGTCTTGTTCTTTTCCTTTCTCTCTACCTTCACAACTGTCTTCACTCCTGTGTTCATATCTTTCTCTTGCCCTTTCTCTTTCACTCCCTGTAGTTGGTTCGTCTTTCTCTTCACTCTTTCTACATCACACCGTGTATCTTGTTCTTTTCCTTTCTCTCTACCTTCGCAACTGTCTTCACTCCTGTGTTCATATCCTTCTCTTGCCCTTTCTCTTTCACCCTCTGTAGTTGGTTCATGTTTCTCTTCACTCTTTCTACACCACACCGTGTATCTTGTTCTTTTCCTTTCTCTCTACCTTCGCAACTGTCTTCACTCCTGTGTTCTTATCTTTCTCTTGCCCTTTCTCTTTCACCCCCGTAGCTGGTTTGTCTTTGTCTTCATTCTCGCCCTGTCTAAAAATTTAACTTTCTTATGTAGCCCCCTGCACATCAGTGATCGTACCATCTTTCTTGGGGTGAAATGACTACAAAAAATATATTAGATAAAAATATTAAGTCAAAAGAAAATTATATTAAAACAAAAGCAATCTCATTGGAAACAAAGAAAAGACTGTTATATGATATCTTTCCTTTTATCGGGCAGAAAATGCTGGACAATCTCCCAAAGATGGAGAGGCTAGAAACAACAGATATGTGGTTCTACAGAGGGATGCTGATGATACCATGAATCAAGCAATGACAAAGTGTTGACAAAGTGTTAGAAAGAATGCAAATGAGAAGAAAACTTAGACTTAACATCAGGAAGAGACAGCTGAGGTTTTTGGAACACATAAAGAGGAGGAGGGTTTAGAGAATCTAATGCTCACAGGACAGATAGAGGGAAAAAGAGACAGAGGAAAGCAACGAGAGACAAATTTGAGGGGTTTGAGCAAATGGATGGTAGAGTGGGTTATAGAAGAGATACCAAGTGGAAAAATATTAAGAGCAACAAGGGACAAGGGCAAGTGGAAGGCCATGATTGCCTACATCCTGAAGAGACATGACACATGAAGAAGAAGAAAAAGGACTACAAATAAACTGCAAGAAAACTGAATGCAGGGTCATCAGAAAAAAGGACAGCTCAATATGCCAAATACAGGTCGGGGATACTAAAATCAAGCAGGTACAAAAATTCAAATACCTGGGAAGTGTTCTAACAGAAGATGGAAAGTGCAAAGTAAAGTATTAAGAAACAGGAAAATTTTGCTAGAAACGAGGAAGAGAATACTGGATTGCTATCTGATGTCAGTTTTTCAATATGGCAGTGAATGTTGGACAATATCATCAAAGATGAAGGAAAAAAGTTGAAGCAACTGAAATGTGGTTCTACAGAAGGATGCTGCAAATATCATGGATCAAGCATGTGAGCAATGATGAAGTTTTGGAAAGGATGGAAACAAAAAGGAAATCAATACTGAGCATCAGGAAGAGACAGCTAAAGTTTCTGGGACATGCAATAAGGAAGGAAGGCTTGGAGAACCTGATACTAACAGGCCAGATAGAGGGAAAAAGAGACAGGGGAAAGCAACGGATAACATATTTGAAGGACCTAATCAGGTGGATGATGGAACGAGGGCTGCATGGCATAACAGAAGAACGCTTGCTAAGAGCCACCAGGGATAGGGAGATGTGGAAAGCCATGATCGCCTACGTCCTGAAGTGACAGAGCACATAGAAGAAGAAGAATACAATTTCACTGATCGAATTATATTAGTGTTACTAATCTGACATTAAATAAATCATTAATGGAACTGGTAGTAATAATATTAGCCATTTCCCTATAAAAAACATTTGGCATTCATAGAATGAATAACCTGTACTGCTTTCAATGCATGAAATTTACTAAATCTTTCTCTTAAAACAATTTTTAAAATAATCTTGAATAGACAAACAGCATCTTCAACCAAGTATTTCAAGATAAACCTTTCCAGAACAGAAACAACGATCTAGAATTGGAATAAATCAGTAATTGATGCATATCTTGAATCTATCATAAAATTCTAGAATATGTAATTAGTAAATACCAAACACTTTAAACACCTTGATGTAGGGATGAATTATAACAAATTTATTAGAGGAAAGTAGGAACTTGAACATAATAGTCTGTGTTAGAGGCAGTTTAACTCAACATTGCAAATTGCTATGAAACTAAAAACATTAACCTGAAAACTTGAGTCATATACTTAAATAGATTTGTCAGATTGTGAATTTCACCTGGATATGAAGTAGGACACAAAACTCATTCAGAAATATTTAAACTATCAGCTGTATACAACTACTTTCTAAGATCAATGATTAAAAATAGCATTGAGCAAGTGAACCCAGTGGATCTTGGTGAAAACCATCTTCCTTCAAGCTTTGTGAACTGGTGCTAGAGAATCACAAAGAACTGTACCAATAGGATCTACATCACTTAAGAACTTTCAACAGCTGCAACAACTAAAATGGACAAAAGAGAAAATGCTAAGAATTTCAAACCAAACCCTTTATTACAATCACTAGGTATATCATCCTCATTCCTTGCATAAAGCCTCAACTAGAAGGCATGAGTTATCTCCCTCTAACCCTGCAAATTACTTGTTCACGACTGATGTAGCTTAGTATTGAACTCACAACTCTAAGAGTCAAGTCAGGAACTAATCAATGTCTTTATCTACTGGGCCATGTGTCCTTAACGACAAGAACAACTGAATGGCTGAAGCGTACAATGTCCAAAACATCATACAAATGGCAACAAAGATGAGGACAATAGTCTGAATAATGTAAATACTTTAAATACTACCTCATCTTAGAAATATAGACAAATACAAGATGTTGATGTTCTACATTATTTCAAACAAAATGTCAGGAAGGAAACTCTTGTCAGTAATGTAAAAGGTGATAACAGCTACTACACTTGAGGAACCTATTTTCCTGAAAAATTGTTTGAATAGAAAGATTTTATAAATTTCAACTGATAGCAGAACTAGCTGTTCAGTCAATGAATTCTGAATATTTCCTTGTAAGGAAGCAGCTTATATTATGATTAATATTCCAGTCATCATAACTATTTTAAGGGTAACCCACAATCTTTAGTGGCTCTCCAGCCATATATTGTGACAAGCTACTAGATTAGCAACTAAGTCCCAAATTTTTACAGTGAAACCAATAAAATGTAACCACAATTTCTACTTTGAAAGCTTCTTTTCCCACATTTCTTGTCTGTGGAATTCCCTTCCATATACTTGCTTATCCAACAGCTACAATCTCCAGGAATTTAAATGTAAAGTCACTAGACATCTCCTATCTAACTAACTCGCATCCATTCTCTCAAACTCTTTTTTCCATCTACTCCACCCCCATTCCCAGTATTCTCATCTGTCTATTACCCTCCTCCTGACATTTCCTATAACTAACCCTCTTTCTCATCACTTTCTCCTATGTAACCCCCTGCACAACAGTGGCAAATGCTTTGCTTGGGGTGAAATGATTTTTTTAAAAAATTCAGTATTAAAAAATATTTCATAAAACTTCTTCAATTTAAAAATTCATTTCACTTAAATTTTTTAATTGTTAAATCTTACTAATTATGGAGAATACTCCTAAAACATATATATTGCATTGGTGATAAGGGAATGTGCTTATAATAGGGTGACCTAGAGGTAGTTTTGTTCAACACTAAAAATTGCTGCAAAATCAAACATTAACCAGAAAATTTGAGTTATTAAATAATCTTGTCAGATCCAAGAATTTCATATGGATATTAAGCATGGCACCAAATCTGTTAAAAAAACTAAACTATCATCTGTTTTCTAAAATCAATGGTTAAAAATGTCTTTGAATATGTGAAACCTATAGATCTTGGAGATAACCATTCTTTCTTGAATACTGTGGTCTGGTGGTACAGACTAACCAAGTAATGAACCAGATAATAGAAACCACATTGGTTTAGGACTTTCAACAGTAGCAACAACTAAAATGGACAGCACATGTAACTCAAAGAGAAAATAATGACATAATCAAGATGCTGATGTTCTACATTATTTCAAACAAAATGTCAGGAAGGAAACTCTTGTCAGTACTGTAAAAGATGATAACAGCTACTCGACTTGAGGAACCTATTTTCCTGAAAAGTTGTTTGAATAGAAAGATTTTATAAATTTTAATTGATAGCAGAACTGGCTGCTCAGTCAATGAATTCTGAACATTTTCTTATAAGGGAAAAAGCTTATATTATTTTTAGTATTTTATTTATCATAACTATTTTAAGAGTAACCCACAATATTTAGTGGCTCTCCAGCCTTATACTGTTAAACTTTAGTATTAAAAAATATTTCATAAAACTTCTTCAATTCCAAATTTATTTTTCACAGATGTTTTCATTGTTAAATCTTACCAATTATTATAAAATAACTGTGGAATTTTTTACTTAAATATATTTCCTTATGTCTTTATTTCATTTGTAAAAGAAATACAATTTTAACAAATTTTTTTTGACAAGTGACAACTCGCTACTATTTCTAATAGAATATTCTCATTCAGTCTTACCCACGGATACTGTTTAGTAACATATTATACTTATATACATACCAGTTCTTTCCCACTCATCAGAGAAAGTCGCATACCTCGAGGGAGCAATGCTGAAGCAAATAGAATTAGAAGAGGCTAATAGACAAGTGATCTGCTAAGATCTTCAGGGTTCAGCACTCAGACCTCAATCAGTGAACGCAAATTTTATTGATGAGGTGATGGAAATAGTGAATAAAATCTTCTGTGGATTTCATTGGAATTGGACAGCAGATTTCCGACTAAGAAGAGATTTATTTTCCTTTTTCTTTTTTCTGAAATTCCTTTGAGAAATTTTAGTTCTGCATTTATCCAATAAGACTGGGGCCAAGTTGTTATGAACTTGATGCTACTTTAATAGTTAATGAATGAGAATTTTGGAATTCATTTCCTGATAAGACTTCAAATCAATTTTTACATAGAATCATTCATGGAAGTAAACACATATCCAGGATGTCCTGAAAAGCTACAAGAACATTGGAAAATTAATTATTTTAGTTCAGATTGTTTTGCAGCATATCAACTTTTTCTGTCTTATTTAATGCTAACTTCTGTCTTTTTGATAAACAATAAATAGTTAGACACAATTCTAATTTGCGTGGACGTCAAAATGACAGACAGATGTAATTTACATGGATGTCAAATTATAGAAACAGTTGTAATTTGCATGGAAGTCAAAATGACATACAAACCTTATTTTTATGGAAGTCAAAAAGCAAATACATATTCAGTTTTTACAAAAGTCATAAAGAGAGATATAGATTCTTTTACACAATATTTAAAAAGTAGACACAGATATACTAAATAGGTAACTGCTTTTGCATGGTGGGTGTTACTCGTCTTAGAATGTACTTGATGTCTTCTGGACTCCAACCAACAGTTTTGATTGCTTTCTTTCATAATTAAGTTTTTTTAGATATATTAAGTTGAATTCTGGCAATTTAACAATAAATCTGTTTGCATTAGAGCCAGAAAGGTACACACATGGACAGTAAACAGTAAGCACTATTTTGTTGCACAGCAATACAATTAGCTTGTTTTCAAATCAGCCTGTGAGTTGTTTTAGTCTTAAGAGTCTATTTTCTCATCTCAGATTTATTAAGTAGGGTTTGTGAAATTTCATTATAAAAAGTAATTTGACATAATAAATTCTTAAATTAAATGAATTATCAATAATATCAAATTACCTCACATGATTTGCCATGGGATTTCACCTGATACCCACTAGGTGGCATTGTATATAACAGTATAAAAATGAAAAGGGGGAAAATCCTCTCTCTTGCTTTTTTCTCTCCTTGTCTGCATGAGGTTATTGTCACAAAAATATTTCTTCTTTGCTCTTTAGAACATTACCAACAAACCACCTGTTGGAGAGAATATATTATTACAATTGCACCATTTTATATTGGAAAAATTCCAACAATATCTCTATTGCAACATATCACTTAATAATTTTATTTTTTCCATTTCAAGAAAATATTCCTCTTTAGTAAATGAGATAGAACCACAATGAATAAGCTCTTCTTTGAAGTTGTTGCCCTAATGTTATTACAGCTGAAATATTCATATTTTCATGGTCCTAGGTATGATGGTAAACTGCATCCAGCAGCAAGGCCTCTGATTGGGAGGTTGTGAGGAGCCTGGAACCACCTCCTAATTGCTATTGTTCCCACATCCACCCTAACCTGGAGTGGTAGCACCTGTTAGGGTCTCAGCTATGGGCAAATAGTTAACCTCCAAACTGGGGTCAAAACACTATGAAAGTATAAAAATAGAATTTATAGAAATATATACATAAAATAGACTTATAGAAAAATATACATTTTTGAAGAAAAATTATTACCATAACACATTTTTGAAGGAAAAAATTATTCTTAACAAAACATTTTGAATACAAAACTAGAAGACATTTTCAGTTTTATAAAATAAAAAAAGTATAAAAACAAAAAATTTTCATTAAAATCTGACAAAATCAACCTTCTCACTATAATAAAACATTAAAAAAAATACCTTAAAACGTCATCATTTTGGCGTTAAATAACCCACAGAGGTGTTGATATGCCGTTAAACAAAACTCAAACTCAAACTCCATATTTTCATCTGCACAAATACATGCATATTTTTATATAATAATACAATTCAATAACACCTTTCAAAACATGTAAAATTATTAGAACCTAACATATTCTACCATGGACTGAACAATGTGAGCAATGACAAATTTTAAGAGAAAATGGAAACAAAAAAGAAAGTTATACTTAACATCAGAAAGAGTTGAAATTTCCTAGGCACATAATAAAGAAAGAGGGCTTGGAAATTTTGTTACTCACAGGGTAAATTGAAGGCAAGAGAGTCAGAGGAAAATAACACTTAACCTACCTAGTAGGTTTGAGTAAATAGACAGCAGAACTGGGTTTAGGATATATAGCAAAAAGACAAAATTTATTAAAAGCTACAAAAGCCAGGAAATTGTGGAGAGCCATCATCAGCAACATCTTGAAGGGACACAGCACATAGAAGAAGAAGGCTTGTAGAATATACTTTGCTAATAAAATGCTCAAAAATATTCAGTAAATTAATAAATATTCAAACAAGTTATCTCTTGACCAACACATGGATTTTGAATAACACTGCTCGTCAGGGTTAGAGGGTCCAAGAAATCTAAATGTAGACATTTATTTTTTTCATCATCATTTATCCTCCCCGGCATTAGCATGGATCAGGCTAGTCTCCCTGAAAGCAAGAACACTGCACCTCCTCAGGTTAACTCTCACAACAGACCTCAAGTGTAATGACTATATAGAATCCATAGCTAAATCCGCTTCTATGAAGGTCGGTTCTCTGTGTAGGGCCAGGAAGGTTCTCCCTTCTGAAACAATCCTGCACATATATAAATCTATCATTTGCCCGTGCATTAAATACTGCTGCCATATCTGGTCAGGTTTTTCTGCAGTCCACCTAGGGATCCGTGACAAAATTCAATGGAGAATATGCAATGTGATCAATCCCAACTTGGCAGCTCAGATACAGTCACTTTCTCACCAGCACAATGTGGCTTCCCTGTGTCTCTTTTACAAATAATTTCACAGCTTCTGCTTTGATTAACTTATCTCACTGGTGCCCCTATATATAAATTTACTCAAGCAACAAGATTAGCAACTAGGTCCCACCCTTTTACTGTGAAACCAATAAATTGTAAATGCAAATTCTACTCCAACAGCTTCTTTTCTTGCACTTCCCGCCTGTGGAATTTCCTTCCATTTACTTGTTTTTCCAACAGCTACAATCTCCAAGAATTTAAATGTAAAGTCAATAGCCATCTCCTATCTCACTAAACTGCAACCTCTCTCTCATGCTCTTTTCTCCATTCTCTCCACTCTCATCAGTATTCTCATCCTTCTCTTACGCACTTCCTGACACCCCCTATAACCTGTTACTCTTTCTCATAACTTTCCTCCTGTGTAACCCCCTGCAAAACAGTGGCAGCAAAAAGGCTTGCTTGGGGCGATATGATTATAAAAAAAAAAGATAGATAGATAGATAGATAGATAGATAGCCCGATAACTACAATCTCCAAAAATTTAAATGTAAAGTCAATAGTCATCTTCTATCTCACTAACCTGCATCCTATCTCTCATGCTCCTTTTTCTGTCCACTCCACTCTCATCAGTATGCTCATCCTTCTCTTACCCACTTCCTGACACCTTGTCACTCTTTCTCATAACTTTCTTTCTATGTAACTCCCTTCAAAACAGTGGCAGTAAAATGCCTTGCTTGGGACGATATGATTATAAAAAAACAGATAGATAGATAGCCCAACAGCTACAATCTCCAAGAATTTAAATGTAAAGTCAATAGTCATCTCCTATCTCACTAACCTGCATCCTATCTCTCATGCTCCTTTCTCTGTCCGCACCACTATCATCAGTATTCTCATCCTTCTCTTACCCACTTCCTGAAACCCCCTATAACCTGTCACTCTTTCTCATAACTTTCCTCTTATGTAACCCCCTGTGCCCCAGTGGCAGTAGATTGCCTTGCTTGGGGTGATATGATTCTAAAAAAATAAAAAATTCACCTCAACCAAGGCAGGACTATCACTGTCATACAGGGGCTCAAAAAGAGAGATAAAACAGGGTACAGAGGCTGCTGAAGAAAGGATTTAGGAAGGTGGATGGGATTTAGGGTGGTAGAAGATAGCAACTGATGTTGCATTTAAACTTTTGAAGATTGTACCTATCAGGATGTGCATTGTGGTGCAGTGGATATTACCTCAGAATGTGAAATCAGGGAACCAAGTTCAAATTCCAGTTGAATCACTGCATTCACTTATGCACAAATACCTTTTGGAAAGGTATCAATCTGTTTCTTCTCCCTCAAGCTATGGGTTAAATAGAAGGACAGATTGGTTCTATAACCTTGGTTTGCAACCAGTCTACTGCAGAAAGTAATAGCAACCTACTGTGGGAAAAATCTTTTGCTCAGTCAGTCATGTCTCATTCGAGATATGGTCACCCAAGTGTGTATCACATATGACACTTAGCTATTAGGGAAGCAAGTATACAAAGGAAGTTCCACAGAGGAATAGTTCAAGAAAAGAAACTGCTAGAGTGTAAGTGGTGGCTACATTTAACTATTTTGATGGTAAAAATATGGGACCAAGTTGCCAATCTAGTAGCATAAGTAAATTCATAGCACCAAGAAAAGAAACTTGTCAAAGCAAAAACTGTGAAAATATTTGTAGAAAAGACAGAGGGAAGCCATATCTCATCAGTAAAACAGTGACTGAAAGTGAGCTGCCAAGTCAGGATCTGTTATATTGCAGATTCTTCTTTGGATTTTGTTGAGAACCTCAAGATGTATAGCAGGAGCACTAAGTAGAAATTGCAAAATATAATCTTTCTTAAAGTTGTATTCAATTAATGGAATTTATTCAAGTTTATAATTCATTTAATATTTTCTGTAACTGAAAGCATTTGAGTTTACCAAATTTTCTCAGAAAATAACAATTCTTGTTTTATATGTGTATTTAACAGTATAAAAGAATTTGGGTGCTGATTACACACACTAATATTTCAACAGGGCAGATTCAGGCTAAAAAGTGTTTAGTGTATTTAAGCATGCAATGCTTAAAGCAAGATGGCTGTACATTACAAAATAACAGGAAATACTCCCACCCTTTGTAGCTCTCAGCAATGTTTATTTTTTTCACTGTCCCTCCTGCTGCCTGTTATACCATCCATTCACACAAGCTATGTAGGCTATTTGTTATTTTCTTCTGCTCCTCATGTCTTCAACATGTCCTTTGAGTGTCAAATTTTCCAGGCTTTCTTTTCTCATTTTGCATTCTAGAAATTTTAATTATGACTTTATTTATAATTATCTTTTTTAGTTTCCATTTTTCTTAGAATCCCCTCAATGATTACATACTCTGTTCATGTTATTCTCAAAATCTGTTTGTAGAAACACATCTCTGTTACCTGAAGTCTTCTCTTTATCCGTGAGGACATTGTCCAACATTCACTGACATATAGGAGGAATGATATTACAGAGCTGGCAATCACTCTTTCCTTTGTTTCTAATAAACTTTTCCTGTAAATTAATACTTTTAGTTTTTAGAAAAAATTATGACCAAGTATCAAGAGGATTGTTTTTATCAAGTTTGAAGGATCAAGCAGTGAAAACAACTTGTGAATCAAAGATCATCTGAGTGAACTTGGTTACCTGCACTGAAGGTATTTCTAACTGGGCCCTACCTGTAAGGTTATGTGTAACCTTTATGAAAACCTATCAGCATATCACACCTACATACACTTAGCAGGCTAGGTGTCATGATAAGTGGGGGTGTATAGTGGGCTTCATATATTTGAATCCCAGCATCACTTTGTTAGCCAACTGCTCTTTCATTCAATAATAGTGATAATAATTGTACTTTACTAAATAACATTGTTATGGCCTTAATTCAGGTAGAAGTGATTATCTTAGATAAAATTACATCCTACAGTTATGCGTATTTGGGATAAAATTTAGTGTTATGTAGGAAGAAAGTGTCTTTACCAACACATATAGTCAAACGCAAATCTCCAAGCAACAAATATATTTGTTGAATGGTTTATGCTACTGGGATCACATGACAAAAAATATTAATACATAAAAAATATTAATACATAAAAAATATTAATACATAAAAAATATTAATACATAAAAAATATTAATACATAAAGCACTCAGACAAAAGACTGAGTGGTTTTGGTATTCAATGCTCCAGTGTATTCTGTATTCTGTGTATTCAGTATTCTGTGTTGCAGTGTATTCTGGGTGTTCAATATTTTGCATGTTCGATGTTCTGGTGTATTCTAGGTATTCTGTATTCTGCATGTTTGGTAATCAGGTGTATACTAGGTATTCAGTATTCTACGGGTTTGGTGTTCTAGTGTTATCTGGGTATTCTGTATTCTGCATGTTCAGTGTTCCAGTGTATTCTGGGTATTCAATATTCTGCATGTTTGGTAATCCGGTGTATTCTAGGTATTCAATATTCTGTGTGTTTGGTGTTCTGGTGTATTTTCAGTGTTCAGTATTCTGCGTGTTCAGTGTTCCTATGTATCCTGGATATTCAGTATTCTGGGTGTTCAGTGTTCTGCAGCATTTATGTGTATTATTCAAAAGATTCATTTACTATGTTGTCTTTATGTGTAGATACCAAATATTATGATTTGTAAATGAGTTACCAAAAGTTCTGTACAGATAAATGTTATGAAAACCCAGGCCTCTTTTCTTATATTTGGTGAGTTGTGTGTGGGATGTTGGTAGGGGTTAGCAATAAGGGAATAAGTTTTGTAAATTGTCCGTTAGAATTTTGAAGAAAGTTCCTTATTCACTCGGATATATATATATATATATATATATATATATATATAAAATAGAAAATTGTACACTGAGATCAAAACTAAGCATCAACAGGTTGTTTTATGCTTCAATGCAATCTTCAGGCCTTGCAGTAGCATACAGAAGAGGAGGAAAAGAGTGCAATGGCCCAAGCCATCTGTATTGAGGGAAGGATCCAATCAAGAGTGAAATAAAAATGTAGCTTATATCTAATTTAAATAGAGTTTTATTTCATATATCATCTGTTTTCATGTATTTAAAATTTCTTCCTTTCTCCCATTTCTCATACTAGGTACTATACAGGATCTCCCTATTTGAGTTCTAGGGGTATAGAACAAGGAATTGGCCCCAGGCTTCACCCAAACTCTGCACATCACTGAAGCCATGTGTTATGTGTTTTAGCACAGTAATTTATATATCAGTCAGTTAAGTGCCATACATGAAACACGCTTGGGCGATGATGTCTTTTTTGAGACATGACTGACTGAGCAGAAGATTATCCCGCAGTAGGTTGCCATTGCTTTCTGCAGTAGACTAGTTGCCATCCAAGGCTATAGAACCCGATTTGTCCTGCTATTTAACCCATAACTGGAGGGAAGAGATGGATTAATACCTTTCCCAAGTGTATTTGTGCGTAAGTGAATGCAATGGATTCAAATGAAATTTGAACTCGGTTCCCCGGTTTCTCATTCCGAGCCGATATCCACTGTAGCACAATGCACGGATTAACTGACTGACTGAATTTATATATGTTGCTCAGTGGTGCATTATGGGTAGTAAGGTCTATTGTAATATCCTGGCAGTTATTGGGTGTGTGGTAGCTGTTATGTTTCATATTATTCTAGAGGCTGTTATGCAGAAATAATTGTGGATTTGAATGTGGTTAATTGTAGTTATTTTATAATGTTGTTTGTTAACTTTTTACTCATTATTGATTATTGATTTAATTACTTCTGATTATTATTGTCATATTTATTTGTGTTTATATGTTCATTCATAGTTTGGTCAGACCAACTCAAATTATGAAATAAATGATCAAAACTCATCTGAAAATGCAAACATGAAAAGAAATTGTTACTATGTTACTTAAAAATAAAAGAATAAATTCAAATTTCTGGCAAAATTAAGCAAAATAAATAAATAAATAAATAAATAAAAACAAAATCATGACTTACTTTTAACAATATTTCAAATAGATGTTTCCATCCCAAACACACATGCTACAATGCCAGTCTTGCTTTCCTAACGGCTACAACCTCCAGGAATTTAAATGCAATGTCAATACTTATCTAATAACTACTTGACTCTAGTTCTTTCCCCACCCCGTATATCCTTTCCTTTCTCTCCACCTTTGAAACTGTCATCACACCTGTATTTCTATCCTTCTATTGCTTCTTTCTAACTGGTTTGTCTTCCTCTTCACTCTCTTCTAATTAATCTTTTTACACTTATATAGCCCTCTGCACATCAGTGGCATTACTGCCTTGCTCAGGGTGATACGATTAAAAAAAAACAAAAAAAACATGAAAAATGTAAATACATGCACTATATAGAATACAGATACTTGAACATACTTTAAACAAAGCCAATAATTTACAATAAGCAAACCTGAAAAAATAAATATAAACAAATAATTCAAATAAATTAATAAACAATTCTTCTTCTTCTTCTATGTGTCCTGTCCCTTCAGGACGTAGGCGATCATGGTTCTCCACGTCTCCCTATCCCTTGTGGCTTTTAGTATGTTTGGTCCTGTTACACCTCTCAACCCCCGTTCCATCATCCACCTGAACAGGCCCTGCAAATATGTTATCCACTGCCTTCCTCTGTCTCTTTTTCCTTCTATCTGGCCTGTCAGTATCAGGTTCTCCAAGCCCTCATTCCTCATTGCATGTCCCAGGAACTTCAGTTGTCTCTTCCTGATGCTCAGTATTAATTTCCTTTTTGTTGCCATTCTTTCCAACACCTCATCATTGCTTGCATGCTCATTCCACGATATCCACAGCATCCTTCTGTAGAACCACATTTCCGCTGCTTCAAGTTTTGTCCTCATTTTTGATGACATTGTCCAGTATTCACTGCCATATTGAAGAACTGACATCACATAGCAATCCAGCACTGTTTTCTTTGTTTCTAGTAAAATTTTCCTGTGTGTTAGTACTTTACTCAGCTTCTGGAATGCGTCCTTTGCCATGACAATTCGCCTTCAGATCTCTGTGTCGCACTTTCCATCTCCTGTTAGAACACTTCCTAGGTATTTAAATTTTTGTACTTGCTTGAAATAATAAACTCGTTAACAAATTATGAATGAACACCGTGTTGTAAAGGTTAAATAAGTCTGGTGAGAAGATACATCCTTTTCTTATGCTCCTTTCTATTTTTGTATATATATTGAATTTTCTATTCATATTGTCAGCTTTGTAAAATTTAATTGTACAAAAAATATGAGCATACAGAGCTACACCTTTTCACAAACCAACTAAAAATACATACTTGTATTATTCATACACTAACAAAAAAGCTTTCTTCATGTGACAGTTGGCTTAAAAACTTTGCTGTAGGTGGATGTCTTCATTAAGAAATTGGATGCATTTCTCATTTATTATCTAATCAGGATTTACAGAAAAACATAAAATCAGTGCCTATTGCATATGTCTGAAGCACATAAATAGTGTGAATTTTTGATTTCTTACCAGAGAGAACCCGGTTGTCTTCTGGACTCCATGTCCAAGAGGCAAGCATTTTCTTACTCTCACACTTTCTCTTTCACACTGCAATCATTAATTCTCCTTCTTCCCTTTTACTAACTTACTGTCAAAAAAAAAAAAGAAAGAAGATCAAAGATACTAGTTCTGTCCTTTTTTGCACTAAGGAAATAACTTTTCTCTGACTACTATCACACACACACACACACACACACACACACACACACACACACACGCACACGCACACACACACACACACACACACACATGCACACACACATATGCACAGCAAAACAAACATGTCTTTTCTTTCACAAATTCATTTTGAATCATTCAACTGACTTAAAAAATGAACCCTAAAAACACACACACTCAGAAGAGAGCCTTTATCCAAAGTTTCAACACATATTTTAAATCAACAAAATAATATATCAATTTCTCTCAGTAAATGAATTTTACATTTATTATTACACCCAAGATCTTTTGGTGGGCTCGCTTATGTTTGATACTAGTACATTCACAAGCTTAACTGATATTTCCCACAGTAGGTTAGCAGTTTTATCTAATTATAAGTTCTAGAAGCCATCAAAAATTTTAATTTGAGCTCACACTATGAAATGTTTTGTTTTTTATATTTATTTCACACCAAGCAAGGCAGTCCTGCCACTAGTATACAGAGGGTTACATAAGAGGAGAGTGATGAGAAAGAGGAACAAGTTACTGGGGATGTCAAAAAATGTCTAAGAGAAGGATGCGAACACTGGTGTGAAGAGAGCTGCATGAGAGAAATAGGAAAATACAGAAGAAAATGCAGAAGCCCAAATGGTTTAAACCATCATCCTATGAAAAGAAAGTCTTATTTGATTTAAAATGTCAGTGCTTTTTATTTTAAATTAATCAAGTGTCATATTTTCCATTACCTTTCTTTTTCACACTCTTTGTTGTTTTTTTTAATTGTTTCATCTCATGAGAGGTGGTAACGCCACTGAAGAACAGGGGGCTACATAAGAGTAAAAGATTAGATAGAAAGAGAATAAAAAGAAAGATAAACCAGTTACAGGGGGTGTCAGAGAAAGAAGCAAGAGAATGATGGGAATACCAGTGTGAAGACAGTTGCAAAGGTATAGAGAAAGGAAAAGATATACAGGGTGATGTAGAAAGAACTAGAGTCAAGTAGTTAAGAGATGGGTATTGATGTGTGTGGTAGGTAAATTGCTGCCATTTGTTATTTTTATTTCAACACATGCACATTGTATTAATTTTGATTTTGCTGACTCAGCACAATTTATTAAGTCAGTTGGGCACTATCTGTAACAAAAAAAATCGTTTCACCCAATGCAAGGCAGTAACGCCACTGATGTGCAGGGGGCTAAGAGTAAAAGATTAGATAGGAAGAGAGTAAAGAGAAAGATGAACCAGTTACAGAGGCTGTCAGAAAAGGGAGCAAGAGAAGGATGGGAATACAGGTGTAATGGCAATTGCAAAGGTAGAGAGAAAGGAAAAGATATACAGGGTGATGTAGAAAGAACTGGAGTCAAGTGGTTAAGAGATGGGTATTGACATTGCATTTACATTCCTGACAGTTGCAAAGGCAGAGAGAAAGGAAAAGAACAAGATAGAACAAGATATACAGGGTGATGTAGAAAGAACTGGAGTCAAGTGGTTAAGAGATGGGTATTGACATTGCATTTAAATTCCTGACAGTTGCAAAGACAGAGAGAAAGGAAAAGAACAAGATAGAACAAGATATACAGGGTGATGTAGAAAGAACTGGAGTCAAGTGGATAAGAGATGGGTATTGACATTGCATTTAAATTCCTGACAGTTGCAAAGGCAGAGAGAAAGAAAAAGAACAAGATAGAACAAGATATACAGGGTGATGTAGAAAGAACTGGAGTCAAGTGGTTAAGAGATGGGTATTGACAATGCATTTACATTCCTGACAGTTGCAAAGGCAGAGAGAAAGGAAAAGAACAAGATAGAACAAGATATACAGGGTGATGTAGAAAGAACTGGAGTCAATTGGATAAGAGATGGGTATTGACCTTGCATTTAAATTCCTGACAGTTGCAAAGGCAGAGAGAAAGGAAAAGAACAAGCTAGAACAAGATATACAGGGTGATGTAGAAAGAACTGGAGTAAAGTGGATAAGAGATGGGTATTGACATTGCATTGTAAGACAAGTTTCTTTGAAAATTATTCTACCAATTTTAATCACACTTTACAAAATACCAACGCTGTTCATTTGATTACGGTGATTACAGCAAAGTAGAATTTATTATTTTCACCAGAATTTCTAAGAGAAACTATTGCTACCATTGTATCTTGATTCATCCAAACTGGTTCCTTTATCTTAATTGTTTTTATCACAATGTTTCTGCTCCCAAATCTCACAGCTGCCTTTGGAGATCAACTTGATAATTTTCTAGCATGGGCCATGTTATTTTATGACTCTTTTTTCTTCTATGTGCTGTGTCCTTTCATGGCTCTCCACATTTTCCTATCCTTTGTAGATTTGTTGTCTTTATACCTTCCCTCCCACTTCCTGTTTTATTAACCATTCACACAAGTTCACTATGTATTTTAATCACTGTTTCTCTTTGTGCTGCTTGCTTTCAATATGTCTTGTGAGTGTTAAATTCTCCAAACCTCTTTTCTTCATTATGTACCCTAAAATTTCAACTGACTCTTTATTATTCTAACTGTTTTTTTATTTTCCTTAAAATTTCATCCTTATTCACATGTTTTGACTATGGCATTCTCAGTATCCTTCTGTAGAAACACATTTCTGTTGCTGAGAGTTTTCACTTTGTAAGGAAATTGTTCAGCATTCACTGCATCCTAAAAGGACTGAATAGTCTTTTCTGTGTTTATAATTAATTTTTCTTGATTCTTAATACTTTGCTTAGGTTTGGGAAAGCATCTTTTTCTATTTCAATGCACTATTGTGGGTTATCCATTCTTTTCCAGTATATAGTAGAGAGTCAGTTCTAGTAAAGGGTAGTTGTGTATTGTTGCAGATTAACGGAATTTGGCCTTGCTGTAGATAGCCCACTATAAGTTATAAAATGTTTATAAATCAAGAAAAGCAAATTGAGTTGAAAAATAACATTTTATATATACACATATCAATTAAGGTTTTTACAATTAAAGTAATACTTGAAGTATAGGTCCAACTGACATTAAAATGTTCATGGCAATAAAATACTGAAAAGAGAATTAATGCTTAGGAATGTGGGAGTGTTGTAAGTAAGGAATGTCTTTGATGTATCTGCTCCTTAGGTCAGTCAGTAGTTTTGAGACAGCGAAAGATAAGACGAGAGGGAAAGGGAGGCTAGCATAGTAAGCCGCTTGACGTAGGTCAAGGGGGATACTGATTACACTCCTCTCTCTCGAATCAGTTCGTGTGGGTCTGTCTGTCTGGCGATGCTTTCTGTATCGACTTTTTATATTTTCTTTTTGGACCGCAGCAGATCATTTGGGAATTCATATGTGTATTTGATTCTGGGCTTCCCATTGACCAATAAATAAAATTCGCGCAGGCTTGTGAACTGGAAATTTAATATTTAATTAATTTTTAGTTTTCAACCGGAACATCTGCACGAATCCGAATGTGCACCGACGAGTTTTGGGCATTTGCTTTCTGGTCGTTAGAGTGCAAACATCCGGTCCCTCGCTTTTGCTTGGTTGGTATCACCACAGCACCTTGGGTTGCGTTTTTTGTCACCACTGGCTTTAGGCTTTCAGATCCTTTCTTTTATTCATTTTATTTTACAAGAGAGACAGACATGGTAGCATTAATTCTAGGAGGTAGCATTTGGAAGAACTTTGGGAGATCGGATACCAACTCATTGGCTTAGCAATCCACTATGTATGGGTTAGCCTCCCTAAAAATCTGAGAGCCCAAAACATGACAAGGCTTTAAAATTCTTGCAACCCTCTGTTGACATTGCATTATTTTAGTCCTTTATCCAAAATTTAAACAAAGACAATTTATCACTGTTAGAAACCAATGTTCATAAAGTATTCTGACCTATTGCTTGCCATTCTGGCCCAGACTCTGCATTCTGGCCAGGCACTCACATTCTATTTAGATTATGGTGTCATATTTTTCATCATCTGTTAAATCACTGTTCAGATATTTAAAACTGTTTACTTTCTTGAGCTTAATATCTTTTTCATTGCTTGCATCCTAAACTGTTTCTCTTGCCTACAACTAGTAATTAGCACCCACTTACATCTGAGCCTTGGGATCATCATCCTCTCTCCTTATTGCCTTTCTCCCCTCTAGTGGTGGTGGCTGAGAAGGCTTGGAAAGCCCAGTCTACATCTGAAGAGTCACAGAGAAGTGTGGGTTGTGGACACAGATGGAGGAGTTGGACTCACTTTACAGTATGTCATAGATCTTCTTCATGTTAAAAGTTGGAATCAAAAATCTCATTCTTTCCTCAAATGGTCCTACAGGAAGGTTGATTTGCAGCAGTGGTTTCCTAGGTCTCAGGGTTGATATTGGCTTATGTCAAAGATGTCTTCAACTGACCCTTGAAGGATTGTTTTAGGCCTTTGCCTTTTGCTCTTGGTGAGTTTTCCAAGTGGGAGACATTCTAGACATGTGACCCATCCATTGGAGGTGGGGATTATGACCATTATGAACCTGCTGCCAATATGTGGGCACAGACTAAGGTGCCTTCATCTAATCAAGCTTTCCCCCATTTCCCATGGGACCATTTCCACTGGGCTTGCTGAAGGTTGGTAGAAAACAATGTCAAAAGGTTTGATTAGGCAATTCATATGAATTTGATTTTAGTGGACAACTCTGCACTCTGACAAACATTTGGCCAGAAGTGCCTCCCTCACTTCAACAATTATATTTTACTTCATTCACTGAAATACAGTATGTTCATTTTCATACTAGTCCCATCTAATATACTTAACAGTAACTTTGTGATACCAATTTACTAATCAACTGATCCATCATATATTTCTATATCAACTGTCAAATTGATTGAATATTGGTAAATGCTAACAAAGTGAAGAATATTGTTCCATATCTATAATTTTCTTTTTACTTTATCTTTTTACTTTATCTTTACTTTATCTTTTTTTCTGTTTGTCCAATTTAGGGCTCAAAAGTCATTCAAGGTAGAGCACTGCTAAATGATGTTATTTTATGAACATAGGAGGTGGAATGGAAAAGTAAGCACAGATTATCCTAGACTTGAATATGTTTAGGTTTGTAGTGTTTGAAGAAGCATCCAATTGAGAATCTGTCCCATAAGCTCACAACACTTAGAAAAAAGCTATCTGGATGGAATTTTCTTCTTACAAATAGGATAAAGCAAGTAAAAAATTCAAATACCTGGGAAGCATTTTGACAGGAGATGGAAAATGCAACACTGAGATTGAAAGACGCACTGGCATGGCCAAAGATGCATTTCAGAAGTTAGCCAGAGTACTGAAAGACAGGAAAATATTATTAGAAACAAAGAAAAGGGTGCTGGAATGCTATGTGATATCTGCCCTTCTGTATGGAAATGAATGCTGGATAATCTCATCAAAGATGAAGGAGAGGCTTGAGGCAGCAGAAATGTGGTTCTACAGAAGGATGTTGGGGATACCAAGGACAGAGCACATGTGCGACAATGAGGTGTTGGAAAAGATGCAAACGAGAAGAAAACTGATAATAAATATCAGGAAGAGATAAATGAGGTTCCTGGGACATGTAATGAGGAAAGAAGATCTAGAGAACTTGATACTCACAGGTTGGATAAACGGAAGAAGAGACAGGGGAAAGTAGCACAAGATGTACTTGTTAGGTCTGAGCAAATGGTTGACGAAGCTGGGTTTGGAAGAGAAACCAAGAGAAAAATTATTGAGAGCGACAAAAGACAGAGCCAAGTGGAAGTCCACGATCACCTATATCCTGAAGGGACATGGCACATGGAGGAGAAGATTTAGTATTTCATGTCATAGCTGTAAATGTCTGAACTGGTAGAACTAAAGCAACTTATAGTAGTAATTTATTGAATCTTTAAAGCATTTGGTTGAAATCAATTTATACATTTCAGACAATAGCTGGCTGGTTCACGCACATAGACACTTTTACAAATATATAATTCCCATTTTGTCTATATCTGATCTTACTTGCACTTGGCTCTTTTTGCCTATTTTCTCCACTCTCATCACAAAGTGTGCATGTCATTTCTAAAACTAAAGCTCATTGGAAGACAGGTTAAAAGATGAAAAATAGTCCATGAAAATAAGCAATCAGACTGAACCATTTTCAGTTTTCTTTCTTAGTTTCTTTTTTAGCTTTTTTGAAGTATTTCAGATGCTTAATCCTTGATGAGTCGCTGGCTAGTCTACGTGATCAACGTGAGAATTGTTGTTTTAAAAAGCACATCAGCGATCATAAAATAATTGATTTTATATTTCTATCAACCCCCAACCCTACAAAAAAGAAAAAAGGTGTGTGTGTGGGTGTGTGTGTAAAAAATAAGTTACTTTTTGTGAAATCATTGCATTTTTGAAAGAGGTTGTATTTTCTGACTGTCTATTGAAGAAGGAGGTGAAAACATCTTGTGGTAGGATGTGTCTGTCTGTTTTTTCTTCCACATCATCTTATTTTTTGTTTAACTTTTTTCTTTCTAATCAGTTAATTTCTCTTTCTTTCTTTTTTCTTTTTTCCTTCATTTCTAATCTTTTTTCTTCATCTCACATTTTCTTTCGCATTCTTATTGTTACTTTCTTTTCACTCTTTCTCTCTCATTTTCTTTTCTATAAATTACTTTTCCTTTCTTTTTTCTAATTTTTTTCTTCATCTCTCATTCTCTCAAAATTGCTTACTCTTTCTCTTTCTTGCATTCTTATTCTTTCTTTCTTTGTGCTTGACTATCTCATCTCTCTCTCTCTCTCTCCTTCCTTAGATTCTACTTTATTCATTCTTAATCTCTTTTTTTCTCATTTATACTCTCTCTATTTTTATGCTCCTCTCCCTCTTCATATAATCACTCTTTCTCTCTCTATTTGTTTATACTTCTGAAATGGGGTAGTATTTACATTATTTGCACTGTTCGAACTGTTGTCCTCATCTTTATTGCCATGTTTACAACATTTCGGTAATTGTACACTACGGCCTTCTTCAGGTGCTAGGAATTTCTAACCAAATCCTTTATTTTGATCACTGAGATATATTATTCTCATCCCATGTGCAATGCCACTTCTGGATTCCATGTAGTTATCTCCTTTTAACTCAACACTCTAAGTAATTTGTTCACCTCTGCTGTAGCCAGGTATTGAACTCACAATACTGGAGCTAACCAATGTTCATATTCACTGGACCATGTGTCTTTGAGGAAATCAGTGTATACCCCAGTGATTGAAATAAAGAGTTTGGTTTGAAATTACTAGTTTGTGAAGAAGGCCGAAGCATACCACTACTGAAACATTGTAAACATAACAATAAAGATGAGGACAAGCTTTTGTTACACATTTCGTCTTTTTTTTTTCCGATTCTCTATTTTTTTCCTTCTTTACTTTCTCTTCAAAAAAATATCTTTCTTCTTATTTTTTTTACTGTTTTTTAACTTATGGTCTCATTTTTGTCTCTCTTATAATGTTAACAATACTATCTGTTGCTTTTCTCTTTACTCAACACACAACAACTTGTAGACAAAAAGATTTACTTCACTTGATTCCTTTTGCTAATTTTCTGTCTTCACATTTACCAGATTCAATTCTGTGAAAGAAAAACTCTTTTTTAATTAAAAACAAAACCAAAAAACAGCTTTGTAAAATTTTTTATCAAGTGCCCCATAAAAGTGCATTTAGCTACAGATTCATATGTTTTTTTATAATTTCTAATGATTTTTTTATTTAATAAAAAACTTTTTTACACTTTAAAAAGTTACTTCATTTTTTTCTCCATTCTCACTCAGTCACATTCAAACAGATGTTGCTGCCTTTCGTGCCATTTTTTTATTAGACGTAGAAAAGAAAAGGAAGATATTTTTTTATCTTCCTGTTTGCCATGTTTTTTTAAGAGCAAAGAGCACCCTGGTTAACATGAAAAAGACAAAAAAAAACAGTAATTATAGAAATAAGAAATAAAATTGGATTCCACTAGATAAGGAAAATGTTAGGTGTCATGGAGTGCACTTAAAAAATACATGTATTCCCTGTTTTTTACACTTGGTATTGTACATTAAAATAGACAATTGGAAGGAAACATGCATGTGTGTGTGTGTGTGTGTGTGTGTGTGTGTGTGTGTGTGTGTGTGATAGACAGGGACAAAAATAAATTTTTGTGTTCTTATAAAATCTACTAATCATAAAAATGGACTATAGAGTGCTTGAGATTAGTACTGGGTTATTTAGAAAGTTCTGGCCAATTTTTAAGGGAAATTATATCATTAAGTATTTATTCAACTAAATATGAACCATTTTGTTGCACAACCTTTTACTTAATTTTCCTGCAACCTAAAGATTTTGTCTTCCCAGAATTTCAGTGGTTTCTCAGCAAAGAAATCATTTTTTTATGTCATCCAAAGAATTAGATTTTTTAACAATGGGATTATTTAGCAAGGACCTGAATAAATGAAAATCCAAAGAAGCAATGTCTGGTGAATATGGCGGGTGAGGGTAACACATCTCAGTCAAGCTGCAATCATTTTTGCCAGGTTGTAAAAGAAATGTAAGGTCTGGCATTATCCTGATGGAAAACAGCATTTTCCTGTTCACCAATTCTGGGCATTTTTCTTGAATTGCTACCTTTAATTTGTCCAGATGCAGGCAATACATTTCAGAATCAATTGACTGGTCACTTTACAGAAGTTTATAGCACAGGATTCCTCCTCAATCACACCAGATGCACAGTGTGACTTTCTTAAGAGGAAGACCTGGTTTTAAGGTGGTTAAAGTTGGCTCATAACATAGAATTTTTGTTAAACATTGTTGTAAAGGATCCATTCCTCATCACCCATTAAAATTTGATTAAAAAAAGGTGAATTTTCATGATATTTATACAGCAAGTTACAGATAGAAAAGCAATCTATTCACTCAGATCATGTGGCACCCAAGCATCATAGCAATTTGAGTACCTAAGCTAACTGCTCATGGATGGAGGATTTTGATAAATTCATGGTTTCTACCGATTCCTGCATTGTGTAATTGGGGTGTCTGCTGGGGCATTCTTCATCAATAAGCATTTTTCATCGAAAATCACCAACTCTAAACTTAGCAAACCACTTCTGCACAATTTTGTCAGCTAAAGCACCTTCACTGCATATAGCACATATCATTTGTGTTATTTTCTAGGCATTTTTGCCTTTATGGTGATAAAAAATTAAGTGTCTAAAATACACCTTATAATCTTTCATTTTCATAGGTATGCAAAAATGACACAAATTAAGTAATTTTATACTTTCTCAAGAGATAGTTTGCAGTGTGTTCTAATTGGAAATGTAAGATATTAGTACTGGGTTATTTAGAAAGTTCTGGCCAATTTTTAAGGGAAATTAAAGCACAGACCAAAATTATATCATTAAGTATTTATTCAACTAAATATGAACCATTTTGTTGCACAACCTTAACATCTCAATAAATTTTACGTGTTCTAATAACTTGGAATGTGAACAACTAAAAACTTTCTGGAAAACCCAATATTTGAAAGTTTTTATTTAATAATCATTTTATGATGACAACCAAGATCTGTCAATTCAGTTTTTTATTATATTTTTCCAATTTTCAATTAAATATTGTATTATTAAATGTTGAAAATTATTATTATTATTATTATTAAAATTATTATTAATAACTGTCCAAGGTTCTAACCTTTAAACATAGATACATTGATAAGTCAATGAAAATGATGAACCTTGTACGTGTTAGAGAGGACGTTTGAATATCATTGACTGACATGACCTAATCACATTGAATTGTACCAAATAGCATTAAAAAACATGATTTGAGGACATTCTAAAATGGATAACACATGTAAGTGAAGACGACATAATAATGATATAAAATATTAACATTCTACAATAAAAAATTCATCAAGGAAGCTCCAATCAGTATTGGAAAGAGCAATAACAGTTAGTGGATTTGAGAATGTTATTTTCTTGAAAAGTCATTTAATAGAAAAATTCTATAAATTTTAACCAAAACTGGTACTGACTGTTTAGTCAAAGATTGCTAAATATTTCCAGATACAATGATTGTTACCACTCAAAAATTGGGAAAATACAATAAACATATAAACACTCTTACAGAATGTGTAAGCTAGCCCAAAATAGAAAACGCAACTCTACTGGTCAGAACTCTGAGAACCCAAACTCAGTGAAAGTGGTTTGAACTCCTGGCTGTGGAATTCTTACAGTGATGAAATGTTTTTGTTTAAGCATTTTTTTTATAATCATATCTCCCCAAGCAAGGCATTTTACTGCCACTGTTTTGCAGGGGGTTGCATAGGAGGAAAGTTATGAGAAAAAGTGACAGGTTATAGGAGGGGTGTCAGGAAGTAGGTAAGAGAGGGATGAGAATACTGATGAGAGTGGAGTGGACGGAGAAAAGAGCATGAGAGAGAGAGGATGACTGTGGCCATAAAGTGAGGGGTCAATTTATATATTGATTTTAATATAAAATTGATCCCTTACTTTATATTTTTTATTTGTTTTATTTTTATTTTTTAATAATCATATTGCCCCAAGCAAGGCATTTTACTGCCACTGTTTTGCAGGGGGTTACATAGAAGGAAAGTTATTAAATAGAGTGACAAGTTATAGGGGGTGTCAGGAAGTGAGTAAGAGACGGATGAGAATACTGATGAGAGCGGAGTGGACGGAGAAGGGAGCATGAGAGACAGAGGATGCAGGGTAGTGAGATAGAAGATGACTATTGACTTTACATTTAAATTTTTGGAGATTGTAGTTGTTGAAGAAGCAAGTAAATGGAAGGGAATTTTTGTTAAACATTGTTGTAAAGGATCCATTCCTCATCACCCATTACAATTTGATTAAAAAAAGGTGAATTTTCATGACATTTATACAGGAAGTTACAGATAGAAAAGCAATCTATTCACTCAGATCATGTGGCACCCAAGCATCATAGCAATTTGATTACCTAAGCTAACTGCTCATGATTAAAAAAAAAATAATAAATATATATATATATCCTTAGATATGAGTGACCAACCATACTTAATAATGCTCTGAGTAGAAATACAAACTGGGAGAATATCTTTTTTTCATGTATCTTTTAAGTTTTTATTTTGTAGACATGTGTGAACAAAATATTTTTTTTTTCAATCAACAAAATGTTTGGCTCATCCTCCAGCCTTTTCTCATTCTTGATATTAAATTTTTTTTAACAGGTCTAAGTGTCAAATCTGGTAGCTGTTAATGAGAATTACCAATTATGAGATTCACCAATTCTTTGGTCTTGAGACTAGATAGAGATTTTTATTTCCTCTTCTTCATTCTTTTTCCCCACGTAGGTCTGTCTCTCACTCTGGTCAGATGAGGATGAGACCTTCTATAAAGGAAGGTACATAGCTGAAAACACTTTTCAACTTTTCTTCCTGCCGTGTCTATGCAAGAATATAAGATGAAATGCATTAAATAATAAAGACTATAAAAATAGTGGTAGTATTAATGAAAAAGAGAAAAACATAAAGTAATCAATTAAAAAATGTAAATAAATGTACAGTTAATATTTATATGCATGAATATAGATGGTTAGAAAATAGTATGTAAAACAGACAGAGAGTAATGCAATAAATCAATTCAATAACAGCATATGGTGCTCGACTGACCCTACAACTGACAAAACCAAAAAACAACATGCATGTGCAAAATTAAAAATATAAAATGGCCATGTATGTCTGTGTGTGTGTGTGTGTGTGTGTGTGTTTCTGTGTGTGGCTGTATATATATATATATATATATATATATATATATATATATATATTTATTATAAATTATGTTTTAGAACATGTACATAATTTCTTCTATATATGTCCTCTTCCCTACAATCATATGTTTGTTTCAGTGTTTGGATTTAAACACTTCCTCAGGGGAAATAAAGGTTTGGAATCATTCTCTGTTTATATTTGGTTCGTTGTTGTCGTGGGGTTGGTTGGAGTTATTGGTAATTAAGTGAATGTCTTGTTTTGATCGTTAGACTTATGAGGAATTTGGTGTGTAAGTGTGAAATTGTTGATTAATGGTTTTATCTGTTGGAATGTATGTTTTATCTTTTTATGGTTGGGTATATCTTTTGGTTATGATTTCTAAGGGGACAATGTTGAGTGGTCATTTTTATGGTCGGCTATCATTTAATTGGTTGATGTCTGCTGTTAGTGGACCTAATTCATGTATTTACTTTGATCCTGTGTCTAGGTTTTCATAGACATGATAGGGGTGGGGTGTTTTTTCTTTCCAATTTAGATTTTTTCAGTAAAAAAAAATAAAATAAAATATATATATATACCCCTTTTCTCCTCTTTCTTCCTTCATTCTATACTCACTCAGATATATGAATGCTTTCTTACTTAAATATTATTTTTAATGGTTTCTCATATTTGAGTTTATTTTGTTTATTTATTAAACAACATATTTATTTATTTTAATCTACTAACCAATTTAACCAAAAAAGTTATTCTGATTGAAAGTTTGAAGAAATTAACTTAACCGATGGTGAAAATGATTGGATTTTTTTGGAAGATTTTTACAGAGGAATGATTTTGCCAGTTTTAATTTTTGTCTGAAGTGGTCTTTGCAGTTATTTTTTTTCCCTTTCTTTTTTGTCTCCTGTTTTTTTGCTTCTTGGATGTCCTGATCTGTAGTTCCTGTTTTTAAGAACTCTGAGGGACCTTCTGAGCCCTTCCAATTAACATCCTATAAGCCTCTTACCACTTTTCAACAAAATATTCCTGGGAAGTGTTATAACAGAAAATGGAAAGTGCAGCACAGAGATCCAAAGGCAAATTGGCATGGCAAAGGAAGCATTCCAGAAGTTGAGTAAAGTATTAAGAAACAGAACAATTTTACTAGAAACAAAGAAGTGTGTACTGGATTGCTATGTGATGTCAGTTCTTCAAAATGGCAGTGAGTGCTGGACAATATCATCAAAGATGAAGAAAAAACTTGAAGCAACTGAAATGTGGTTCTACAGAAGGATCCTGCAAACATCATGGATTGAGTATGTGAGGTTTTGGAAATGATGGAAACAAAAAGGAAATTAATACTGAGCATCAGGAAGAGGCAGCTGAAGTTCCTGGGACATGCAATGAGGAAAGAGGGCTTGGAGAATCTTATACTAACAGGCTAGATAGAGGGAAACAGAGACAGGAGAAAGCAATGGATAACATATTTGAAGGACCTAATTAGGTGTATGATGGAGTGAGGGTTGCATGGTGTAACAGGAGAAGACATGCTCAGAGCCACCAGCAATAGGGAGATATGGAAAGCCATGATCGCCTACGTCCTGAAAGGACATGGCACATAAAAGAAGAAGAAGATTAACACAGGAAGAAAACCGAGACACGCTACTAACATGGCCTGCCTGTTGCCATTCCTTTTCTTCAAGCCTTAATTGTGGTGTTGCCATGAATTTTTGTAATTTGTGTGAATGGTGTAAACATCTCTATACTGAGCGTACCAGATTAGCAGTTCTCTGGTTACTGTTTCTTTCTTTTTAATCATATCTCCCCAATCAAGGCGGTAATGCCACTGATGTGCAGGGGGCTACGTAATAGTGAAAAGATTGGAAAAGAGAAAGCCGGAAACCACATCCTAAGCAGGAAACAAGGGATGAGCCTCTTAACCTGTTCAATAGACGTGGGTGAAGTGTGAACTGGGCGATAGATAGATCTATCTACTCCAATTGAAAAAAAAAACTAGATTGGAAAAGAGAAAGCCGGAAACCACATCCTAAACAAGGAACAAGGGATGAGCCTCTTAACCTGTTCAATAGACGTGGGTGAAGTGTGAACTGGGCGATAGATAGATCTATCTACTCCAATCAGATTAGAAACTAGGGAGTCTGCTCTGATCAACAGTCAAATAATATTGAGGTTCTTGCAGTGCCATGTGTGTCCTTGCAAACACCTCTGGTAGGCAACCCTAAGGTCAAGCTATACTGCAATCTGTGCCAGTTCTCTCGTTGCATGTTATATTTGATGACCAACTGTGACAAGTGCCCTTACCAAATAACTCACCATGACTATAAGCCACCAAAGATATAAACTAAAACCATTCCAACAAAAATCACATAAACTCTTCAACATATTCACAAGGTCATTTCTCTACATCTATTTGCAAATATATTTGTGTTTGGTGACATCAATCTCATCATGCCAAGTAGCTTAAACACTCTTTCACTGATCTTGCTGGCATACAAAACCTGAATTTTTCAATCACACAATCCCTCACACAAATGGTAGACTTCTCCATGTATTTCATCACTAACCCTAAAAGACATGCATTTATTCTAGATATCTCACTTACCTCTATCTCTGACTCATGTCATGCTATGCATCTCTGCCTTCTTTGCAACTCTGATCATGCAGTGGTATCTATAAACATCCCTTTTAGCTCCCCCACAAAGTAAGAACCTTCTAGCAACAAGATATATTTCAGTTATCAATGTTCAGATTGTCTACTTATTTTAATCTTGATAAATTAAGAAAATAGTTCCCTAACATTATGAAATTTAACTCCCATGAACATCAAGTGAAGTTAAATTCAAATCTCTTAAATGGTCAGTTCGTAATTATCACCTGATGATTGTATAACTATATTGTATATCTATTGTTCATCCATGAACTACTTAATACAACCAATACAATAGTCATCTTTGATAATGGCTGATGTAAATTGAAAGCTCAGAAAGAATTGAATAAAAACATTTATCAATATTGTGATTTTCTTTCCTCTTTCAACAATAATGCTATTAAGCTTATTAGATGATATGAAAAAATTACATAAAATAAATCAGCAAAACTTGTCTATATTATTTAATGAAACATGCATCAATGAATAAATGGTGCCTAAATACACACAATATATATATATATATATACATATATACCTTTACATACTACCAAATTGAAGTTTTTAATTTTCCTGTTTAAAAATGTGCCCCTGAGGTCTCCTCCTGGGTGAAAGCCAGCATCATTGCTTTCATTCCAGCAAGGAAATTCTAAGTTAAATCTTGTTCATCTCCTTGGTTTTCACCTGCATGCTCAGCTGCTATTACCCACAGGAATCTTTTTTTTCTAGCTGTACTGGAATGACATGTATGATTTCAACAGACATCTCTTTTTCTCTGCTCATAATGAGTGCAATTGAGTCCTAAATGAAGCAAAGTTTTTGTTTGAATTTATAGAATAAAACAACATATAGCATCTCTCAAGTTCAGTCCTAGAGATTATTGGTGGCTCTACAAGAGTGTGGTGAAAAAAAACTCAATTACTTCTCTATTCAATTAGTTTGAGGTTCTCACATCTACAGCAGACAAGGTTGAATGCTTTGCTCTGAAATTCTCTTCCAACTCAATATGTGACTTGTTTGGAATGCCCATATCCAATTTCCCACCTAGAACAGAGGCTCTACTGAGTGATATGTGCATAACCTAATCTCTGTCCATCATTTCTAAATTTCATTGACTAATTATAGTCAAAGAACAAAATATTTCTAAACAAGAAAAACCCAAAAATATTTCTAGAAAATGAACACTCCAAAATATTTATAGTCAAGAAACACTCTTAAAAATTTATAGACAAAGAACACCCCAAAACATTTACAGACAAAGAACACAAAAAATATTTATAGAAAAAGACCCCCTCAAAATAACCAATTTTATAGTCTTCAAGGAATAATCCATCTCCAACTTACTTCTTTTATTGTCTTTGTTTTGAATGCTAAAAACTTATGGAAAAGTTTTTAGCGTACAGTTAAAAAATTTCAAAGGCTATTTTTGGCTACTACTTTCTGGTAAAAATCTTTCTGACATACTATTTGCATCTAAAAAAATAACCAATTTAAATTATATAAAAATTCTGATGAAGAAATGATTAAAAAACAAATATAAAACTTTTTTGTTTACATAAAATACTTTCCACAAGATCCAAATTTAAGTATTTTTTAAGGTCATACTGAAAATTTTTCAGCCCAATCCAAAGTTTAAACATCAGAACCTTTTTTTTAAATCCCTTCATGTTCATGTTGATAACTTTTCAAACCTTTCCCAACTCTGATCCGTCCTTTTGTATCCTAACAGTAATACAGTTTTTATTATCCATTTCCTTATGTGCATTCCAGTTGAAATTTATAAAATCTTTTCATTAAAACAATTGTTTAAGAAAATAGGTTTCTCAAGTTTCATCACTTTTATCAATCTTTTCAATATGAACAGAGACCACCTTCCTCACTTTTTGTTCTAAATTTTGTGCAATGCCAACATGGGTGTCTCATTATTTTCTCCTTGATTTACATGGGCTATTAGTTGTTGCTGTTTATGAAAGTCCTCAAGAGATTTCTGTTATTTGCTATAGTTCTTTGTGATTCTGTAGCATGTCCATGAGTTTTTTAAGGAGGTTGGTCCTCCCTAAAAAATACAGGCTTCATTCACTAAAATCAATTTTTAATCTTTAATCTCTGAAAAAGGATATATACTGTTAACTGTTTGGATATTTCAGAATGAGTTTGACATGGCATAACATTCATATAAAATGTATCTAAGAACATGAAACAAGTTGTGATGTTAATGTTTTGTTTTTGTACCAACTGGTGGTGTTTGGGAAAACTAACCATAGCAGAATCAATTCTAAGCTCAATTTCAATATGTCCTATATTAAGTTTGTTATAACAGATCCATATGCTGAGCTATTTGAAGTATTAATTAGTTTGGTATATTGTTTTTATTTATTGACAATTGCTACCAAAAAACAATATGAAAATAATATCAAATTCAAGCAAAATTCAATAGTAAAAACAGACTTATGATCCTTGAAGCATAACTCATAGAACCAAAACTAACATCAAATAACATCAAAGAGCAATATGAAAATAATATCAAATTTGAGCAAAATTCAATAGTAAAAACAGACTTATGATCCTTGAAGCATAACTCATAGAACCAAAACTAACATCAAATAACATCAAAGAGCAATATGAAAATAATATCAAATTTGAGCAAAATTCAATAGTAAAAACAGACTTATGATCCTTGAAGCATAACTCATAGAACCAAAACTAACATCAAATAACATCAAAGAGCAATATGAAAATAATATCAAATTTGAGCAAAATTCAATAGTAAAAACAGACTTATGATCCTTGAAGCATAACTCATAGAACCAAAACTAACATCAAATAACATCAAAGAGCAATATGAAAATAATATCAAATTTGAGCAAAATTCAATAGTAAAAACAGACTTATGATCCTTGAAGCATAACTCATAGAACCAAAACTAACATCAAATAACATCAAAGAGCAATATGAAAATAATATCAAATTCAAGCAAAATTCAATAGTAAAAACAGACTTATGATCCTTGAAGCATAACTCATAGAACCAAAACTAACATCAAATAACATCAAAGAGCAATATGAAAATAATATCAAATTTGAGCAAAATTCAATAGTAAAAACAGACTTATGATCCTTGAAGCATAACTCATAAAACCAAAACTAACATCAAATAAATACAAACACTTATAACATAAGAGCTTGAAACATTTGATGAATATAAATAAGCAAAAACACACTCATGTCAAACCTCACTTACATCAGTCAGTCAATTAAGTGCCATACATGATACATACTTGGGTGATTATGTTTCAAAAAAGACATGACTGACCGGGCAGAAGATTTTCTTGCTGTTTGTTGACATTATTTTTTGCTGTAGACTGGTTACTAACCAAGGCTATGGAATCCAATCTCTTCTGCTATTTAACCCATAGCTGGAGAGTGAAGATAGAAATTAATAACTTTCCCAGGGATATTTGTAAGCGAATGTAAAGAATTCAACTGAAATTTGAACTCAGCTCTCCGATTTCTCGTTCTGAGCCAACATTCACTGCACCACAATGCACATCCTATCAGTCAGTTAAGTGCCATACATGATACACGCTTGGGCAATCATGTCTTGAAGGAAATTCAAGTCTATTAAAAGGTCAGTTTGTAATATGCACCTGATTATTGTGTAACACATGAAACTCCGAGTCGTGTTATTGATGTAGGACAATATGTATACTTATTTGTATATATGGACGTGTGCTGTGGTGCAGTCGATATTGACTTGGAATAGGTTAGCCAAATGCAGACAACAATTCTACTCCTGCAGCTTCTTCTCTCGCACTTCCCGCCTGTGGAACTCGCTCCCATATTCTTGCTTTCCTGATGGCTACAACCTCCAGAAATTTAAATGCAAAGTCAATACTCATCTACTAACCACTGGACTCTAGCTCTCTCCCCACCCCTGTATAACCTTCCCTTTCTCTCCACCTATGTATCTGTCATCGCACCTGTTTCTATTGTTCCTTTCTAACTAGTTTGTACTCCTCACTCTTTTCTAATTAATCTTTTTACATCTATGTATCCCCCTGCACATCAGTGGCGTTTCTGCCTTGCTCGGGGTGAAATGACTAAAAAAAAAATCGGGGAGTCAAATTTATTGTATTCCCTTTAATCACAGATACCCTTGGGAAGGGTATTAATGCATCACTTTCCTCCAGTTATGGGTTAAATAACAGGAAAGATTGGGTTCTATAGCCTTGGCTGGCAACCAGTCTACCACAGAAAGGAATGGCAACCTACTGTGGAATAAACTTCTGCCCAGTCAGTCATGTCTCTTTCAAGACAAGATCACCCAAGCGTGTATCATGTGCGGCACTTAACAGACTGACTGATTAGTATATATATATATATATATATATATATATATAAAATTGAAATCGGGGAGCCAAGTTCGAATTCCAATTGAATTCATTGCATTCACTTACGCACAGATACCCTTGGGAAAGGTATTAATCCATCTCTTCCTTCCAGTTATGGGTTAAATAACAGGACAGATTGGGTTCTATAGCCTTGGTCGGCAACCAGTCTACCGCAGAAAGCAATGGCAACTTACTGCGGGATAATCTTCTGCCCAGTCAGTCATGTCTCTTTCGAGAAATGATCTCCCAAGTGTGTTTCGCGTATGGCACTTAACTGACTGATATATATATATATTTTATATATATATATATATATATATATATTTCTTTTTTTTTTTTTTCCATTTTTAAACACGCTATTTCGTGGTGTCTTTAGGTGACTTTTAATAACTGATTTTACCTTTTACCATTTTTCTTTTTAAGAACACTTTTATAACAGTGTTTTATTTGAATGTTCATGTGGCAGGGAATTTATAAACCTGCATTATTTAAATTGAAATGGATTATGATATTTTCATCCATGGTTGTATGAACCTAAGAAGTATTTCTTAGTGTGGATGCATTTAGTCATAATTTTTGTTCTTTCATTTAACAGTTATTCTTTATTTGATCATTTCATAACTTCTAATTTTTCTTCTTGGTACGGTCTACATATTTTTCCACTGTTGTAAGGCTTGGCTGTCTTTACAGTGCTCCATATGTCTGGTTCTTTTCCATACATTGATTTCAATTTCCAGATGATGTTAGCCAATTTTTTATTGTTTTTAAATTTTTCTATTTTAAATGTAGATCTGTGGTTGAACCACCTGGTCTTAAAAGTGTCTTTAGTTGAGCCCAAATATATTTTATTTTGGCCATCTGGGTCATGTACCTTTGCCTTGTTAATTATTTCTTTTGTGTTGCAGAGACCTTGAAATGGACATTTATTTCTGTCCCTGCAGTTGCATTCTTTGTTGGTGGTTTTGTTTTGTACGATGCTATTTAAGTTTCTGGTGCTTTGTTTTTTATGAAACTATCTAAATTATTAGTGCAACTATAACTTAGTTTGATTGTGTTTCTGTTGAAAATTTTGTTTAGTTCTGATTATTTTGGAAAGTGTTTATCTACTTAAAAAATATTTGTCGTATATTGGTTTTTATTTCTAAATTAAATGGTGGATTGAACCAGTTAATGTTTTGTTTTCTATTGTCGTTTTTGATTTGTCTGTTTGGTTGAGAATTATATTATAAAATGTTCTTATGGCCAGAATTTCTTAGTGCATCCTCATATATATTTTTCTTTTCATTAAATATTGATTTGTTTGACGAATTATTAGATAGTCTGTGTTCTATGCCTTTGTAAATGTGTTTAATTATATTATTTGAATGATTGGACTTTGTATTTCTGTATGATAACTTTGTGTTTGTTTTCATGTATGGCAAGACATTTCCAGTTTGTAAATTAAGTTCTACATCTAAATATTTATCACTTTATTATTTGTGTCCACTGTAATATCAAAATCTCGTTCTTTGAATAATTTAAAAAGCTGTTTCCTTATTTTATCATTCATTATTTTGTTGTCTGGTGCTATTATTAATCCGTCATCTCTATATAATCCGTGGTTGTTAATATGGATTATTTTGTTTATTTTGTTTAAAATGTATATTCCCATCAGTTTTGAGATTTCTGCTCCATCATACGATCATTCTGATTGTTCTGATAAGAAAACAACTGCCAAAGTTTGTGGTGAGGGTCTCAGAGTCAACACAGAAACCTGCATAATGTACCTTGAGAAGGGAGTGATGCTCTTCATCAATAGGATGGCTACTGGAATGCCCCAATGTCTGATAATAGGACTCTGCACCATGCAGAAGAACCCAGTCATTGCTGTCAGACAACTTCTGCAACCATATCACCTCTTGCATCTTGCCACCTAACTCCTGAGACTTTAATCACCTTGATTATTATATGTGATACACAGTTGAGCAAGAGACTAACAAAACACTTTCTAAAAGCAAGGACTATGGCAGAATTCCCCAACTTAAACAAGGAGACTGTCCAGAAAAGATGCAGGAGATTCCAAAGTCATCTAGAGACTGTGGTTGAAGCCAGTGACAGTTTTACTGAACAAATTTACTTTTTAGTATTTAAAGATATTTTGGAGTAATTTTGCTAAATATATCTGTTAAAATGAGATGTCAGTGTTATTTACATTTTTGAGTAATTTATATGACAATTTATCCATCTGTAGACCCTAAGGGAAGCATCACCATAGACTTTTAAGCTGTTGAGGAGACAGATTTATCATCAGACTGTGTCCCTTGACCCTGATCAAAAAAAAGCAACCTCATATGGTGGCTACTGTAAACTGAATTTGGCATGTGACCCATGTGACTTATCTCCAGCAAAGGTGCCTTCTCTATCCCTATGGCAACATCAATTGCCATCTTCTGTCCTCTTGAATTGTGTTTATCTTTTGTCCTTTCTTCAATCCTCACTATTCTCAGTCTTCTCTTTGACTTTCACTCACTGTAATCCTCTGTGCACTAGTGGTATTCTCATCTTGCTTGGGGTGAAATGATCTTTTTAAAAATGTAGGGGTCACCTAGTGAAAACTGAACTTACTATTCAATAGGCATAATCTGTAAAAATAGCTTGATAACTATTGTGCCATAAGATTCTTAGAAATAATGATTTGCTGATTCCAATTACAATGAAAATGATGATTTTGATAATAAGAACATAATTAAATATAATAGTAAAACTTTCTTTGTACTTGGAAACATAAAACTGATAAATATTTTATCAAGATAAAAATACCTTGTGATTAAGGTTAATACTATATTCTTTTCATAATGGAAGTAAAGTTCTGAATTTCAAAAAATACCAATCAGATTAGAACTGAAAATCTTATGGAATGTAATCATTGCAAGAATATGAAAAAATATACTGTTACCATTCTAGAAAAAATGTTTTATTTTAGGGAAGAAATTTCTTTGGATGAAGCTCTAAGGTCAAAAATTGCTGGGAATTTTAAAATTAGTTAATCTAAAAATTATTTCAAAATCAAGTAAAACAAATAAAGATTATTAATTCAGTAAGTTGTATTGAAACATTAAAACAATGAAAATCTAAATAAAGTCATTTGATAAATTATTTCAGGTCAGGTTACTAAAGGTCAATAGGGTGCAATTCTTTTTAGTCAAGTTACAACCTCTAGATTATAATTTACTATTTTAGATTTTAATAATCATCATCTGGTGACTGACACAATTGTAGATCATTGGTCTGAGAGCAGAGAGGTTAGTTACACCTAAAGGTTAAGTCAGTAGAGTTAACCGAGCTGTTTCACTTTCAATTATACAAAGGATACACGAGTATTTACAGCAGATGAATATATTATAGAAATATTTATACTTCATAAAAATAATCCGAGAGTTCTGAACTGAATAGTGCCATACATCTGCTGGTTAATGAGCTTTAATTATTAGGGTGTTTAAAAAATTACATCTTAGCAAAAAAGGTGTAAAAACCAATATCAGTTCTTCTTCTTCTATGTGCTGTATCCATTCAGGATGTATGCAATCATGGCTCTCCACAATTTCCACTCATTTGTAGCTCTTAGTAAAATTTGTTTTTGTCACTATTCCTTCCACCCTCTATTTTGATAATCCATTTACACAAGCAAATACAATAACTTTCTTACTATTCTGCGGTATTAATTCGCCTCTTTCCTCCAGTTATGGGTTAAATAACAGGACAGATTGGGTTCTATAGCCTTGGCTGGCAACCAATCTACCGCAGAAAGCAATGGCAACCTACTGTGGGATAATCTTCTGCCCAGTCAGTCATGTCTCGAGAGGGACATGACCACCCAAGCATGTATCACGTATGGCACTTAACTTACTGAATATGTTAGTCATACATTCTCCTTCTTCAATGTATGTCTTCACAATTTCTTCTCCATTAAGGCTTTTAATAAATTTCGTTTTTTGTAAGCTGATATTTTGTATCTTTTCTCAAGAATTTAAACAAATATTAAAATAACCAAGTCCATATCTGAGCTAGTGCCGCCCAGTCCTCACTGTCCAACCGTGACAGAGTTCAAAAGCATTTACATGGCCTTGTGGGTGAGAAATTATTGTTCGAACAGGTTCAGTATGAAAACTCAAGGCAGAACTACACTGGACACAGTTTATTGGCAATCCAAAAAAATTACAAAGGGATTTTTACTTCCTTTAGATATGAATTTTCAATTTGTTTTTATAATATTTGTCCAATACTAATTCTGCTAAAAGGGATGCAAGCATTGCATGGAACAAACCCTTTATCGTAAACACCATCTTAAGCAAATGCAGGGCAGTAAGAAAGACAGTCTTTGATTGGACATTTAACAAAGGTTGTTTTTAACTTGCATCCTATTGCTTGAGGCTTGTGTTCTATAAGGTTCAACTGTCTTAACTGTACCCTAAAAATCATCTATAAGTGTTAGCAGGTTTTTTTTTTAAATCATTTCACCTCAAGCAAGGCATTCTACTGTCACTATTGCACAGGGGGTTACATAGAGGAAGGTGCTGAGAGAGTGATTAGATATAAGAAATGTCAGAAGGAGAGTGATAAACGAGTAAGGAGGTACATAGGAAGAGTGTTTGAGAGAATGGGTGCGAGTTCATATGTTAGGAGGTGTCTATTGACCTTACATTTAAACTCCTGGAGTTGTAGCTGTTGGGGAAGCAAGTATGTGGAAGGGAATTCCACAGGTGGGAAGTGCAAGAAAAGAAGCTGTTGGAGTAGAAATTGCGCTTAAATTTTATTGGTTTCACAGTAAAAGGGTGGGACCTAGTTGCCAATCTAGTATCTCATGCAAATTTGTACCTAGAGGGCACCAGTGATCTAAGTTCATCGGAGCAGAAGCTGTGAAAGTATTTATAGAAGAGGCACAGGGAAGCCACGTCACGCCGGTTAGAGAGTGACTGCAGCCAGTCTGCCAAGTCAGTATGGATCACATTAGAGATTCTTCGTTGTATTTTGTCAAGAACCCTGAGGAGAATAGCAGGGGCACCCGACCAGATGTGGCAGCAGTATTCAATTTGCCAGAAATGCTCATTTAAGTAAATCTCATCATTGATTCATGTTGAATCGCACAAGAAACACATTTGGATGAACTTCAAGGATCAACAGAGTTACTTCAACTATTTCAAAGACAAATAAAGATTCAGATATATGGGTGTCCAGAAAATATCTTCATTTTACTAGAACAGATATAAAGAACTAGCAGTATAGCCCGGCATTGCGCGGGTGTAATGAAAGCTTTAAAACTAATCCATGGTTTTGGAGCTCAGACACTTTGGACATTGGCACAAAAGACTAAAAAGCAATAGTTGTTTCCAGTTAAAGTGAAACCATAGACTGAAAGAAAAACTAATGGATGTAAGTCAAATTTTGATTTCCTGGTATCGATATCAAATAAGTTTTTTTCATCATGAACTGAATTTTGAAGGCTAAATAAGTCCTCTAAGTAAACGGTATCATGGCTGAAACTAAGAACTACAATTATACCTACTTAGAGCCAAACTCAAAGCAAAAACTAAAATAAAAGGGCTGAAAAAAATACAGACTTACAGGCAGATAAACAGACAACCACACACAAACATCTTGCCTTTTATATATATATATATATATATATATTATTGATTTTCTGCACTATTGTAAGAACTGCAACCTTGAAACTTCTGAATATTGTTTCTTATGTCTTTGTCTATGAGTGTATCAAATTTGATCAAAATCGGACCACCCCTTCTATAACCCGATTTTTTTGATTATCAATTGTCAATATTTATCAGGGGTACCTCCACACAAAACCTAGATAAGAACACTCACATGTGCTTATAGTACTACTGTGTAAATTTTCAAGAAAATCAGTTCAGCCATTTTGGAGTCTATAGGTAATGAACACACACACACACACACACACACACACACACACACACACACACACACACACACACACACACACAAAGTTCCATTTATAATTAAGTTTAGATAGATTTAGATAGATTTAGATTTAGATAATTGCAATCTAACAGGAAGGTAAATTTTCAATTTCATGTTTAAAGAAATGTGAGTTTTTTACCCAAAAAGTTTGAAATTCTGTTTTCAACATTTTTTTTCTTTCTAGAAATGTTCTAGTAATTGTGTGTAGAATTTTCCTTTTTGTTTCCATTTTCTCTAAAAACTTCCTTAGTATTTACATGCTCTGTCCATGGTATTCTATGCATTCTTCTGTAGAACCACATTTCCTTTTGTCTCCATTCTTCTCTTCATCTTTTTCCCAGCATTCATTGCCATATAGGAGAACTAATATTTCATAAAAATTTAGTACACTTTTATTTGTTTTTTTAGCTTCAAGTCTCTTCTTTATCTGCGAAGAGATTGTCTAGTATTCATTGCCATTTAAGAGGACTAATATTACAAAACAACTCTTTTATTTGTGACTGTAGCTGCAAGTTTCTTCTTTATTTGTGAAGAGATTGTCCAGTGTTCACTGCCATATAGGAGGACAAATATTACATAACTCTTTTATTTGTTACTGTAGCTTCAAGTTTCTTCTTTGTGACCAATATTGATATTGTCCAGCATTCACTGCAGTATTGAAGAACTGACATCACATAGCAATCTAACACTCTCTTCTTTGTTTCTAGTGAAATTTTCTTGTGTACTTTACTTGGCTTCTGGAAAGCGTCCTTTGCCGTGCCAATTCGCCTTCGGATCTCTGTGTCGCACTTTCCATCTTTTGTTAGAACACTTCCTAGGTATTTAAATTTTTGTACTGGCTTGATTCTAGTATCCCCCACCTGTATTTGGCATTTTGGGTTGCATGAAAAATTCTTAAAAGATAAGCATATTAAATGATAGAAAATTAAAAAGTGAATAAATGAATTTTTTTAAAAATGTGAAGCTAAATGAGGTCAAACAAAATGTATAAAATTTATGAATAATACATAAAAAGAATCGCCATAAATTTCAGAGGATATTTTTGAAGTATTTTAATCAAAAGAGAAGCAAAAAAAATGGGATGAAGAAGTAAAGCTAATTAGCTATTCGGTTAACAGAATAAATTAAAATTCTCCTCAAAAAAACAAAACAGATATGAAAATAAATAGAAAAATAAAAGCAAAATAAAGTTCACTTATAATAAGAACTTTGCAAGCAGACAATTTTAATAATGAGGAATTTTAAGGAAATGGTTGTCTATCAAAATATATTCTGACTTTTATAAATGATGCTTATTACTACATTTTTCAGAATTTATCAGTGAACATTGTGGAAGAGTTAATTGTGGCTTCAAGAAAAGGCTGCAAATTCCTTGTATGTGTCGTCTGACTAATTTCTGATTTATAAGCTCATGTAAATCTGTTGGTTTCTGATTCTTATTATAATGGAAAACTCTTGAAACTTTATCAGCTCATGAAGAGTCGGTTGTCATTTATAGAAATGTTCCTTTTTTGCCATCTTCTGAAAATAAAAAAAATAAATAATGAGAGAAATATGTCTTGAAGAAATATATTCAGAAATATTTAAATAAAAAAAAATTTGTGAAATAAAACAGAATGAAAAACAATGAATAAAAATGGCTTCAGCTTTCAATTCAGTATCTGTACTATTGCCACAATTATTTATTCCTGTTTATATAGTATAATTGGTTTCATAATGTCAAATTGGCAAAAGATCTCAAAAGTGATCTAAAATCTTCTGTTAGCTGAGGCAAGGAATGACTTGTAATTTTAATGTCTCCAGTACAAAAGATTATGTTGAATCAATTGCTAGGTCTGCTGGTAAGAAAATTGCTTCACTCTGTTGTGCTAGACAATTTTTGACACCATGATCTGTCTAACATATTCATAAGTCTACTATTCAACCTTGTTTTAAATATTTCTATTATATCTGGTCTGGGACTCCTGCTACTTTCTCATGGGTATAATGTAGTGTTGTGAGTAGATAGGTAGCAGTTAAAGCATATTGAAATATACCCTTTCCTCTTTACTAATAGAGTTACAGAGAAATTCTCTCTGTCTCTCTCTTTCTCTCAACACAAACATCCTTTCCCACTTTCTATTCTTCTATATTTCTGGTGACCTTGATATAACCCGGACATAGCTTATTTGGTCAATTGATGTCATGCAAAATCAACCAATGACTAACACTCCTGCCAAAATCAAATCAGAAGTGTATATAAAAAGAAAAGTGAACATGTGCATAAAGTTTGTCTACAGTTTGTCCACAGTGCATGTAGAGTTTGAGTCAGACATTAGTGATTAAATCAGCACACCAACCATCCAAAAAAGACTACCTTCACGCAAACCAGAGATGTGCTTTAATAATCTTCAGAAAAAGAATATGCAAAAAATAAAACAAAGAATGAATTCAAGAGTACAATCCACACACTGAAATACCCAGTGTATGATATAACATAGTGGAAACAGTAACTTAACACACGTGGAGGAGAAAATATAATATATTTACTTGAATATGCATATACACAGAAGAAAAAATTTTATTCACCTGAACACAACAATACATATAAAATAATAAATATATAATAATCATATGTATATAATATCGAATCCATTGCTAAGTCCGCTGTTATGAAGGTCGGTTCTCTGTGCAGGGCCTGGAAGTTTTTCTCGTCTGAATCTATCTTGCACATATATAAATCTACCATCCGCCCGTGTATTGAATACTGCTGCCACATCTGGTCGGGTGCCCCTGCTACTCTCCTTGGGCTTCTTGACAAAATACAATGGAGAATCTGTAGCATGATTGATACTGACTTAGCTGACTGGCTGCAACCACTCTCTCACTGGCGTGACGTGGCTTCCCTGTGCCTCTTCTATAAGTACTTTCACGGCTTCTGCTCCGATGAACTTAGGTCATTGGTGCTGCCTAGGTATGAATTTACACGAGATACTAGATTAGCAACTAGGTCCCACCCTTTTACAGTGAAACACATAAGATGTAACCATAATTTCTACTCCAACAGCTTCTTTTCTCACGCTTCCCACCTGTGGAATTCCCTTCCACATGCCTGCTTCCCCGACGGCTGTGATCTCCAGGAGTTTAAATGTAAGGTCAATAGACACCTCCTAACATACTAACTTGCATCTATTCTCTCAAACACTCTCATCCTCTAACCAATCATCATTCTCGGTACCCGTCTATCACCCTCCTTCTGACATTTCCTGTATCTAACCATCCTTTATTAGTGGCAGTAGAATGCCTTGCTCGGGGTGAAATGATTAAAAAAAAATACATACATAATAAAGAACATATCCTTATGGAGTCAAAACTACAATGTTGGTATAGTTAATAAAACCTGGTCTTTACTCATTTATTATTGCCAACTTCACCTAATTATAATAGCATCCCTGCACCTTTTCTATAAGTAATTTGATAGTAATTGTACTGTTGAACTTTCTTCAGTTTCCTAGACTTTATGAATTAAAGTACAGAAGGATGTGCATTGTGGTGCAGCGGATATCGGCTCGGAACGAGAAATCTGGGAGCAAAGTTCAAATTCCACTTTAATTCCTTGCATTCATTTACGCACAAATACCCTTGGGAAAGGTATTAATCCATCTCTTCTCTCCATTTATGGGTTAAATAACAGGACAGATTGGGTTCTATAGCTTTGGATGGCAACCATTCTACCAGAGAAAGCAATGGCAACCTACTTAGGGATAATCTTCTGCCCAGTCAGTCATGTCTCTTTTGAGACATGATCACCCTAAGCGTGTATCACGTATGACACTTAACTGACTGGCTAGATTGGAAATGAGGTCTCTTCAGTTTACAGTTGAATTGGATAGATGTAACTATAAGTTCTTTGCTAAGAGGTTTTCTTGCACTTTTTGATTGTGGAAACATCTTCCAGTATTTTTCTTTCTCGCTAACTTTTATCTATAAAAAATTTAAATGTCATTCGTTATCTACTGTCTTCTTGATTCCTCTTTTATTGATCTCACTCCTTAATAATGTATTCTTTTTCTTATTCTTTCACACTTAGCAAACCCTTCTACTTTAGTGACTTTATTGCCTTGCTTATAGTGAAATAATTAAAAAAAATTAAGTAACAAAATATTTATAAAACAGAAACAAAAAGATATAATAATAGATGGCTTAAAGATGAATGAGAAGAAATTTGAAAGAAGTCAAATGAAAAATATGAGAATATTTAAGAATTAAAACAAAATGTATGAGAATGAAAACAACAAAGAATATATAAAAATCAAAACAAAATGAATGTCCTGCCGTTCTCCTCAGTGTTCTTGACAGGCTCCAAAGGAGAGTCTGTAATGTGATAGGTACTGATCTGGCGGCTCGACTGCAGCCACTTCCCCACCGTCGAAATGTGGCCTCCCTTTGTCTGTTCTATGAATACTTTCATGGCTTCTGCTTGGACGAACTTAAGTCAATGGTGCCTCCTCAACAGGTGTTTACTCGTGCAGCCAGACTGGCAACTGGGTCCCACCCATTCACAGTTAGGTTAGCCAAATGCAGACGACAATTCTACTCCTGCAGCTTCTTCTCTGGCACTTCCCACCTGTGGAACTCGCTCCCATGTTCTTGCTTTCCTGATGGCTACAACCTCCAGAAATTTAAATGCAAAGTCAATACTCATCTACTAACCACTGGACTCTAGCTCTCTCCCCACCCCCATATAACATTCCCTTTCTCTCCACCTATGTATCTGTCATTGCACCTGCTTTCTCAGCTTTCTATTGCTCCTTTCTAACTAGTTTGTACTCCTCACTCTTTTCTAATTAATCTTTTTACAGTTATGTAGCACCCTGCACATCAGTGGCATTTCCGCCTTGCTTGGGGTGAAATGATTAAAAAAATAAAAAATAAAAAAATAAAAAATATGAATGAAAAAAATTAAAAATTTGAGAATGAAAAAGAAAAAGAACATGTAAGAAAAAAGCCAAAATAAATTTAAGAAGATAAACAGAAAGAAAATTTAAGAATGAAAATTAATGTATAAGAAGGAAAAGGAATAAGAAAATTTAAAAACGAAAATGGAAAAGTACGTATAAAAACTGGAATGAAAATATAGATGACAGAAAAAGATTACACATGAATGAAAAAAAGAAATATAAGATATATGATATCATCATCCTTTTATCTTCCATTTCTCTTTCTTGATTTGTTTTTGCCTATTTTTGATTCATTCATTTTAATGGCATGTTATAAGAATCTATAAAGGACGGTGATGTAAACTGCTTCTTGATTAATAATATGTCTGGTTGTTTGTATATCTAAATGATCTTAACAACTATAATTTATGAATTCTGCTGCTTCCTATTTCATCTGATAGGCACATTTCTGGAAATTGCTTAGAACTCGTTATTTCATATAATTTTAGTTTAGAATCATACTAAGGAAAAATAAAATAATTTTTTTTTAATGAAGGTTACAAATTATATACATAATTGTTCTATCCCAACATTCATTCAGTCAAGTGCCTTACGTGATCCATGCTTTGGGCGATCATGTCTCAAAAGAAACATGACTGACTGGGCAGAAGATTATCCCGCAGTAGGTTGCTATTGCTTTTTTAGACTGGTTACCAGCTTAGGCTATAGAACCCAATCCGTTCTGTTATTTCACTCATACCTAGAGCAGGAAGAGATGTATTATATTATTACGTAGTAATTAGTGGAGGATCAGTTTATAACTTTATAACAATATAAAACTGATCTCCCAATTTATGCCCAGTATAAGCCTTAATCATGATTCTAACTAGTATATTCAGTCAGTCAGTTAAGTGACATACGGGATACACGCTTTGGGTGATCATGTCTTGAAAGAGATATGACTGACTGGGCAGAAGGTTATCCCACAGTAGGTTGCCATTGCTTTCTGTGGTAGATTGGTTGCCAGCCAAAGCTACAGTACCCAATTTGTCCTCTTATTTAACCCATAACTGGAGGGAAGAGATGGATTAATATCTTTCCCAAGGGTAATTTTGCAGAAATGAATACATTGAATTCAGCTGGGATTCAAACTCAGCTCTCCATTTTCTCGTTTCAAGCTGATATTCATTGCACCCAATGGCATATCTTCATTAGTCAGGTTGAAATAAAATATAGAATTTCTTTTCTGATAAATCAGTACCCTAAAAGTTTTGTTTATAAATTATTCTAAAAGCAGAAAAAAAGCATAAAAAAGTTCATACACATAGCTCAGTAAGAATTAGTGGTGACACCAACTGAGCAAAAGTGATAGACCAGATGTTTGCTCTATACCGACCAAAAAGCAAATGAACAAAACTTGTCGTTGCGCATTCGAGTTCGTGCAGATGTTCCGGTTGAAAAATAAAAATTAATCAAATATCAAATTTTCATTTCGCGAGCCTATGCGAATTTTATTTACCAGCCAATGGGAATCCCAGAATCAAATACAAGTGTGAAATTCCAAATGAGCTGCTTTTGATCCAAAAGCAGATATAAAAATTGGATACAGACAAGACCCCAGACAGACAGGCAGAGACCAAGGAGAAGAGTGTAACCAATCCCCTTGACCTAAGTCAAGTGGCTACTATGTTTGCCTGCCTTATCTCTTTACCTTCTCCACTGTCTCAAAAGTACTTACTGACCTAAGGAGCAAATACTTCAAAGACATTCCTCACATACCTCCGCTCCTCACATTCCTAAGCCTTTAATCTTTTTCAGCTCATTATTTGCCATGAACATTCTAACCTCCATTGGACCTTTATTTCAAGTATTACTTTAATTGTAAAAACATTAATTGATATGTGTATATATATAAATGTTATTTTCAACTCAATTTGCTTTTCTTGATTTTATAATCATTTTATAACTTATAGTGGGCTATCTACAACAAGGCCAAATTCTGTTAACCTGCAACAATATACAATTACCCTTCACTAGAACGGAATCCTACTACAACTAGAAAAAGAATAAATAAGATATCCCCTATAAATTCAGTCTTACATGATTTTTTTTTTTAATCATTTCACCCCGAGCAAGGCAGAAACGCCACTGATGTGCAGGGGGTTATATAAATGTAAAAAGATTAATTAGAAAAGAGTGAGGAGTACAAGCTAGTTAGAAAGGAACAATAGAAAGCTGAGAAAGCAGGTGCGATGACAGATACATAGGTGGAGAGAAAGGGAAGGTTATACAGGGGAGGGGAGAGAGCTAGAGGCCAGTGGTTAGTAGATGAGTATTAACTTTGCATTTAAATTTCTGGAGGTTGTAGCCATCAGGAAAGCAAGAATACGGGAGCGAGTTTCACAGGCGGGAAGTGCGAGAGAGGAAGCTGCAGGAGTAGAATTGTCGTCTGCATTTGGCTAACCTGACTGTGAATGGGTGGGACCCAGTTGCCAGTCTGGTTGCACGGGTAAACACCTGTTGAGGAGGCATCAGTGACTTAAGCTCATCCGAGCAGAAGCCATGAAAGTATTTATAGAAGAGACAGAGGGAGGCCACATTTTGACGATGGGAAAGTGGCTGCAGTCGAGTCACCAGATCAGTACCTATCACATTACAGACTCTCCTTTGGAGCTTGTCAAGAACACTGAGGAGAACGGCAGGGGCACCCGACCATAAATGGCAGCAGTACTCCATGCATGGACGGATGGTTGACTTGTATATATGCAGGATGGATTCAGGTGGAAAAAACATCCTGGATCGACATAGTGACCCAATCTTCTTAGCAGTAGATTTTGCTATGGATTCAATATAGTGGTTCCATTTGAGGTCTGAGGACAGGGTAAGTCCGAGGAGGCGTAGTGTATTACTCTCCAGGAGAATCACCTGGTCCATGCTTATGGGAGGCAGAAGAGGTTTTGACCATTCTCAGTAACAGACAAGCCCTCTTGACTTTCTTAGCCTTGTGAAGACTATATCCTGTACCTTATGACCTCATAGACAGTGGGTTCAGAAGTACAAAACAAATCCATGCTGCAGTAATGGTATTCTTCCTTTCAGGCATAACCCCAAAGAACAGAAAAAGAAAGATCAAAATGTCTGAGGTTTCATTCCAGGTGCCATGACATCACCAATAAAGTATTTAATTTTAGCATGTATCTTTGTTAAAACTGGGGTCAGCAAAGTATATACTGGTATATACGTTGGCTTTTTACACATAAAAATGTATCTAAAATTAACTAGGAACTGACTGATATGCCAAACACAAGACTACTGGTAGCTGACAACAGTAAAGGTGTATAGCACCAAATGAAGAAGAGAAATGAGATGGTTGCTTACATCTTTTATGATTCTTCAAAGTTTTATATACTATTACTTACTTATTCCCTATTTTTACCAAGAAAAATTTTAGTTTTAGTTAACAATTTAAAACCTAAAATATAAATATCATTCTATTTTGAAAACAATTCAATCATGCCTGGAATATGAAAATAGAACACAACACTTCTTTTTGGATAAATCAGTAAAGTCTTATTTACAATGATTCTATAAAGAAAAAACAACTAAATACTGAAAGGCTTGTTTTAAATTGTCTAAACTTCTGCAAGTATATTAGGTATGGATCTATTCCCACTCCCGGCTATTAGGACTTAGTATAAGGAAAAATTTTCATAAAAGAAAATATTCACTTACAAAAATAATTATTTTTGCAATCCAAAATATATTTCAGCTTTAAATAACCCACAAAGGCCTCTGACTGGAGCTTTTTCTTAATTCCTGTTGTTCCCAAGTCCACCCTGAACAGGTGTAGTAGCATCTGTTAGGGTCACAGCTATGGGCAAATAGCGAACCCTCAAACACTACAAAATTATGAAAATATTATAGTGAAATACCAGCAATACATTTTTATATTAAAAAATTACCAATTATACATATTTATAGTAGAATTATCAACAATAAATTTTACAGCAAAATGACCAACAACACAGTTTATCTGTAGTTGAAGCAATAAAACTATGTTAACAATATTTAAGTTTCAGCATTAAATAAGCCATAGAGGTTGATATACCACTAAATAAAATCAACTAACCAGATCATAAAGGGTTGATAAGCTGTAAAAAAAGTAATCAGTCAATCTCCAAATAATTTCTATGGAATTAATAGGCTTTATTTATAATATAACAAGCAGTATAGCCTGGTGTTGCTCAGGTGTAATGAAAGCTTTAAAACTAATCCATGAACCTGGAGCTCAGACTCTTTGGACATTGGCACGAAAGACTAAAAAACAATAGTTGTTTCCAGTTAAAGCGAAACTGTAGACTGAAAGAAAAATGAATAGATGTAAGTCAAATTTTGATTTCCTGGTATCGATATCAAAAAAGTCTTTTTCATCATAAACTGAATTTTGAAGGCTAAATAAGTCATCTGAGTAAATGGAATCATGGCTGAGACTAAGAACTACAATTATACCTACTTAGAGCCAAACTTGAAGCAAAAACTAAAATAAAAGGGCTGAAAAAATACAGACATACAGGCAGATAAACATACACACACACAAACATCTTGCCTTTTATATATATATATATATATTATCGATTTTCTGCACTATTGTAAGAACTGCAACCTTGAAACTTCTGAATATCAATTCTTATGTCTTTGTCTATGAGTGTATCAAATTTGATTAAAATCGGACCACTCCTTCTATAACCGATTTTTTTGATTATCAATTTTCAGTATTTATTGGGGGTACCTCGACACAAAACCTAGCTAAGAACACTCACAGATGCTTATAATACAACTGTGTAAATTTTCAAGAAAATCAGTTCAGCCGTTTTGGAGTCTATAGGTAACAGACACACACACACAGACACATTTATAAATAAGTTTAAACAATATTTTTTATTACTTTGAAAGTTGTATTTAGTGGGTACACATGTTTGGATAAACATCCATGGATGCAGGTTCAATTCCTGCTGTAAGGAATATTTTTTTCTGAAGATTTTGAATGCACAAACTGGTAGATGTAAATCTATGTATTTTTAAAAAAATCCAAACTTTTGCGATAACATAATTATGTTTGTCACACTGCCTTGGCCTCATGCATGCTTATAGTTGGTACTCTTGTGGTTATGAGATGAAAGTTTGAGTTTGATTGCTCCAGATATTTTTTCTTCTGTTAAAGTGTAGGTATGGCCACTTCACTAGCAGTGTGTATCAAAGAAGAACAATGAACAGTGATTTGATTTCTTCGGTTGAAAGTTTTGTCAAGGAATTAAATTCATTGGTGGCTTTTAACACAATCCAACACTACCGTTCAAATTGGCCGATCAAGTGTAGCACACAAAGAAGTAAGACGCCCTTCAAACTCCACCACTGAAAAGAAGATTCAGCAGACACGAGAAATGGTAATGATGAACCAGTGAGGTATTATTGATGGGTTAGCATGCTATCTTCAGATTTAGATCACTGGTTCTTGTTTCTCCTTGATGCGCACTGCTGGTGGAACAGACATGTTCACACTGTAACGGCAACAGAAACTACTAGTGTAATCAAAAACAAACTTCGACCATGTAACTACAATAGCACCAACAATAAGCTCACATGAACAGAAGGCAGTGTGGAAAAACTAAAGTTATGTTGTTGTAATAGTACAGATAAATCTTTAATTACCCTTGTTAAAATAAGTAATTATAGTCATCAAAACTTCCATAACATTAACTGAAAACAGCTGTCAAAGAGAGTAAATTTGTTATGTTATTACTACAAAGTGTTAAGAAATAGAAAAGATGATTTTTAAAAGCTAAGCAGATTATTAAAAAATAAATATTAGAAAAAGCAAAAAGACAAAATTGTAGTACTACTACGTAGTAACAATCCTCATATATGGCAACAAATGCTGGACAATTTCTTTGCAGATGAAGAAGAAACTAGAGATGTTTCTCCAGAAGAATGCTATATCATGAACAGAGAATATGAGCAACAAACACTTGAAAATGGAAACCAAAATGAAATACAGAAAGCAAGTGAGGCAAAGGGAAACAGTAATTAACATACTTAATAGGCTTGAGCAAATGAATGGCAGGACAGAGACGAAGAGGGATAACTTAGGAGACAATCATTACTTAAAGCTACAAACAATAGGAATTTGTGGAGAACCATAATTGCTCTTGTGCTGGCACCAAGATTTAAAGATGCAATGGAATAGCAAAAGATGCTTTCAAAAAGTTAAACAAACCAATAAAAGACAAGACAATTTAATCAGAAAAAAAGACAGTTGCTGAACAGCTATGTAACATATATCCTTCTATAACGCAATGAATACTGAACCACTTCGGTCCTGGGCATGAGGGTAAACTGCATCTGGCAGCAAGGCCTCTAAATGAGATGTTGTGAGGAGCATGGAACCACCTATCTTAATTGCTGTTGTTCCCAGTTCCACCCTGACCTGGAGTGGTAGCAGCTGTTAGGGTCCCAGCTATGGGCAAATAGTTAACCCCCAAACTGGGGTCAAAGCACTATGAAAGTATAAAAATTCAGTTTTATAGAAATATAGATGTAAAAATAGTCTTTTATGGAAAAATATACATTTTTGAAGGAAAAATATTACAAATAATAAATTTTTGAAGAAAAAATTAACAAACAACATTTTTGAAGGAAAAAATTAATATCAGCAAAACATTTTTGAATACAAAACTAAGACGTTTTCAGTTTTCTAAAATAAAAAAAGAATAAAAACAAAAAATTATCATTAAAATCTGACTAAATCAACCTTCTCACTATATCCGAACATTAAAAACCTGCCTTTTAGCAGTAAATAACCCACAGAGGTTGATATGCCATTAAACAAAATTCAAATACTGGACAATTTTCTCATAGATAAGGGAAACTTCAGCTAACAAAGATATGATAAATTCAGTCAGTTAAGTGCCATACGTGATACACGCTTGGGCGATCATGTCTCAAAAGAGACATGACTGACTGAACAGAAATTTATCCCGCAGTAGGTTGCTATTGCTTTCTGCTGAAGACTGGTTGCCAACCAAGGCTATAGAACCCAATCTATCCTGTTATTTAACCCATAACTGGAAGGAATAGATGTATTAATACATTTCCCAAGGGTATTTGCGCGTAAGTGAATGCAATGAATTCAGCTGGAATTCAAACTCAGCTCCCCGATTTCTCCTTCTGAGCCGATATCCAATGCACCACAACGCACAAGCGAATATGCCAAAATTTATTATTTGCCTATACTTGGTAGTATTTACATTATTTACATTGTTTTGACTATTGTTCTCATCTTTATTGCCATTTTTATGATGTTTTAGCCATTGTATGCGCCAGCTGTTGTCCACTTTTGAACACAAAGAGTTGTGAGTTCAATACCAGGCTACAGCAGTGGTGAACAAATAACTTGGAGAGTTAAGTTAAAGGGAGATAACTACATGGTTACAAGAAGTAGCATCGCACATCAAATGAGATGATATATCCCAGTGATCAAAATAAAGGGTTCAGTTAAAAATTCCTGGCATCTAAACAAGGTCGGAGTGTGCAATGGCCGAAATGTCATAACCATGGCAATAAAGATGAGGACAATAGTCCGAACAATGTAAATACTGCTAGAATTTATTTTTTACAATAATGTTCACCTGATACAATGCCCAAGAGCCTCTCTAGTTAGAAGGTTACAGACTAAGAGGTTAAAGGCACAGTTCATGGGGATATGTAGAGAAGATAATCATTAACCTTAGAACAGAACAGGTTAAGATTGTAGTAATCAGGGAAGCATACTCTTGGGAGTCATTTCCAAAGTAGCAGTTCGTAGGAAGAAACTGTTCAAGTGAAACTTAGATCTCGCCAATGAAATATAAAGGGAATGACAGTGGCTCACTATAAGATGTGTGGCATGGTGGGTCTTGACTCTGAAGATTATAACTGGTTGAGCTGAATGTTTTCCATAGAAATATTGATAAAATAGCAAGAGACTTGAAACGTTTCATTTGTTAGAAAGAATTTGTAAAGTAGAAAAAATTTATCATCTATAAAGTCACTTTTAAAATTTTTTTTTGTGTGGCCCCAAGCAAGGCATTTTACTGCCACTGTTGTGCAGGGGGTTACATAGAAGGAATGTTATGAGAAAGAGTGACAGGTTACAGAGGGTGTCAGGAAGAGAGCATGAGAAGGAAGAGAATACTGATGAGTAGGGTGGACGGACATAAAAGCATGGGAGAGAGGATGTAAGTTAGTGAGACAGAAGGTGACTATTGACTTTACATTTGAATTCTTGAAGATTGTAGCTGTTGTGAAAGCAAGTATGCGGAAGGGAATTCCACAGGTGGCAAGTGCAAGAGAAGAAGCTGCTGGAGTAGAATTTACGTTTACAATTGATGGGTTTCACAGTAAAAGGGTGGGACCTAATTGATAATCTTGTGGCTTGAGGAAATTCATATATCGTGGGTACCAGTAAGCTAAGTTCATCTGAGCAGAAGCCGTGAAAGTATTTATAGAAGAGTCACAGGGAAGCCATGCTGCTTCGGTGAAAAAGTGACTGTATCCTAGCTGCCAACTCGGGATCAATTACATAACAGATTCTCCATTTGGTCAAGGACACCTAGGTGGATAGCAGAAGCACCCAACCAGGTATGGCAGCAATATTCAATGCATGGGCAGATGGTAGATTTGTATATGTGCAGGATTGTTTCGGACGGGAAAAACTTCCTGAACCTACACAGGGATAGATATTTTGGATTCTATTCTGATTTATGATGATTTTTTTATCAAGACATTTTTGGCCCAAAAGTTAAACTTCCACAGCACATTTAGACCTATAGATAAACATCTACTGCACACTTGAACCTATAGTTAAACTTTCACAGCACATCTGGACCTATAGGTAAACTTCAACAGTACACCTGTACCTATAAGTAATCTTCAGTGGCACACTTAAATTATGATGAGTAAAAAAGAGTATTCTTTATATTGTTTATTTAATAACACAAACAAAATAATGTACTATAATCGGTAATAAAAAGATAATAATTAAAATTCATAAAACAAACTTATATTTCTTTTTTTATTATAATTTAATATTTAAGTAGATCTGAGCTTGACCTTTTCTAGAAATATTTAAGATATCTGAGCATGACCTTTTTTTAGAAAATCTTCTATGCATGTTCAAATTTTGAACAGGCATAATCTTAAATCTTCTTCCAAGGAGAATCCTTGGAAGAAGATTTAAGATTATGATCACTTTTTGTTTTTAATATTGTTTGTTGAAGAAAGCTTGCTTTTTTATATTATTTTATATATTTTGTTTACATTTATTTATTGTAATATTGATATACGTGTATAATTAAAAAGGGTTTTGATTTTGATATGTACACTTATTGTATTTTGAAGTTCTTTTAAAAATTGTTTAATGACCTTTAAAATTTTTTGTGTCACACCTAAGATCCACTCATGGCACACCAGTGTACCGTGGGGAACCATTTGAAAATCACTGACATGGACAGATATATGGCTTTAGTCATATATACATTTGAAAAGACGTATATCCAATGACACATTCCCTAACAAATTTATGTACCCATACACACACAAGTAATGAAAATAAAGAGCATAATCCTGGAAAAAAAAATTATAATAGGAATGGAAATCTATTTGGCATCTTCTTCCTTATTTTGAGACTTCCAGAAAGTCCAACAATTGGAAAGTCATATCGGTCATAAGATGCAAAATGAATTAAAAAGTAAAAAAATAATTTTGCGAAAGGCAATTTGATATCAGATGAGTTTCCCATTTAGCCAGGCTTTTAATCTTTGATCAGTGCTTCCATTGGCTCAGCTCAATTCTTACCAAATGTTTCCTCACATTATTTCCCATCTTCTGTTCATTTTGATTGTTTTCTACTTTAACGTTCTTTTTTTTTTTTTTTGTAATTTGTCTATTGAATTATTTCTTCTTTTTTCAGTTTCATCTTTCAGACATCTTTTTTATTCCTTGTTGCTTCAATTTTCTTTTTTCTACTTTTCTTTCTTTTCTTATTCTACATTTTATTTCTTTTTAATTTGAATCCTTCTTTTTTATTCTTCTTTCTCAATTTCTTTTAATTTCTCTCTTCTTTTTTATTTCTTTTTTTTACTTTTTCATTTCTTTAACTTTTCTGGTCATTCTAATTTATTCTTCTGTTTCATTTTTCTTGCCTTTCCCCTTTTTTCTTCGTTATTCTTTTCCTCTTCTTTTTCTCCTTCTTGTCATTCTGATTTCATGTTATCTCTCTCACTTCTTTTTCTGTTTTCTCTTCTTCATTACTTTTCTTTTTAATTTCTTTCTGATTTCACATTATCTCACTCTGCTTTTGCTATATTCTCCTCTTCCTTCTTTTCCATTTTCTTGTCATTTTATTTGTTCCCCCTTTCTTTTCTATTTCTTCTTCGTTTTTCTTCTTCTGATTCTTCACTCTTTTTCTTTTTGACATTCTAATGTTATGCTATCTTTCTCACATTTTTTCTTTCTTCTCTTCTTTTTCTTGATAACCTGATTTTACATAATCTCTCTCTCTCTCTCTCTCTCTCTCTCTCCTTCCTTTTTCTCATCTTCTTTCTTATTCTTTTTCTTGTCATTTTACTTTTTCTCACCCATCTTTTCTTTTTCTCCTCTTTTTCTTCTTTCTTTTTCTGATTCCTCACTCTTTTTCTTTTTGTCTTCCTTCTTTCATCTCACTCTTTACTTAATTTTTTTCTTTCATTCCTCCTGCCTTCTTTCCTTGAATGAATACTTTTCCGTCTTTCACAACCAGTTTTATTCTAAAATTTAGTCTTTATTCATTTAACCTTTTCAGTTTTTCCTATTTTCTAATTTTTTATTTATTTTTTTACATTTTGATCATTTCTTCTCACAGTGCAGCCATCTTTTATTTTCTTCTTTCTTTTTCTTGGATATTTCTAATTTTCTTCTTTTCTTTCTTTTTCTACTTCTTCTTCAAATGATTTTCATTTTCTTTCTTTCTTTCTTTCTTTCTTCTTCAAATGAGTCATATTTTCTATTCTTCTTTTTTTCTTTCTTTTTCTCATTTTTTCTTTCTTCTTCATCTTTCTTCTTCTTCAACATAAATTTCTATATATTTTTTAACCCCAACTTTCTTGTATCCTATTTTCATTTGGCTCCAGATTTCAATATGATTTCCAGCCAATATTTGGCAATGTCCCATTCCTTGAAATTCATTTGCTTCAAAATGAAGAATTATTTTTATTTCTTCTTTATATATATATATATATCTGTTATATTTCATTCTTTTGGAAATTTTTTTCCACGGCCCCTTTTTGCCATTTCTTGATTTCTTTAACTTGATCATATTTCTCATAGTCTTCATTTATTATTTATTCTTTTTTCTTTATTGCTTTTTATCTTTTTTATTCAAAGATTTTTGTTTTACTTTTAACATATTTCCACTTTTTCTCCAGTTTGTTACTGTTTTGTATTTGTAAACCTTTGCATTTTGATTCTTATTTGTGAATTTTTGCTTTAATCTTTGCCTACTTCTGTTTTTATTAATTGAGAGAAATTCAATGTTTAGTTTTTGTACCTAGTTTTATTTTTCTGACTTAAAAAAAAAAATCTTGTTTTTTCTTGCTTCTTCCATTACAGTACACTTACTTTATTATGAAGATTTCTGACTTGAATTTTTCTGTCAGTATCGTCAATATAATCATCATCATCATCATCATCATTATCATCATTTGAACAGTAAGTTTTTATTAACTGAAAGTATTGTCCTCATGAATCATCATCATCATCATCAATGTTGTCATCGTTATCCTCATCGTTGTCATTGTCGTCATCATCATAATCATCATTGTCATTGTTGTCATCATCGTTGTTGTTATTGTCATTTGCAAATTAATAATTTTTTTTGTCATTTTGAATTAATTTATTTTTTGTCTTTTTAATATTTTTTCTTTCTGTGCTTTTGTTGATCATACTATTTTAAATAATTTTATCTAAATTTCACGTGTAATTTTTTCTAGAATTTTATTTTAATTTATTACAACTTTCTTAAATTATAATTTTCATTTTTGCATTTTTATAGTTTCTTTTTATTTCATATTTAACCAAATTTTCTCTCTCTCTCTCTCTCTCTATATATATATATATATATATGTATCTATATCTATATACCTACAAAAACATTTTTAATTTTCTTCTTATGCCCCCACCATTAACTGTCTAAAAAAAAGTAACAAATTGATTTTAAATTTTCTATAAAAGTCATTCTTGACACCAGTGACCAACCATTGCCTGACAAGGTACAATTAACAGTACTGAAACACAATAGTTTTTGTGTAGTGATATAAAATATTTTATTATAATTACTTATAACAAAAATATTACAATAATAGCATTGTTCTACCAAGCATTTTTAAAAAGTAATTACTATGAACTGTGGACTGTCACCCCATTTATTCTTACTCTTCCTAAGATATATATATATATATATATAGGTGAAAAAAGTGTAAGAAGCTGTAAACATTTTGTTTAGAGGTTATATTTTTCGTTGTTATTATTAATATTACTTGTCTTATGTAATGTGATTGATCCCAACTTGGCAGCTCAGATACAGTCACATTCTTACCAGTGCAATATGGCTTCCCTGTGTCTCTTCTACAAATACTTTCACGGCTTCTGCTCAGATGAACTTAGCTCACTGGTACTTCCTATACATGAATTTGCTTGAACAACAAGATTAACAACTAGGTTCCACTCTTTTACTGTGAAACCAATAAACTGTAAATGCAAATTCTACTCCAGCAGTTTCTTCTTTTGCACTTCCTACCTGTGGAATTCCCTTTCGTTTACTTACTTTCCTGACAGCTACGATCTTCAAGAATTCAAATGTAAAGTCAATAGTCATCTCCTATCTCACTAACTTGCTTCCTTATTCTCTCTCATGCTCCTTTCTACATCCACTCTGATCAGTATTCTCATTCTTCTCCTACCCTCTTCCTGACACCCTCTGTAACCTGTCACTCTTTCTCATAACTTACCTTCTATGTAACACCCTGCTCAACAGTGGCAGTAAAATGCCTTGCTTGGGGTGACATGATTATAAAAAAAAGTGTCTATAATGGACTCAGATACCATTATAGACACTTAATGTATTCTGCAAAGACAAGTAACGTTAATAATAATATTAACAAAAATATCTACACTGTATCAAAACGTTCATGGCTTCTTACACTTTTTTCACCTGTACCTATTTCTCTCATTGGAACAAATCCTATTTCTAAAACACAGAATTTATTAACAGTCTTAAGGGACCTTTCATCTAACATCTCATCAGAAGAAAATCATTGGAATTATAAATCCAACGAAAACAACAGCAATGAAAATGAAGATCAATATATATATATATATATATCACTTAAACACATACTTGCCTAAAATGCCTTTCTATCAGTAAACTGGTAGATATGTGTTGTACTGCAGTGGATATCAGCTTGGAATGAGAAATCGGAGAGCTGAGTTTAGATTCCAGTTGAATTTGTTGCATTCCCTTTTGTACAAATACCCTTCGGAAAGATATTAATCTCTCACTTCTTCCTCCATCTATGGGTTAAATAACAGGACAAATTGGGTTCTATAGCCTTGGTTGGCAACCAGTCTATCACAGATAGTAATGGCAACCTACAGTGGAAAATCTTCTGCCCAGTTAGTGATATCTCTTTCAAGACATGATTGCCCAAGCATGTATCATGTATGGGACATAACTGACTGACCAGTAAACTACAGTCTCAAGTGTATTTGAATGTAAATGCAATTAGTAGTAGCACATTTTTTTATAAACATATCGCCGCAAGCAAGGCATTTTACTGCCACTGTTTTGCAGGAGGTTACATAGGAGGAAAGCTATGAGAAAGAGTGACAGGTTATAGGGGTGTCAGGAAGTGGGTAAGAGAAGGATGAGAATATTGATGAAAGTGGAGTGGACAGAGAAAGGAGCATGAGAGAGAGAATGCAGGTTAGTGAGATAGGAGATGACGACTTTACAATTCTTGGAGATTGTAGTTATCAAGGAAGCAAGTAAATGGAAGGGAATTCCACAGGCAGGAAGTGCAAGAAAAGAAGCTACTGGAGTAGAATTTGCATTTACAATTTATGGGTTTCACGGTGGGACCTAGTTGCTAAACTTCTGGCTCGAGTAAATTCATATATAGGGGGAACCAGTGAGCTAAGTTCATCAGAGCAGAAGTGTAACAATAACAAATTATTATACTGAAAAAAATTCTAAAAAAGATAGATAAGCTGTAAAAAAAAAGGCACACTCACTTTTATGAATTTGATTTTATTTTTTGCGTGTCTTATTTATTCTGAATTATTTTTAAAATTGTTTTAATATTTCTGACAAGAAAATTTTTTGCAAGTAATGTTGTGGTGCAGTGAATATCGGCTCGGAACGAGAAATCAGGGAGCCGAGTTCAAATTCCAGTTGAATTCATTGCATTCACTTAGGCGCAAATACCCTTGGAAAAGGTATTAATCCGTCTCTTCCTTCCAGTTATGGGTTAAATAACAGGACAGATTGGGTTCTATAGCCTTGGTCGGCAACCAGTCTACCCCAGAAAGCAATGGCAACCTACTGCGGGATAATCTTCTGCCCAGTCAGTCATGTATCTTTTGAGACATGATTGCTCAAGCATGTTTCACGTATGGCACTTAAAATCTGGATTATTTCTTAAATAATTTATATCAATTCAAGAAATGATGTCATCATAAGTTTCCTCAGTTTCATATTGTTGACTTTGCAAACATTGTTTCTGAAAATATATGTCGAAAATATTTTTCATATAATTTTTTTACATATTCAAATTTTCATTTTTATAGTTTGAGCTTCCATTTAAGAAATCTTTTTTTTCTAGGATTCTAATTTAATTTTGCTAAATCTATTTTTAAAACTATTCTTTAAAAATTTTCACAGCATTATAATTATTTCTTTGTTAACATTCTTTCCATCGTACATCAGACATATATAGATATACATGCTTACACACAAACCAACATATATCATTATGACTATATATATATATATGACCATTATAATTTAAAGTACCTTCTCAATACTCAAACTTCTCAATCATATCCCATGTTTCAGAGCCAGCCGTCATTTCCTGCTAAGAACTTTATTTTTCACAGAACAATTTTGACCATTTTCTTGTGTTTCTTTTGTTCTACATTTGCTGCTGCTGCTGATGATGATGGTGTTGATCATTTGTACCTTGTGTCATCTCTTTCTGCCACTTGATGGCTCTGATGAGAAAGCAACAAATGTCTGGGGATGGGAGTCTGCCTTTGATTGATAGAAGGCCGCACTTCATCATTCAGACCAGCAATACCAAGTTTGCCTCTCACAAAAAGACAAATACAAAAGAGGTTTTGTAACCAAATGACAATCTCTACATTCATTCTTTCCTTCACTTTCTCTCTCTCTCTTTCTCTCTCTCTCTCTCTCTCTCTTTGCTTCGTTCTCTCTTTCATTCTCTCTCTGCTTCTCTCTTATGTTTTGTTTCCTTTTTTTGCCCTTTTCTACTCTTTATTTCTTTGTCTTTTTAATTCATTTTTCTTTTTTCCAATTTCATTTTCTTTCTTTATTTCTTACATTCTTTCTTCTTTTTTTCTTTTTTTCATACCCATTCAATTTTATTTATTTATTTATCAGTTATTCCTTTCTCTCTCTATTTTTTTTTCTTATTTTCTTATAATTTTGTATTCTTTCCAGTTTCTCATTCATTATTTACTTTTTTACTTATTGATTTCTTTCTTTCTCATTTTCTTTTTTCTTTTCCTTTCTTTCTTTTTTCCTTTCTTTCTCTTTGTATTTTTCTTTTCCTTTCCTTCTTTTTTACCATTTTTTCTTTCTCATTGTTTTTTCTTATTCCTTTCTTTCTTTCTTTCTTTCTTTCTTTTTTCCTTTCTTTCTCATTGTCTGTTTTCCTTTCTCATTTTCTTTCTTTCTTTCTTTCTTTCTTTCTCATAGCCATCTTACTTTTTCCTTTCTTTTTTTCTTTTTTCTTTCTCCTTGTCTTTTTCTTTTTCCTTTCTTTTTCCTTTCTTTCTTTCTTTCTCATTGTCTTTTTCTTTTTCCTTTTTCTTTTCTTTCTCAGTGTCTTTTTCTTTTTCTTTTTTCTTTTATTTCTTTCTCAGTGTCTTTTTTCTTTTTCTTTTTTCTTTTTCCTTTCTTTCTTTCTTTCTTATTGTCTTTTTCTTTTCTTTTTTCCTTTCTTTCTCATTGTTTTTTCTTTTCTTTCTTTCGCATTGTCTTTTTTCTTTTTTCTTTTCTTTCTTTCTTTCTCATTGTCATTTTCTTTTTTTTCTTTCTTTTTTTCCTTTCTTTCTTTCTCATTGTCTTTTTTCCTATTTAATTTTCTTATCTGCTTTTGATTCTTTCCTTTTTTCTCTCTGTCTTTCTGACCCATTTAATTCATCTTATTTTTTCTGTCATTCTTATTTCATTTATTTTCTTTCTCATGTCTTTTTCTAATTCTCATTCATTCTTTCTTATCGTTATTTTGTTATCATTCATCTTTTCTTTTTCTATTCCACTAAATTTATGGTATCTTCTTTCTTTTTTCTTTCAGTATATCTTCCTCATTTTCATGACACAAATTTTTTTTTCACCCTTTCTCATTTCCTTTCTTTCTTAATGTTCTTCTTTTCTTTCATTTATTCTTTCTTGTTTTCTTTTTTTTTCCTTCTCATTTTTTCAACCTATTTTTTAATTTTTTTTCTCTGTCATTTCCCATAAGTCTAATTTTTTCTATATTTTTTCTCACCGATGCTCCTTGTGATCTGACCAAGTCAAAAGATTTCTGCCACTTAATGTCATCCCATGCGCTCAAAATATTGATATGTCTGACTTCTTCCTCATCTCATGATTCTTCTGGACAGACAGAGCAAAAGCATGATACGAACTGATGCTACAATCTCAAAGAACGTTCATTGCTTGATCTCTCAGCTAAGGCTCAAAGTAATATAAGTAATATATACCCCAGGGAAAGCAGAAGGAATCAGGCAGTTCCAAGCCAAATCTCAGCAAAATAGAAGCAAAACATTCAGCCTGAAAGTAAAATTTTACAGGTGTTCAGAAGAAAATATCTTCTTGGCATTTTTCGCAAGATTAGCCATGGGAGGGGGAAAAAAACTTTTTCAGACATGGTTATTTAGCAGAGAAAATCATGTCAATCATTTTTTATGTTCCTTACTCATTCGACTTAAGTTTGCATCTTTCAAAATTTATTTCTTCTTTCATGTTTTTACAGTAATACTTTGAGGGCCTGCCTATGTTTGACGTGTGAACACTGTCTCAAGAATGATCATAACTTTAGTTATTCTTAATTTAGATTCATTCTATTTTGTTTTTGCTTCTTTTTTTTAGAGCAAAGTGAAGATCATTCAATCATACTGCAATAAGTTTTAGCCCTTTTAGCCAGAATGGTAGCTGTTCTCATGATGGTGACATACTTATCACAAGAAGCTAAAGGCTAATATTCAAAGTCTTACCATGCCAAAATTGATGTCAGTACACCCAATTCCCTTGAATTCAGAGTTTTCTGACTTTCAAATGGGTAAAAAAATCACTATACTCTGGTATTTAACCCATAGTTAACAGGGGGAAATGAATTCATACCTGACACTGAGATCAAAGTAGTGTTGACATCCAAATATCCAACATATATAGGACATTCCATTAGGACAAATCAAAGTTAGCAGTAAATAAAACAATGTTATTAGTGAAATTTTATTGATTTTACTATTGAATCATGCTATTTGAGCCATGTCAAGTATGGTAATTTTCTAAGCTCAGCTTAGCTGTGGCACAAAGACAAAAGTATGGGACACCCAGTGAGGAGTCATGGCAATTATGGGTTGTAAAAATCTTGTGGAAGAAACAGCCAGAAATCAACTAGAATAGAAGGTGGGTTTGACTGTTTATTTATTGTAACAAAATTACAATTGTGGCACACGGCCAAAAAGGGAGGGGGAAACAAAACTGAGGATGGTCTTCAGTAATCTATCTTATACCTAGCTAATCTCTTTCGCGACCCGGACACACGCTACAATTTTTCTCAATCACCAAAAGAACTTGTCCATCAACACTCATACTGCCGTACACCAAAATACCACAAAGCATTCCGGGGACCTAAAAATTCCCCACAACGTACATAAAAATTTGACAATGTACAATATTTACAATAAATTGCAAAAATATATAAAAATTTTCTACATGAAATGACAAAGGGGGAGGGGCATAACACAAATCACCAAATAAAATTTCAAACAAAAATAACAACATAAACATTGTGTTAGCTGGACCCAACCTACCCTCAAAACAAAGAGGTCACTGTATTCCGCCCAGACGACGAAATCAAGAAACTCTCTTTCTACAGGGAGTGGAGAGGCAAAAAAGAAATTGGACTGGGGAAAATATAATACTGGCTCAGACGAGATGAAACGGGACAAAAAAAAATTAACGGAAGCTGGGAATCTTGAACTGGAGCATAAACAAAGATGAAAGCCGGGGAACAGGCCAGGAATCACACTCACTCACATTAACTAGGTACACAAAAAGGGACTTACCTTAACCAAAGGGGAGGGTTCCAGAGGAATCCAACCCGATGTGACTACCAGATCTAAAAGAGAAAATCAAGGCTAGCCCCAGTCACGCGAACCAGGCTCGCCACATTTACCCACCTTTTGCTGAACTCTGTCTGTGGCAACCGTTTCCGATCAGTTCTAATCTTCATTTTGAGTTGGTACTGAAAATATCGGATTAGATCCTGATATGAAAGATGGCCACCCCGCAAGACTTCCTCCATACGCGTCATCCATATCACCATTCGAGCCGTGGCCAGAAGCAACAGAAACACCATCCATTTCACTCTGGTGTACGGGGGCGACACATTATCGCAGGCGTATGCACGATCAATGGACACAAGTTCCCACGGCGCGATGCGAGCAGTCAACTCGCCGACACGATCCCACAACAGGCGAACGCACGAACAATGGAAGAAGGCGTGCGCTGATGTCTCCTTTAAGCCAAGGTTGCAACGTTCACAATCTGGCAAATCCGCCAGGCCCATTATGAAACGCATGTCATTGAGAGACAAGGCGTTACGAGCTAGTCGCCAGGTCAGAGAAAACTCAGAGTTGCTGAGCCAATCCGATCCTGGCGCCCAAGACCAATGAGAGCGATACTCCTCCTCCGTCATGCCGAGCTTCTCCCTCAATCGATCCTTCGCGACGCCCTCCACTAATCCCCGATAGAAGTGCCTCCTAGGCCAAGAAAGGTCACTAGACCGTGGAATGGCCCACAAGGCCCTCCGGCACTCGCGGATGAAAGCCAGTTGCTCTCGAAGCTTGCGGCAGCGCAACGAGACCGGGGGAGTGATAGCGAGGCTAGGGAATGCGTCCCTCACTACCCCCGTAAGCAACGAGTCTTCCATTAACACACGACTGAGAAATGCCAACCTCGAGGCTCACCGGTGGCTCGCCTAGTGCGGCATTCCCAGTCCCCCTTGACACGGACGTTGGTAACAGACACATTTGTCGACGTGATGTCTGCGTCCTCTCCACAGAAGGGAGAATAGCAGACGCTCGATCGCCTCCTCACACTCCTCACAAAGTGGAAGTACAGACAGCCGATAAAGGACCATGGGGAAGACGTAAGTGGCACACGCCTCCGCCAGGCCCTTTACGGAGAGACTCCGTCGACGCCAAGTTTCGACCGACACGCCGACCTTTGCCAGTATATCAGACCAATTCTTCTCCAACTGCAAGTCCGGACTGAACCAAACTCCGAGGATTTTGACCGGTCCGTCCGTCCAGTCGAAGGGTCCCGGGAGGGGAATCCCCTTCCAGGCGCCTAACCGCAAGCTGGAAGATTTGTCGTGGTTAATCTTGGCCCCTGTCACCTGTTTGTACCGTTCAAGCACCTTCTGTACCGCTCTTATGTCCCTGCGGGAGGACACAAAAGTCGTTACGTCATCGGCGTATGCGGAAACCCTGGCTCGAGCACTACCAGGGATAGCGATTCCACATAGGGCCGGACTACACGACCTGTCTCTAAGCTGGCGAAGGAGGGGCTCCAACGCCAAAACATAGAGTAAGGATGACAGCGGGCAACCCTGTCGAACCGACCTAGATAGCGCAAACGCGCTCGACAGCTTTCCGTTCACCTGCACCACAGTCGGTTTTGAATCCGGCAGCCTGCAGGACAGCCGCCAGGTAGCCATGGTCAACCCTATCAAATGCCTTGGACTGATCCAAATTGATCAGTGCGGCCTCATCGTCGTCTTTTACACCCTCTAGGATCATGCGGATCAAGTGCAGGTTGCTCTGAATTGTTCGGCCCTTCACAGCGCAAGTCTGATCAGGTCCCAACAGAGACTCGGCAACTAGCTGCAAGCGATTCGTCAGGATCTTGGCCAAAATCTTTAACTCTGTGTTTAGCAGAGTTATGGGCCTGTAACCGTCTAATTCCCTCCCAACATCCTTGCCTTTTCTCAACAGCGTGACCACACTCCTGGTGAACCGACTGGGGATGGACCCCTGACGGAACCAGTTGTTGAACACAACTGTCAAGATAGGGACAAAGATGTGCGACAGCCTCAAGTACAATTCATAGGGCAAACCATCCATACCTGGTGACTTGCCACTGCCGACTCTCTTCAAAGCCGCGTAGACTTCGTTCTCTGTAATCTCTCCCTCGCAACTAGCCGCTTCAGCCGGCAAAAGCCGGGGAAAGTTAGCCAAATAGCTGCGAAACTCCTCGTCGCGGAGACCAGGCTCCTTGGTGAAGCGGCATTCGAAATGCTGCCGAAACGCCTCACACATGCCATCAGTCGACCTAAGGGTGTGCTCCTCCGGGTCTCGTATCTCGCGGATGTACCGGTTGCCACCTTGACAGACTTCCTCCTTGCGCAGTTCCGCGCACATGTTCACAGCTTCGGAAGACATCTTGCTTAACTTATGTCTAATTACCTGACCCATGTAACGATCGCTAGTCGACCGCTCCAGGGCCTCCCTAGCTACGGCTATCTCTAGGGGATCCCCACCAGCCTCCACCCGGGAAAAATTAGATCTAAGCGTCTTCACCTTGGCAGCCTTATCTAGGTTGAGCCGTTGGCTGTATTCAGTGGTGAAAGACCTAATCCTATCCTTAAGACTAGCCCACCACTTATTCCCAATGACTCCCCCAGTTAACGCCCGCTGAACTACGATAATCAGCTGGTTCCGGAAGTCCCGCCTGTCCAGTAAGGACTGGTTGAACTTCCAGTAGCCAGCCATTCTAGACCTAAATTCTAACACCACACGGGCACATACCATTTTGTGGTCCGTGTAGCCTAACCAGTGGAACGTTAGGCATTCTAAGAAATCTATATCGGCCTCTCTCACTAACATTCTATAAAGATAGGAAACCATCTTGGTAGAAGGCCAACTATTCGCCCACGTCCACATTTTCCCGCCCGGATGATCGACCCGGTATCTATCGACGAGACCAAATTCGTCGATCAGATCGACCAGGCTACAATCACCACTCCTCCCGCTAGAGCCCCACCCTCTATCCAATTTGGCTCCAGGATGGCATTCCAGTCCCCAACTAGAACTAGTCGCTTGGAATCGACCAGGAAGGGCTTCACCAGACGGAAAAAGTCGACACGCTCCTCTTGATCATTGGGCGCATAAACCGCAACCAGATGAAACTTCTTGCTTTTCACTGCAACATCGGCCACGATCAACTGGCCCTTGGCACCGACATGGACAAGGTCGATCTCCGCGTCCAGGGTACGCTTGACCAGCAAAGAAACACCTCTGGCTTGCCGGTTCCCATATGCTGAATAGACGACAAAGTCGCTAGCCAGCACACAAGAATCGACGTCGCAAACAAAGTGAGTCTCTTGGATCGCGGCCACATCCACGCCGAAAGACAAGAGGTCATGAAGCAGGCGGGCCGCCTTACCCCGATCCCTCAAGCCCTTCGCATTTACACTGGCTAACTTGATAGACATCAATTAGATCTGCAATTAGAAAAGGAGAAAATTACTCGTGGTCACATACCGGATGAAAATCTCTAGCAGTTGGGACCCCGACGGATTGTCCAAGGGACCCTGTACCAATATCGGACGTAATCCTCCCTGAACAATTTTTTCGCATCTTTCTTAGCTCACATGGTAATGCCTTTATAGTATTTTTCGGCCTGCTTGATGTGATCCCATACCTTGAGGTTCCCCCCTGTACTACGCACAAGTGTCAGTACACCGGGGGCCCCTGGAAAATTTGTGGGATCCTCTGTGGACTTCCCGTCCACCGAAGATAGTTTAAGCAAAGGCTTTAACAATGTACGCCTTTGCGCAGACCAGTCCTTTTGAAGTTCTTTCTTGTTAATTTTTAACAAGTCTTCACCCTGGGGCAAAGATTTCTTCTTCTTACTGGGTGTGGGTGAGGTCAAGGGAGCGGATGCGGGTGAAGGGGTTGGTGATTTGTCAGACGAGGCCGAGGTTAGGGCTGTCAATTTGAAGGTTGGGGGTTGGGGGAGTTTCTGAGGGGAGGCTGGAAGGCTTTTCGCCTTTTGTGCATACGAGTCTTTAAAGTTTTTGATGGGAGAGACGGGTAGTGAAGCAGCTTTACTTATCGTACTCTCCCTGCTTTGACTCCTCCTTAAGGCTTTGTGTGTACCTTCTTCCATTTCTTCTCTTCCTCTCTTTAGAGAGGACGCTCGACGGTCTGGTACATCGACGTCCATGTCTTGGTGGTGGTGCTGCTGCTGCTTCTGCTGCTTTGCCGGTGGTTGCCACTGCTCTTGTTGCTGCTGCTGCTTAGCCGGTGATTGTTTCCTCTGTGGGACGTCTTGCTTGAGAGGAGAATTCTGCGGCTGTTTTACGGGCGATTTTTCTGGTGGCGGAGGATTTTTCTTGCCTTTTTTGCCTGCCTTTTTCCAATCGCTGTCTTCCTTGGTCGCTTCTTGGGTAGGGCAGGCATCTTTGGTAGGACAGGGTTCCTTTTCTGTGGTCGTCTTCTCATTCCTGATTGGCTGACTTGACTGGGTTTTGGGAGCCTTGGTCGGACAGTTTTTGGCAATGTGGTCTGAGGCTCCACATGCCCAACAAAACGGCCTTCTGCCCTCCACGATTACAAAGATCGACCGGCCTCTGCAAGTGATGATATTTGGAATCTCTCCAAATTCCTTCCTAGCCACTGTCACCTGCAGCGTGACATCGCCGGTCGCAAATCCTGTTTTAGAAATTACCTCTTTAACCTCCGCCACTTTGCCGAAACGGGCAAAGAACGCCCCGATATGATCGAGAGTAATATCCATGGGCACCCCGTGCAAAGTTACCCGCGTTTTGCAGGTGCCCATGTACTCTGTTTGTAATCGGAGCATCTTTGTGTCCAAGGTGGCTCCTGCCAGCTCCTTGGCCTCCTCAGCTGACCCTAGCAAGACGTCCCACGTTGCATGGCTGCACCTAGCCACCATTTTAGCTTTGATGTGGTGGGTCTTAATTGCTTCTTCCACCACCTCCCTGCTAACTCCCATAAACTTGTGAGTTTTGGGGTCCTTGGTTAACAGAGAGGTCCTCCTGCCGACGGAGGCTTCACTCTCCACTACCGACCGCTAACGATCTCCGCCGAACACAATCCAACGAAGCGATCCCTGCACGAACACGACGTACTGATCCCCGACACAAACGCCAATGAAACTTTCCGAACTCAGCAGAGTTGTGGTAGACTACGCAACACAGTGAAGTTGGGTTTGACTGACCAAAAAACCCACCAGGGAAAATTGGTAGGTGGTTTAAATAATAACCTGGGAGATTCCATTCTGTTACAGGCAAGTCTATTCCATAAGCAGTGATTGGCTGATAATTTCAGTGTGTACATTGAGCTCTATAAATATTCAACACAATATCCACTATTTGTCTTTAGGTCACATAGGGACATGTATTCAGTTACAACCTTGATTAATTTTTTTTCTGCCAACTGCACACTAGTTGGAAACATCAGGAAGGTGAGTTTCACACTCTTGAATGCTCACCTTCCTACAGGGAGACAAAAGGAGACAGCCATGTTGAAAGGTAAGTTATTTGACTTCTACATGGGTGAAAAATAATATTGCCTAAATGTCCACCAAAGCTTTCTCATTGCAGGTCAAAATTTTTGATGACATCTCTGCATAGTTGCTCCTCGATCTCACCAATATGACTTATTGTCTCATCCTTTAGCTGTTGAAGTGTTGTTGGCTTGTTCGCAGAGATGTTACTTTTGAGATGATTCCAAAAAAAGAAATCTAAAGATAGTAAGTCAGATGATTGTGGTGGCCAACTGACATCACTGCCTCAAGAGATTATATGACCTGGGAACTTCTCATTCAATAAAGCCATTCATTTTCAGAATAGACTTCAAAATCTTTAACATGCTGTTCAATTGTTACTCTTTCTATAGTTAAAATTGCCAAAGACTGAAGTAGTAAAATTTGTAAGAAATTAAAAAAAAAAACACTAGATACTTAAACTTAATTCACATTTAAAATCAATCCAAGGTATAGGAACACTTTATAGAATTAGTAAATACTAAAGATCAGATAAAACAAATTTAGTATAGGAGATAAAAAAGGTGAATATAGAATATGCTGCCACTGATAGATAGTGATAGTTTTTTCCAGCACCACAAGTTGCTACAAAACTTCACATTAACCTAAAAAACCCGAGTCATGTTCTTCAATAGCCTCATCAGATTCTGCCTTTTAGATGGGTGCTCTGTATGGTGCCATACTCATTCAGAAATATCTGAACTCTTAACTGTATACAAGTGTTTTATACTACTGCTGGAAAACAACGAGGAACACGGACACTACTGACCATAATTATTAGGCCAACCCCAGGTTTTTAAAAGAAATGATGTATTTCATACTACTTTTAGTATTTATTGCCAAGTGGATAATTATAAATGAAAATAGAATAAGGTTTTTGTTATTATTACTTTGCAAAATTTTACAAGGCAAGGAAGCAAAGATGAACTTGTCTGAATCACCCTAAATTTTCTTTATTCTTTCATTGATAAAACTGCAATATAGGTAATTATTAAATATTTATAAATTCATTTGATGCACATTTTATTGTGCAATATTAACAAAAGAACCATTTTATTTTCATTTACAATTTATTCACTTGGCAATAAATACTGAAAAATAGTATGAAATACATCCTTTTTTTAAAAAACACTGGGGTGGCCTAATAATTATAGCCTGTAGTGTATATATAAAAATATAAACTTATATTTTTATTCTTTGATGGCAACAGTTGTGTGGAACAGCAGAGCAGTCAGAGAGAATTGAGCACATGAAGAGGCTGTCTGAAGTTGGAAGCCAGTGGGAGTTCTCTCTTCAACCAAAAATTCTTGCATTTTTGTTTTTTCAGGTTGTCACTTAGTTGATGTCATCTCCAGCCAGATATGTCTGTCAACCACCCTTGTTCTTGGGTGATGCTGACGGATGTATCTGTCAATCTTATCCTTGCCGGCCATCTTTTTTTCAAACCGGTTGTTGATTGTGCTTTTTTTTTTTGTTGTTGCACTTGTCGACATCATCTATGGCCAGATATATCTGCCAACCACACTTGTTGACCTCACCTAAGGCCGGATATACCTGTCAATTACCTCTTATGTTCAAGGTAATGTATTACACTAGGGCTTTCTCAAATTGTTAAAAAATGGCTTTGAGTACATTAAGCCTGTAGGTTGTAGTGAGGACCACTCTTCTTCAAATTTTGTTGGCTGGTGTTACAGAATCACAAACAATCACAAACAATGAACAGTACTAAATAACAAAAATCACACCATTTGAAGACCTTCAGCATCAATAATGACTGAAATGGATAGCAAAGGTAAATCTCAAAGAATAAATGATGAAATAATCATGATATAGATCTTCCCCATTACTTCAAACAAAAGGTTAGGAAGGAAACTTCTATTAATACTGGAAACAGCTACTGGACACGAGAAACCTATTTCCTGGAAATAATTGTTTTGATAAAAAGATTTTATGAATTTTTACTGAAAATATCACTGGTTACTCAGACAATGAATGCTGAATGTTTCCTTATAAAGAAATAGCAAATATTACCCTCACCTTTATCATGAGTATGAGATGAGTATAACATATTTTAAAATTTTTGATTTTAATAATGATAACTTTTTCTACATGTATATAGAAGGTGAGCATTTAACTATTTCAGACTAAATTTAACCAAATACAAGGCTTGAGAGCCACTCAAAGAGAAAGTTTGCAGTCAAATTGATATGATGAATGAGGTGCATGATATGAATGGAAGAGAAGGTAGTGAGAAGTAAGGATTATGAAGATAAGGAGAAAAGTTAATGATTGATCCTTGATTTGAAGAGATCAAGATTGAAGTGTCTAGGGATGCACCCATGTGGGTGTCTGTTTCACAATTTGGCAGTTCTTGGGATACAGCTATCTGGGTGAAACTTTCTTATTGCACTGGAATGCAACTGATCCATTTCTTTCTTGTGAGATTTTCAAAACATTCTAGAGGTAAATTTGTCATACTTGCAGACATTAGGGAATTCAATTTTCATCTTGAATATGAAAGAAGTATTATATAAAACTAAAAATGACAAACTGTATGAAAGAGGACGTGCGTTGTGGTGCAATGAATATTGATTCAGAACGAAAAACTAGGGAGCCGAGTTCAAATTCCAGTTAAATTCTTCACATTCACTTACGTACAAATACCTTTGGGAAAAGAATTAATCCATTTCTTCCCTCCAGTTATGGGTTAAATAACAGGACAGATTGGGTTCTATAGCATTGCCTGGCAACCAGTTTACCAGAGAAAGCAATGGCAACATACTGCGGGATATGATTGCCCAAAGTTTGTATTACCTGTGGCACTTAACTGACTGACTGACTTTATGAAAGAAGAAAAGCCTAATTTCATGAGTAAAAAAAAACTTATAAAAACTAAGGACACACATGCTGATTTTCAAGGGAGGCACTTAAAAGTCTGGAACTTGTACCCTACTTTGCTAAATAAAACTAAACAAAAGTACATCCTGAATAGAGATCAAAAGTTTTTTAAAGTGATCGTTAAATGCATGAAAGATTTTAAATTAATTAGGCGTAGGCTTATGCAATAGGCATAGCCAATAGGCATTCCAATAGGCGTAGTAGTATTTATTTGTCTTCCCACTTAAGCCAAAATGTGGCACAAGGCCTTTTTAATGTGTGTTATCCAGGCCATATAGCCTGACCAAAAATTAACTGTCTAATGATCCCCAGACAAGACTCCACCCTTTGGCGAAGTCTCAACTAGGCAACTACTCTCTGCCTGAAGACAGACAGTTCAACAACCCACTTCCAATACGTGCATCCTAGGTGTCCCTACCTTAATTTGTATTTATGGCTGACAACAATAAATTACGGTTAGAGGGAACCAAGGTGTATGCATATTCATTACAACATATACTTATTTTGTCCATTCTGTTTTTTGCATTTCAGCAAAAAGGGCAGCCCAAAATGCCAAATACAGTGAGAGACACTAAAATCAAGCAGGTACAAAAATTTAACCACCTGGGAAGTGTTCTAACAGAAGACGGAAAGTGTGACACAGAGATCCAAAAGCAAATTGGCATGGCAAAAGATACATTCCAAAAGTTTAGTAAAGTATTAAGAAACAGGACAATTTCACTAGAAACAAAGAGGAGAGTACTGGATTGCTATGTGATGTCGGTTCTTCAATATGGCAATGAATCCTAGACAATCATCAAAGAGGAGGAAAAAATTTAAAGCAATTAAAATGTGGTTCTACAGAAGGATGCTGCGGATATTATGGACCGAGCATGTGAGCAATTACGAGGTTTCGGAAAGGATGAAAATAAAAATGAAATTAATACTGAGCATCAGGAAGAGACAGCTGAAGTTCCTGGGACATGCAATGAGGAAGAAGGGCTTGGAGAACCTGATACTAACAGGTCAGATAGAGGGAAAAAGAGACCGGGGAAAGTGGCAGATAACATATTTGAAGGACTTGATCAGGTGAATGACGGAACGAGGGTTTCATGGTGCAACAGTAGAAAGCGTGCTAAGAGCCACCAGGGATAGGGAGATGTGGAAAGCCATGATTGTCTACATCCTGAAAGAACATGACACATAAAAGAAGAAGAAGAATTTATGGGCGTTTGACAAAGTATTCCACAATGACTTGATAGAAATTCTCAGCAATCTTCAAATACTTGGGAAAGACATTAATCAAGAATCTCTACAAGCAAAAATCACCTGCATAAATACAGAAAATGAGTTCAGCAGATATACAAAGGTAGAAAGAGGTGTAAGACAAGGATGTGTCTTCTCACCAGATCTATTCAATTTGTACAGCAAGACTATTCTGAAAGCTCTAGAAGTCCTGCCAGGATTCATCATCAATGGCCACAATCTGAACAATATAAAAAACGCATAACATATAGGTGCTGATGGCAGACATGGAAAGGAAACCACAAAACCTCCTACAGAAGGTACCTGAAGAAAGCAGAAGGAAAGGACTATGGATATACTACAAGAAAATTGGAAATATGTTCATCAATAAAAAGAGAAGCCTAAAATACTAACTACAGACTGGGGATACTAAAATCAAGCAGGTTATCGGCTCAGAACGACAAATAGTGGATCTGAGTTCGAATTACAGTTGAATTCCTTGCATTCACTTATGCATAAATACCCTTGGGAAAGGTATTAATCTGATTCCTCCCTCCAGTTATGGGTTAAATAATAGGACAGATTGGGTTCTATAACCTTGGCTGGCAACCAGTCTACCACAGAAAGCAATGGCAACCTACTGCTGGATAATCTTCTGCTCAGTCAGTCATGTCGCTTTCGCAACATGATCACCCAAAGTGTGTATCATGTATGGCACTTAACTAACTGTTAAAAATTTAAATACCTGGGAAGTGTTCCAAAATAAGATGGAAAGTGTGACACTGATATCTAAAGAGGAATTTGCATAGCCAAGGATGCATTCCAGAAACTGAGTAGAGTACTGAGAGACAGAAAAATTTTGGCAGACACAAAGAAGAGAGTACTGGATTGCTATGTGATGTCTGTTCATGAATATGGCAGTGAATGCAGGACAATCTCACCAAAGATGAAAGGAATACTTGAAGCAACCAAAATGTGATTTTACAGAAGGATGCTGTGGATACCATGGACCAAATCTTGTAATATGACACTCAGTGAGAATTAAACTCACTTCAGTAGTAATGGTTTTAAAATTAATTTGTTAACCATAATTCCTCAGCAAGCACTGAATCAGATTTTTTTTTTTTTAATCATATCACCCCAAGCAAGGCGGTAAAGCCACTGATGTGCAGGGGGCTACATAGGAGTGAAAAGATTGGAAAAGAGAAAGCCGGAAACCACATCCAAAACATGGAACAAGGGATGGGCCTCTTCACCAGTTCAATAGACATGGGTGGAGTGTGAACTGGGCGATAGATAGATCTATCTACTCCAATTGAAAAAAAAAGAAGAGTGAAAAGATTGGAAAAGAGAAAGCCGGAAACCACATCCTAAACAGGGAACAAGGGATGAGCCTCTTCACCTGTTCAATAGATGTGGGTGGAGTGTGAACCGATTTGTATTAATTTTTATTCTTGCTTATTCAGCTCTCTACTAGTATTCAATTCGTTTAAGTACATTCGACTTGAAATTTCTTCTTAATGTGAAGATTTAAAATCCTGTTCTACTCAAAGACCAAGAGTTGAGAGGGAAGGAGAGAGGGAGAGAGAGAGAGAGAGAGAGAGGGAGAGAAAGTCACTAATGGTACCAAAAATAAAATCCCTGAAAATGTTAATTTTTTTTTTAAATAAATGCAACCTGTACAGATATTTATCTGAATTTCTGACTCAAAGTTTTCCATATTTTATATGCATAAATACATTTTCTATGCATAAATTTGTCCACTGGAAGGAATCCCAAGAGGAAGACTTTGGAAAACTGGGAACTGTTGCAATGAGTTCAATGGAAAAAGAAAATGGTAAATATTCAGAAAAAGGCCTATTCATGAGAACTGGTAAAATAAAAGCAATAGTAATAATTATTAGCGTGTTTTATATAGTCAATACATGATGACAAATTCACAGAAATGAACTGTTGAGAAACAAGTAACGAAACTTTTTCAAAATAGCATATGATGACAAAAGAAATTTAATTGATTCTCTTTTCAAAATGTTTATAAAAGTGTTTTTATGTTTCAGGGCATTTAATGAAATAGCAGTAAATTTCTGAGACAATCATCTGTTTATCCATCCATCAACCAAAAATATATAATCACAAAAATTTATATAATCATTTTCAGTGGAAAAACAGGCAAAATATTTCCATGATTACCCACATGATTTTTTTTTTTTTTTATAAGCGTTTCACCCTGAGCAAGGCATTTCACTACCACTACTGCGCAGGGGGCTACATAGAGTGGAGAAAGGATGATTAAATATGGGAAATGTCAGAGGGTGGGTGATAGGCGGGTAAGGATACCGAGAATGAGGGTTGGGTAGATGAGAGTGTTCTAAGAATAATTGGAAGTTAGTGTGATAGGAGGTGTCTATTGACCCTACATTTAAACACCTGGATATTATAGTTGTCAGGAAAGCAGACTTGTGGAAGGGAATTCCACAGGCGGGAAGCACGAGAAAAGAAGATGTTGGAATAGAAATTACAGTTACATCTTATCTGTTTAACTGTAAAAGTTGCTAATCTAGTATCTCATGTAAATTTGTGCTTAGGCGGCACCAGTGATCTAAGTTCATTGGAGCAGAAGCCATGAAAGTACTTGTAGAAGAGGCACAGGGAAGCCACATCACGCCGGTGAGAGAGTGGTTGCAGCCGGTCTGCCAAGTCAGTATCAACCACGTTACAGATTCTCCTTTGTATTTTGTCAAGAAGCCCAAGGAGAGTAGCAGGGGCACCCGACCAGATATTGCAGCAGTATTCAATATACTTCCGGGCCCTGCACAGAGAGCCGACTTTCATAGCGGCAGATTTGGCAATGGATTCGATATAGTCATTCCATTTGAGGTCCGCTGAAAGTGTAAGGCCAAGGAGGCGTAGTGTTTTACTCTCTGGGAGGCAAGCCTGTTCCATGCTAATGGGAGGTAGATGCAATTGTCAATGGTGGTTAGCTGATAACAGCTTTATTTTAGAAGCATTGAAATTTACTAGCCATTTCCTACCCCAGGCCACTACGGATTAGAGGTCCTTTTCAAGCTCGGGTTTTTGATCGAGGCGAGAGTAGATTGTGGTGTCATCAGTGTACATGCCTACTTGGGATCTAATGGCGTCGGGGAGATCATTAATGTACATCAGAAAGAGCATGGGATCTAGGATAGAACCTTGAGGGATGCCCGCATTCGTATGGTAGTTTTCGGAGGCATGCCCATTTAATACTACCTTCAATGTGCGGTTAGAGAGGAATGACTGGATGAGGTCAAACAGATGTCCAGTTATACTGTAGCTCCGCAGTTTGCATAAGAGGCCAGCATGCCAGACCCTGTCGAATGCTTTAGAGATATCCAAGGCAGCGGTTCAGGCTTATATTTCAAATTCCATAAGATCTTTTTTTAATTAGTTCATTCCAAGCAAAGCAATAATGTCATGAAGATTTAAGGGTCTACTGGGAATGAAAGATAATAAGAAGACATTAGAAGTAACCAGAAACCCAATCCTAAACAGCAAAAAGGGACAAACTGCTACTCCTGTTCAAAAGACCAAAGAGAGTGAACTGGATGATAGCTAAAACTGTTTACTTTCTAATGAAGAAATAAATAAAAAGTAACTAAAATTTCCAAGTTTAGATGGAGATCTTAGAAGTATAGAGTTGAAGTAGGCTTTAGAAGGAACTGAAAACCCAATCCTAAACAGGAAACAAGGGATAAACCTCTACCAGAAGATCTATCTACTTAAAGAGGTAGGATACATTTTTATAACCTGACTCTAGTTTATACAGTGTCCCAAAAGTCAGCTAGGTTTTTAAAAGTGTCATATTATATTTTTCCTAATGTTTTATTTCTTCTTTTGTTTCAGAAGTTAGATTCACATTGGGAAATTATCTCTGAAAAAATTCACAACTAAACAAAGAAGCAAAATCTTGAAATTTTATTTTGGGTTTAAGCAAATTTTGCTTGCCATATAATTTTGCTTACCATTTTGCTTACCATATAATTGTTCTCATCATTTTGCTTAACATATAATTTCATGAAATTCCAAAATTTTATGGCACCCACTTTCTTCTAATCTAATACCACTAGATTATTTTTTTTTTTTTGTGGGGATACCTTAAGGAGGGTGCAAGCATCAATAAACTGCAGACAATTCAGCAACTCAAGGATAAGATCTGTACAAAAACTCCAAGCCTGCATCCTGAGTTATTTTTTTTTTTTAATCATTTCACCCCGAGCAAAGCGGAAATGCCACTGATGTGCAGGGGGCTACATAAATGTAAAAAGATTAATTAGAAAAGAGTGAGGAGTACAAACTAGTTAGAAAGGAACAATAGAAAGCTGAGAAAGCAGGTGCGATGACAGATACATAGGTGGAGAGAAAAGGAAGGTTATATGGTGGTGGGGAGAGAGCTAGAGTCCAGTGGTTAGTAGATGAGTATTGACTTTGCATTTAAATTTCTGGAGGTTGTAGCCATCAGGAAAGCAAGAATACGGGAGCGATTTCCACAGGTGGGAAGTGCGAGAGAAGAAGCTGCAGGAGTAGAATTGTCGTCTGCATTTGGCTAACCTGACTGTGAATGGGTGGGACCCAGTTGCCAGTCTGGTTGCACGAGTAAACACCTGTTGAGGAGGCATCAGTGATTTAAGTTACATCTGAGCAGAAGCCATGAAAGTATTTATAGAACAGACAAAGGGAGGCCACATTTCGACGATGGGGAAGTGGCTGCAGTCGAGTCGCCAGATCAGTACCTATCACATTACAGACTCTCCTTTGGAGCCTGTCAAGAACACTGAGGAGAACGGCATGGGCACCTGACCATAAATGGCAGCAGTACTCCATGCACGGATGGATGGTTGACTTGTATATATGCAGGATGGATTCAGGTGGAAAAAACATCCTGGATCGACACAGTGACTCAACCTTCTTAGCAGTAGATTTTGCTATGGATTCAATATCACTGTTATGAAGAAAGATATAGAAAGAACATATCTGTGTGACAGAGAAAATGAAAGATATTGATGTATATTTTTTTATGATTAAATGGGAATAAATTTCTCTTTTCTGAATTTTCATTTTCTATAAAATTATTTTTGAATGATAAAATTAGAGTTGAAATTGATAGATTTTTAAATCTCAAGGTGACTGCTAGGACACCCAGTGCTTTTCCATAACTCATGCTTGGTGAGTTCTTTAGCCTTGCTGATAATGTTTGTTTGGTAATATTCTCTGACAGACCTCTGAGGCCTTCTAAGAATGGATGTATTTAACTGGAGAAGACAGAATCAAGGATAATAACCCTTTTCAGAGGAAATTGTCATTTGCTGAATATGTGATTCCTGGAAGTAATTACTTGCCCTGGATATTACTCCAGGATCTCACAGTTAAGTGGGATGAATATAGAAGCCCTTAACATTTTCCATGTAATATTTTCAAAATGATTCTCTAATTTTGGTTAGGGTATTGCATAAAACCCCAAATAAGATAGATTTAAATTTGTGGTTGTAACATGACAAAATATGGATATCGGCTCCAAATAAAAAACTGAAGAGCCAAGTTTGAATTTCAGTCAAATTTATTTCATTCACTTACACTCAGTTGCCCTTGGGAAAGATATTACTCCATCTCTTCTCCCTTCAACTATGGGTCGAATAGCAAGACAGATTCAGTTCTATAACCTTGGTTGGTAACTTGTCTACTGCAGAAAGTAATGGCAACCTACTGCAGAAAAACCTTCTGCCTAGTCAGTCATGTCTCTTTTAGGCATTTTGAAGTGTGCCCGATGCTTTTCTGTGTAAAATCAATGATCCGTTTCTCAACTGAATAGTCACTTGTGATGAAAAAAGGAATCCTTTATGATAACTGTAAATAATCAGGTCAACAGCTTGATCATGATGAGTCCCCAAAACATTTCCCAAAACCAAAGTTGCATCAGCAAAAGATTATGGTGGCTGCCTGGTGGTCTGCAATTGGTGTTATCCATTGCAGCTTTCTAGAAGCCACTCAGAGAATTAATGCAGAGTTTTACTGAAATTAACTTGCTAAAATACATGCACACCTGAAAAAATTAGACGTAAATTGACGTGATCCAATCCTGCTCCACGGTAATGCATTGCCACATTTTGCAAGAATGATGCTGCAAAAACTCACAGACTTGAGATATGAGAGTTTTTACCACATCCTCCATATTTTCCTGAGCTTTCACCCACTGATCAGCAAGTTTTTAAGACTTTAGCTCAAATTTAGAAAAGAAAAACTTTTAGGTTCAAACCAGGAGTGAAATCAGCTTTCAAAGATTTTGTTGCATCAAAGCCAATAACTTTTTATCAATGAAGAATAAATAATCTCATCAATCAATGGCAGTAGTGCATATGTGCTCAAGGCTTGTATTTTGATAATTTCAACATTTCTACAGTTAATTTTTCAAGAATAAGATTATGTTTCTGAAATTGGTCATTATTTTTGTATCAAGCTAATATATATATATATATGGCAAATGTTCATGTTAACCTGGATGTTTTGTTCTACTGATGTAATATGGAAAAGGAAACTATAAAACCTCTTACAGAAGGTACCTGAAGAAAGTGAAAAGAAAGGACTACATATAAACTACAAGAAAACTGAATGCATGTTCATCAGTAAAAAGATGAGCACAAAATGCCAACTACAGAGCGGAGACACTAAAATCAAGAAGAAACAGAAATTTGAATACCTATGAAGTGTTCTAACAGAAGAGGGAAAGTGCAACACTAAGATTCGAAGGCATATTGGCATGGCCAAGGATACATTCCAAAAGCTGTGTATAGTATTGAGATATAGGAAAATTTAACTGGAAACAAAGAAGAGAGTAATGAATTATGTTGTTATAGTGCCCTATCTACATTGGAATGAACTCTTCCTCCTTCATAAATACTAACCTGCAAGACTTCCTATGGGAGGTAGTCGAGAGGCAATATAACTTGACAGTTCAGGTGGACACTTCTATCTGTTGACTAATAACACTCTTATTTTGGGTATATGTTCTGTTATTTCAATACACTGGTTCAAACTATCTTCTTCATTTCATGCCTTTCTTCCTGGTCCCAACAGGCTACAACATATATGATGTCTGTTGTTTCTTCAATATGGCAGCTAATGCTCGACAATTTCATCAAAGATGAAAGAAAGACTTGAAGTAACTGAAAAGTGATTCAACAAAAAAATGCCGAGGATGCTAAAAAAATAAAAATGTGAGCTGCGGCAAAGTTTCGGAGAGGATAGAAACAAAAAAACTGATACTTAACTTTACGAAAAGATAGCTGAAGTTTCTGGGACATGTAATGAGGCAGGGGCTTGGAGAATCTGATACTCACATGTCAGGTAGAGGGAATAAGAAACAGGTGAAAGTAAACAGGTTTGAACAAATGGATGGCAGAGTTTGGGAGGAATGTGTTAAGAGCTACGAGGGATAGGAAGATGTGGAAGGCCATGAATGCCTACGTCCTGAAGGGACATAGCAGATAGAAGAAAGAAAAAAACAAGAAGATGTCATGTGGGACACAGAAAAAAATTAACTTTATACTAAATCATAAATATGAGTATTCAATGTTTTAACAGCATTTGTATATTTAACAGCATATTTTATAATAACTTTTTAAATATAAAATCTTAGATTATATATGAAGGGCACCTCAAGGTGGTATAATGGTTAGCAAGCTTGTCTCACTAGAACCATTACAAATGAGTAGTGAGTTTGATCCTCACTGGGTGTCCCATACATTTGGCCTTGTGCCATATCTAAGCTGCACTTGGAAAATCACCTTACATTATATATGAATAAGAATCATGATGTGGTTTCCATCTGTCTTTTCTACAAATATTTTCATTAAAACTGCTCTAATGTGCTTTTCTCCCTGGTGCCCAGTCTATGTGAATTTATGTGAACTACTAGATTGGCATTTAGGTTCCACCCTTTTACCACTGAAATAGTTAAATGCACCACTTCCACTTCCACTAAAACAGTTTATTTTCTTGAATTTCCTGCCTATGAAAATCCCTTTCATTTACTTGCTTCCCTGATAACTGCAATCTCCAAAGATTTAAATGCAATGTCAGTTGCCATCTTTAATCTTCATGAGTTCTATTCATCTTTTATCCTTTCTTCAACACCCATTGTACCCAGTCTTTTCTCTCACTGTAACCCCTGTGCACTTATGGAAGTCCTGCCTTGCTTGGGATGAAATGATTAAATGAGAAAAAGAATTAAAGAAAAAATATATAAAAAACAAAAAAAATTAAAGGAAATATATTTAAAAATAAAAAAAAAATTTTGAAGTAAAAAACAATTATTTTTTTAATGTAAAAAAAGTTTTTAAATATAAAAATAAAAATATTTTTTTTTTAAATTATTAAAAAATAAAATTTAAAAAAAATTCTTTTGGAGCTAGATTATCACATTTATTCAACACTCTTGAAGAAATATTTTCTTTTTAGATTAGAATCTACTGCAGCACAAGTTGGACTTCACTTGAATGAACTTAAAACATAATTCTTTGAATCAAGTAGTAGATCTTATAACATTGCAAATCAAGTTAATAATATTTTTATATTTAAGATCACGATTGAATTTCTTACAAAATGTTATAGATGTTAGAATTTTCCTGAGATAGACAGCACGATAAAAAATGAATAGAAAATGGATGTCAGAAAGAAATAAAAATTTTGAAAATGCAACTCCTTAGGTCAAGCATTTGGACATTAACAAAATCATTAGCAAAAAAAGACAAAACAAACTCAATGGCATACATACATAATAATTGAAAATAGCGCTAAATGTCAGCTGGAAACAACATATATCCAATAAAGAACTACCAAAGATTATGGACACAATTCATGAAAGTTGTGGTTTAGATGCTATTGATGGAGAAGTGAAGAAGTTATACAACAGCAGAGAATATGGGATTTAAATTTTGGGAAAAGATTAAGAAGTACACCTGTAAAAACTACATTAATTAACTAATTAATGAGACAAGAATCAAAAAGCAAGAACTGGATAGAACTATGAATTTGAGTTTTCTTTAAAGGCAGATCAACTCCTGTGGGTTATTTAATGCCAAAAAGGTAGGTTTTTAAGGTAGGGTTTTAATGTTCGATTATAGTAAGAAAATTGATTTAGTCAGATTTTGATGAAAAATTTATTTTTTTAATTTTTTTTTATTTTAGAAAACTAAAAATTTCTTCTAGTTTTGTATTCAAAAATGTATTGCTGGTAATAATTTTCTTTCTTCAAAAATGTGTTATAGTAATAATTTTTTCTTTCAGGAAAGTATTGGTGTTATTGTTTTTCTTTAAAAAAAAGTCTTTTTTTATGTATATATTTCTGTAAAAGTCTTTCATAGTTTTTATCTCAGTTTGGGGGTTAACTGTGCCCATAGCTGGGATCCTAACAGGTGCTACCACTCTGGGTCAGGGTGGACCTGGAAACAACAGCAATTAAGAGGTGGTTCCATGCTCCTCACAACCTCCCAAATCAGTCGTTTTGCTGCTGGATGGGATAGAACTATGTTTGGATGCTAGGGGTCAGAAGTTTTTATTTGAGAATCATAGGATAGACTGTGGTAAAATGCTGGAGAGCTGTGTTAGTGGATAGTTTGGCAGTTAGACTTGGTAGTAGTTGTCCTCTTAGAAATAGATATGGCATCAATCTGTTGTTCTTTCTCGCCTCTAAGAAGAGCAGAAAAAATGTCTTAAGCAGATAACCAATTAACTTCTTCATCTGAAACATATGGCCGATTTCTCTGGTGGTAAGTTCTCTTCTTCTGCTTCTTGACTGTCTGTTTATACCCTTTTTAACAAGACTCCCAGGTGACTGGCATGAAGGTTGGTTTTGGTTAACATCGAAAGTCACTTTTTTAAAATTTTTATTATATAGCAGAAGTCATTTTATTACATTTTTAGTACCAATGGCTAAATTCTGACCCAGTAAGCTTCTGTAATTTTTAGCCTGTTTCAGTCTTTTTTTATTTTTTATTTAGGGATTGCCTTCCTATTAGTTGAGAGAGAAGTATATATATATATATATATATATATATATATATATATATTAGTCATCCACATACAAGCCTGTTTCGCTGTATCACAGCTCATCAGTGTGGCTAGACGCATCCACTTGCTTCTGGTCGGGATCGAAACTCAACCGATTTGATGTCAGTCGGAGTCGCTACTCCCTAAGCCATCGACGCATGGAATCAGAGAAGGGACATTTTAATGTGTTGTTTATAAGCTGTGTATACACACGCCAGTCACCAAGAGAACTCAATTCATTTCTGAAGAGTCACGCATATAGCAGAAATGGAAACTGTTTTTAAAATTTTCTTCTCCAGAGAGCTCAATCATAATGAGAGCATAATATATATATATATATATATATAGAGAGAGAGAGAGAGAGAGAGAGAGATAAGTGCTTTAAAAGAAAACAAATGCCCTATCTAAACTTATTTATAAATGGAACTTTGTCTCTGTTTGTGTTTGTGCGTGTGTGTGTGTGTGTGTGTCCATTACCTATAGACTCCAAAATGGCTGGACCGATTTTCTTGAAAATTTACACAGTTGTACTATAAGCATCTGCGAGTGTTCTTAGCTAAGATTTGTGTTGAGATACCCCAGATAAATATCGAAAATCAATAATCGAAAAAATTGGGTTATAGAAGCAGTGGCCCAATTTTAATCAAATTTGATGCACTTACAGACAAAGACATAAGAAACGATATTCAGATGTTTCAAGGTTGCAGTTCTTAAAATAGGTCAGCAAATCGATAATATATATATATATATATATATATATATATATATATATATATATATATAAAAGACAATGTTTGTATGTGTGTCTGTTTATCTGCCTGTATGTCTGCATTTTTTTCAGCTCTTTTATTTTAGTTTTTGCTTTGGGTTTGGTATAATTGTAGTTCTTAGTCTCAGCCATGATACCATTTACTCAGAGGACTTATTTAGATTTCAAAATTCAGTTTACAAGGAAAAACTTATTTGATATCAATACCAGGAAATCAAAATTTGACTTACATCCATTCATTTTTCTTTCAGTCTACGGTTTCACTTTAACTGGAAACAACTATTGCCTTTTAGTCTTTCGTGTCAACGTCCAAAGAGTTTGAGCTCCTGAGAATTAGTTTTAAAGCTTTCATTACACCAGAGCAACACCAGGCTATACTGCTAGTTTTAATTTAAAAACTGCTTTTGTTTATATATTTTATTTTCATACTTTATTTTATTACATTTTTATTGAGACTAACTACAAGATGGAATGTATTTCTTAGAATTCTGCTGTGTTTCTCTATTACCCACAGTTCCAATTCATTATTTAGGTTCCCCAGGGAAAAATGGTCACTTAGTGTCAACCTGAGAAACAACTGCATGATTTGACAGTTCCTTAATTGACAAAGAAAACATTTCTAGGGACAGCATGTCTGCCTCTACATAGAGAAAGGCTAAAAAAAGGTTGACCTGTATTTCTGTTAGTTTACAATTCTTTACAAGCACTCACAAAACACTATTCATCACACTTTTTCAAACTTTTTCGACTGGTAAAACAGAATCACACAAAACGGTACAAAATTAGAGAAACCACATCACTTGAGGACATTCAATCATAGCAACAATTAAAATGTATAGCACATGTAACTAGAAGAAAATATATCAACATAATCAAGATGATGACATTCTACATTACTTCAAATAAAAAGTTAGAAAGGAAACTGCTATCAGGAAAGAGCAATAGCAACTACTGGATCAGAGAAAACTATATTTTCAAGAAGAACTTCCATTCTTTCAAACACTCTTCCCAACCACCCAACTATCTATCAACCACCTCTCTTCTTTGATTCTAGTAAATTTTTTCTGTTTCATAATACTCTGGAATGCGTCCTTTGCCATGCCAATTTGCATTCAGATCTTAGTGTCACACTTTCCACCTCCTGTTAGATTAATTCACAAAGCTATTTTCCTAAAAAATTGTTTTAATAGAAAGAATTGATAACTTTCGACCAACAGTAGTACCAGCTGCTCAGTGAATGAATTGACAATGTTTCCTCATGAGGAAATGGCTAATATTACTGTTATCATTATCGGCTCAGACAAAATGGATTTTTTATAATAATTAATAACAATTGACAAATTTATTTTCTAAATTGGGCCCAAGAACAATAATTTCTATTGGTACTTGTTAAGCTCAGTCTCATATGGTACAAATCCCAGTTGTACGACACTCAGTGAGAATAGTAATTGTTTTAGATTAGCTTGTTAACTATGTTCCCTGCAACCAATCAGATATTTGTATTATTTTTTCATTCTTCCATATTCAGCTACTAGTGTTCAATTCATTTAAGTACATTCAAGTTGAAATTTCTTCTTCCTGGGAAGATTTAAACCCAGTTCTTTTCAGAGAACTGAGACAAAGAGAGACACCGAGACAGAGACAAAGAGAGAAAAACATCACTATTGGTAATGAAAATATCTCCAAAAATGTTAATTTTTTAAAGTAAATGCCACCTGTACAGATTTTTATCTGGAATTCTGACTCAGAGTTTTCCACATTTTTATATGAATAAATAAATTTTCTTGACTTGAGAAACCTGTTTTCTTAAAAAATTGTTTTAAGGAAAATCTAAACTTATTTATAAATGGAACTTTGTCTGTGTGTGTGTATGTGTGTGTGTGTCTGTGTGTGTGTCTGTTACCTATAGACTCTGAAACAGCTGAACTGATTTTCTTGAAATTTTACGCAGTTGTACTATAAGCATCTGCGAGTGTTCTTAGCTAGGTTTTGTGTCGAGGTACCCCCAATAAATATCTAAAAATTGATAATCGAAAAAATCGGGTTATAGAAGGAGTGGTCCGATTTTAATCAAATTTGATACACTCATAGAGAAAGACAGGGTGCCAAGATTGTTGCTTTTCTAGTAGTTTTACTGAAAAAAGGCACTTTGGCAAAAAGATTGTTTATCACAAAATGCTCAATATTGGAATAGAGATAGAGCATTGATAGTTTTAGAGCAAAGAATTTGCCACTTTAACAGGGCCCATTCATGCCAACTTCCAAGTTTCATTAGGACACAGTTATGATGCCTTCATTCATTAGGGCTGTTTTTTTTTTTGCAAAAGAAAACTTAGAAATCAGCATGAACTTTATCAGTTAAAGCGGCAAATTATTTGCACTAAAACTATATATGTATATATGAATAAATATAGTTTTAAGGTGTGCTATATTTATAGGATAAAATGTGCAATATCAGAGATAGAGCGTATGTAAATATAAAAGAGCAAACATTGAAGTCAAACCTCAGGGGTGACAGACTGTTTCATGCTAAGCGGAATCATCAGGCCACCTATATATATATATATATATATATATATATATATATATATATATATATACTAGCAGTATAGCCTGGCGTTGCTCGGGGGTAATGAAAGCTTTAAAACTAATCCATAGTCCTGAAGCTCAGACACTTTGGACATTGGCATGAAAGACTAAAATGCAATAGTTGTTTCCAGTTAAAGTGAAACCGTAGACTGAAAGAAAAATGAATGGATGTAAGTCAAATTTTGATTTCCTGGTATTGATATCAAATAAGTTTTTTGTCATAAACTGAATTTTGAAGGCAAAATAAGTCCTCTGAGTAAATGGTATCATGGCTGAGACTAAGAACTACAATTATACCTACTTAGAGCCAAATCCGAAGCAAAAACTAAAATAAAAGAGCTGAAAAAAATGCAGACATACAGGCAGATAAACATACACACACACAAACATCTTGCCTTTTATATATATATATATGATTGATTTTCTGCACTATTGTAAGAACTGCAACCTTGAAACTTCTGAATATCGTTTCTTATGTCTTTGTCTATGAGTGTATCAAATTTGATTAAAATCGGACCACTCCTTCTATAACCCGATTTTTTTGATTATCGATTTTCAATATTTATCGGGGGTAGCTCAACACAAAACCCAGCTAAGAACATTTGCAGATTCTTATAGTACAACTGTGTAAATTTTCAAGAAAATCAGTTCATCCGTTTTGGAGTCTATAGGTAACGGGGACACACACACACACACAGACATACACACACACAGAGACAAAGTTCCATTTATAAATAAGTTTAGATTATATATATATATATATATATATATATAAATCAACTTGGCTTGAGGCTGAGATTCAATCTAGCCGCACTGAAGAGCTGTGATACAGCAAAACAGGCCTGAATGCAGATGATTTAGATATAGATATATATATATATATATATATATATATATATATATAAGATAATAGCTAAAGTTTATTCTATTGGGTATTACAGATTTTACAAGCGTGAAAAATACTTATTGTCAAATGGGAGTAGTATGTCAATTTTCCAAATAAGATAGGTTTGAAAATCAGTAGAAAAAATCACGGCTATCTTTGTCAAGAATCAGGACTATAAATATACATATATTCATGTGTTTATTAGCTAATATTACTGCAAGTTACAGGATATATTTATCTCTATATATATGAAAAGCCTTTCTACAACAAAGCACTTTTGATTGTAATTGAGCAGATCATGTAAATACAATATGCATTCATTTCAACAAAGATAATACTCGCGTATGTACTTTTGAAGAAAGTAGATATATGTATATTTTGATTTGCCTATGTCTTTCCCTGTTTTCAAGTTCCTACTTTTTTCTGTTCAGTTCTCATTAAAACATCAAGTTCATATGCATAGAATATCAGAAAATACACCAAATCAAATTCAAAGACACATAACCAGCAGTTTCCACTTCTTACATCTTTACCCAACCACCACACATTCCTAGTAAAACAACATAAACCAAAAAAAAAAAATCGATAAAAATATTAACAAAACCAATCAATAAAAAAGAAAAAAACAGAAAAAGACATCACCAAATATTAAGAAATTAACACAATACAGGCCCTGGCACAATTGCTGAGAGAAATTGCTTCTACAAATAAGAAAACCAAGATGGCTCATTGTAAAAATGAACAGGCAATGTTGTCACCAAAGTTAAAGGAGTGGGACAGGAACTAAGTAAGTTTTTTTTTTCAGTCTAAAGCTAAGAAAAGAAAAATCCTTTTTTTTTCAGAATTAGGTCTCTCCCGCCAAAAAGTAAAAGAGAAAAAAGAAGTGAGATGGACACCATCAAAAGTGGGAGGGGACAAGTTTCAAGAAGTTTGATGAAGTGTGAGGTGAAAATGAATAGAGAACTACAGAATGTCAAAGAACTTGTGGAATTGACAAGATGGAACCGGGAGTGTTGAACTTTTCTGTTACAGATCCGGTTCTAATTTGTTTGGCTTTTTTTTTCATTTTTTTTTTTTTCATGTGTTTTGCATTTTGTTTGCATCAAGTCAGTCTGAGGCGGGCTTTTGTCTCGTTCTGTTCTTTGTCTCTTTCTTTCACATTTTTTTTAAGCTGATGTGACAGACAGAGGAAAAAAACGAAAATTGGAAAGAAAAGAGATTTATTTAAAGAGACTAATAATATGTAAAGACAGCAAAAGCGATCATTAGAATAGTGATAAAGGAAGTCATGACTTAAATGATTGTCATACTTGTAGTCTGGCTAATAAGAAGGAGGAGTAGAAGAAAGAATGAGCTGGTGGTGGTGGTGGTAGGGATGATGATGATCATAGTTTAAGAATGAGAATGGAGCGATAATATTGACAACAATGAAGGAAAAGAAGAGAGGAATGAAACAGACATTTATTAAAAGTAAAACAGCAAATAAAATAATGGTGATACTGAAACGATAATGATGATTTAATGACATCTTTTTTCATGATGTACATGATCATAGATCTCTATCAATTCCTTTTTTATTTATTATATGTGAATTGGCAGACATTCTTGTAGAACACAGAGATTTCTTTTCCTTTGACTGATTGTCATCAAAGTCTAGAGAGCCATTTTATTATTTAATCCATTGCTGAGGGGAAAAGAAATGATTCATGCATTTCCTAAGCACAACTGTGAAAAAGTGAATGCAAGAAACCAAACTGGAGTTTGAACTCTGATCTCTAATTCTACTTTTCATGCTGATAACCATTATACCTTCATTTGTTTGCCATGTTCTGATAAAATATGAGTAATTGTGGCTCTTCACAATTTCCAGTATCTATCTATCTATAGATAAATATCTAGCTATCTAACTCAGTCTGTTCATATCTATTCATTTATCTCATTAAAATGGCCTTATTAACGTTAAGTTAGTTAAGTTAGTTAAGTTAAAACATAAATATAACTGTTGAACTCTTAGTGACTAAACTGGACCCCTACTTCAATTTAGGCATGAGGTGGGTTGTTAGCAACCTTATGGGATAAAAAATAAAACCTATCAAGGAATTCTTAATGAGTCAACGGCTAGGTCAGCTAAGTAGAGGTTGTGTCTCAATAAAATCACCATTGAGGAATCAATGGCAAACTTAGTCAGTTAAGTGTCATACATGATACACACTTGGGTGATCATATCTCAAAAGAGATATGACTGACTGATCAGAAGATTATCCCGCAGTAGTTTGCCATTGCTTTCTGCGGTAGACTGGTTGCCGACCAAGGCTATAGAACCCAGTCTACTCTATTATTTAACCCATAACTGGAGGGCAGAGACGGATTAATACCTTTCCCAAGGGTATTTGTCTGTAAGTGAATGCAGACAGATATACACTCACTTACGGACAATGTGAAACTACCAAGGCTATAGAACCCAATCTACTCTATTATTTAACCCATAACTGGAGGGCAGAGACGGATTAATACCTTTCCCAAGAGTATTTGTCCGTAAGTGAATGCAGACAGATATACACTCACTTATGGACAATGTGAAACTACCAAGGCTATAGAACCCAATCTACTCTATTATTTAACCCATAACTGGAGGGCAGAGATGGATTAATACCTTTCCCAATACCTATAAATCTGAAAAGCAGTGTGTGTGTGTTTATCACACCCACAGCTATGATGAAGTCACTTTATGTAGGACAATGTAAATTCATATATAAAGCCAAATTGGTAGATAGAGCTCAATAGCCATCTTTATGGTCATCTACCTTGGAGAAGCAAACCTGGGAGAAGGAAACTTATATACAACTGAGCTTTTTGACTTTGTGAGAATGGCTGAAATTATAATAAATGCAGCGTCATCCATCATGAGTGACACATCAGACCGAGGCTGAAAAATCTGTTACTGGTAAATAAAGGTCTAGTCAGCCACCTCACCTATCAATATCAACTAAAATCTCAAAAGCCAGTCAGAATCAGATAATTAAAGAGTAATTTTAGAAGAATGCAAAAAAAGCAGCCCTGGATGTTGTCTGTATACAGGAGGTGTGTTAATTTTATTGTGACTCCATTGCACATTCTGAATACATTTTATTTTGAACTGAAGAAAAGAAAAACATGCAGTTGAAATTTCAATATGTAAATCACCAGATATTCTAATAGACAATGTTGTACACCAGAATGTTTGATGGATGCTGACTTTGTTTTTTATGGCTGTATGACCTGGGTGATATCAGCTTAAGTTTCAGCTGAAAATAAGACTGACTCAGAAAAAAAAAATTACCCAAAATTAAGTAAACTTTGTATTTTAAAAAGCCCAGAAAACTTAGATTATTGTAGATTTTAATGCTACTTCAAGTATTTTTAAAGTCACTGCTCCTTCGATGGTAAGAAGACATTAGCATTTGAAATGGAAGCCTGAAACAAAAATGGAGAACTCTTGTTAAACTTCATTTACTCAAAAAGATATTCCATTTTTAATACATGGTTTGAACATCTCACAAAGTACAATATCACATGACATAGTCCAAATAATGTGACGAAAAAGATTATTGAATTCAATATCTCAGACTCTTAGCTTAGGCAGTTTGTGAGAGGTGTTAGAATATTACACTCCTACTTTTAATCTGTCCTCAAACTACTTGTAACTAAATTGACAACACCACTCAACAAAATAGCTTGTTTCAGCCCAGATAAACCACAAAAAACATTAAGTTATATCATGTAATCCTTCAAAAATGAAAGAGTAATGAACTAGAGTCAATTTTGATATCAATAAATCATAATCAAAACAACATAGAGCAATCAAAATATCATATTTTCATTAGTTCATAAGATCATTCTAAGACCATATGATCATTCCAAGTACATAAGATCATTCCAAGCACTTATGATCATCCCAAGCATGTATGATCATTCCAAGCACATGAGATCATTACAAGCATATAAGTCATTCCAAGCACATAAGATCATTCCAAGTACATAATGTTTTGGTTGGTTGTTTTGTTTTATGACATATTAACCTTGGCAGGTCATTTATTGCCAACTAAACTTTTATTTATTTATTGCTGGTAATACCTTTTTCTTTCAACAATTTATTGTTGTTTTTATATACATTTTGTGTCTAGTAATACATTTTTCTTTTTGAGTATCAAGATTCATTGGGATTTTTTTTTTTTTAAGGGGAGAATCCCCAAGTCCTACCCTGTTATTTAACCCATAACTGGAGGAAAGAAATGGATCAATACCTTTCCCAAGGGTACCAGTGCTTAAGTGAATGCAGGGTATTCAACTGGAATTTGAACTAGACTCACTAATTTCTCTTTCCAAGCTGAATTCCACTGCACCACAACACACATTCGTCACTAAATGCTTACAGCACCTGGTATTCCCAAGCGGTCACCCATCTAAGTACTGACCAGGCTCAACTTTGCTTAACTTTGGTGATTGAGTGAGGACCGGTGTATTCAATGTGATATGGCCATAAGCCCCAAGTACATAAGATCATTCCAAGCACATAAGATCATTCCAAACACATAAAATCATTCCAATCAAATATAATCATTTCAAGCACTTATGATCATTACAAGCACATAACATCATTCAAAGTGCATAAGATCATTCCAAGTACAGGAACGAAACAAACAAAACTGAAAAAATAGAATGGAAAATACCAAACAATTTCAAAGAAAACAAAAAGTGGTTCATTCTTTGAGAAACCAGTATCTCTGGAAATCTGGAAATTAAATAATGAAAACAATGTGTAAAAATGTAGAGAAAATCACAATCATATCATACAATCAAAAAAATTCACAGAAGAAATGTCCTGATTTCAAAAAACACTGACAACAGTAAATAGAATATATACAAATGTCCACAGAAACAGACCATATACAAATATACATTCAGTCTAGAAGGAAAATTTGGCTTTTTCTTTTATCAGTTATTCTGAAAAGTGTGCCTAGTTCTGTTTGGGTAGTTTAGTGTGTCTGTTCTAAACTAATTTGTTAGGCACTTACACATCAAAATCACTGGAAGGATTTGTCCCCACTCCACACACACACACACATAACTATATCTATCTAAACTTATTTATAAATGGAACTTTGTCTCTGTGTGTGTCTGTTATCTATAGACTCCAAAACGACTGAACCGATTTTCTTGAAAATTTACACAGTTGTACTATAAGCATCTGCGAGTGTTCTTAGCTAGGTTTTATGTTGAGGTACCACCGATAAATTTTGAAAATTGATAATTGAAAAAATCGGGTTATAGAAGGAGTGGTCCAATTTTAATCAAATTTGATACACTCATAGACAAAGACATAAGAAACTATATGCAGAAGTTTCAAGGTTGCAGTTCTTACAATAGTGCAAAAAATTAATAATACATATATATATATATATATATATATATATATATATATATATATATATAAGGCAAGATGTTTGTGTGTGTGTCTGTTTATCTGTCTGTATGTCCTTTATAAAAAATCCACAATTTTTATCCGATTGTCATCAAACTTCACACAAATATTCTTTAGGCTGAGTTTGAGCTCCAGGACCATGGATTAGTTTTAAAGCTTTCATTACACCCGAGCAATGCCAGGCTATACTGCTAGTCAATAATAAAATAATAAAAAAAACAAAAAAAACTTTGTTTACATAAAAAAACTTTCTTTACATAAAAAAATATGTGATTGGCTAAAAATTAACCAATCACCACACACATATGAAAGAGTTGCTTCAGAGCTGAAAGATTAAAGGTGACTACGATTGCTAAATTGTCCTATACAAGAACAGTAGTGATTTATTATCCAATCGCAGACGAGTAAATGACATGGACAGAATGTGGGTAAGAAAAACATAGCAACCGCTATATATATATATATATATATATGAAATTACAAATTATCAAATTCCAAAAACTGAACTTACTCAATAAACATAACGAAGTAACTTCCATTTGTCATCATCGTCTAAAATATACCCTAAAGTATATTTCATTTTTCCTAATATAATATAAATAGGCATCTATAATCTATCCTCTAGCATATATTGATTGATTCTCCCATCTTCTGATAATTAAATTGTTTCGGCTTAACAGACAGAACATCCACTAAGTTAACTACATATGTTTGATGTGCAGCGTATTAAAAATTCCCATCTTTGTCACTTGTTCACTTCATTAAGTTGAAAAGTAACTTAAAGAAAATCCTGTAACTGTTTCATGATGACACACAATAACTTTTCAGTCTTGCTAAATTCTACATATGTATCATTTAATTTATTTCATCACTGGCATAGAAAACATCTGGGTCTCAAGTCATTTCAAGTCTCTACCCACTTTTACCAGTAAAACAAATTTCTTCTATTCATCATAACTTGACTTTCTACTGTTCATTGAGAAAAACCCTCTGAAAAGAACCCCACCTTAATTGTCTGGATTTGGTAAAAATTGTGTTGTTTTTTAAACTTCTATATATAATGATACCTAACAGAAGCAAATATTTCACTGCCTGACAAGATGCTAATAAGATAATACTGAAACACAACTTGTGTTGCAGTAAACAATGTTTTTATTATAAACTTATAAAAAAAATACTACCATATATATATATATATATATATATAGCATAATGATGATCCACATATACTGTCTTAATATGTATAGGAAAAACTACTGAAAAGTTGTAAGTTTAAAAATGTATTTTTTTGACAGTATTTATTTATTTCTATTATTATATATATATATATATTTGATATTTCAGACCAGCTTCTCAGCCTTTCATCACAAACAAATGATTTTAAAATTTAAGCTAGAAGCGTTCATCATGAGAAGTGTCTGTCGTGAGATGTTTACATCAAGTGATATAGAAAGCAATAGTTTTTTAATATTTTTAAACATAAACCTATCTGTAATAATACTTTTAAATGTTGTTTTAAAGAAAATTTTTTTAAGTGTATCTAAAAAATGTTTAACATTAGCTTCTAGTTTAAATTTTAAAATCGTTTGTTTCTGATGACAGGCCAAGGCCAGTCTGAAATATCAAATCAAAACTTATTTATAAATGGAACTTTGTCTGTGTATGTGTGTATATGTCTGTGTGTGTGTGTGTCCATTACCTATAGACTCCGAAACGGCTGAACTGATTTTCTTGAAAATGTATGCAGTTGTACGCTAAGCATCTGCGAGTGTTCTTAGCTAGGTTTTGTGTTGAGGTACCCCGAATAAATATCGAAAATCGATAATCAAAAAAGTCGGGTTATAGAAGGAGTGGTCCAGTTTTAATCAAATTTGATACACTCATAAACAAAGACATAAGAAACGATATTCAGAAGTTTCAAGGTTGCAGTTCTTACAATAGTGCAGATAACATATATATATATATATAAAAGGCAAGATATTTGTGTGTGTCTGTTTATCTGCCTGTATGTCTGTATTTTTTTTTTTTCAGCCATTTTATTTTAGTTTTGCTTTGGGTTTGGTTCTAAGTAGGTATAATTGTAGTTCTTAGTCTAGCTATGATAACATTTACTTAGAGGACTTATTTAACCTTCAAAATTCAGTTTACGACAAAAAAACTTATTTGATATTGATACCAGGAAATCAGAATTTGACTTACATCCATTCATTTTTCTTTCAGTCTATGGTTTCGCTTTAACTGGAAACAACTATTGCTTTTTAGTCTTTCATGCCAACGTCTAAAGAGTCTGAGCTCCAGAACCATGGATTAGTTTTAAAGCTTTCATTATACCCGAGCAACACCGGGCTATACTGCTAGTATATATATATATATATATAATAATAGAAATAAATAAATACTGTCAAAAAATACATTTTTAAACTTACAACTTTTTCTTAGTTTTTTCTATATATATATATATATATACACATGGGGCTGCAAATGTGGGTATATAGTAAGTATCATATCAGTATTGATATGTTTGTATAATCTATGTGCACATTTTATTTTTCATTACTAGATGCCTACTTTTGCATTCCCTGTATATAGATATGCACACATGCATGCATGCATTCATACATATATATATATATATATATATATATATATATATATATATATATAATTGGTTGAGTTTCAATCCCGACCAGACGCAAGTGGATGCGTCTAGCCACACCGGTGAGCTGTGATGCAGCAAAACAGGCTTGTATGTGTATGACTAATATATATATATATATATATATATATATATATATATATATATCCACCTGACTGAATATATATATAAATGGTCAAAACAAAACATACTTAGGATCAACCAAAGACATTTTTAAGAACAGATGGTTCAATCACAGGTCTACATTTAAAATAAAAAACTTAAAAAATTGTACAAAATTGGCTAGCCACATGTAGAAATTGAAATTAAAATATGGAAACAAAAAACCCTGACAAGCCATTATGTTATTCCCAAACAAAAATGAATTACTGAATAAAAGAACAGAAATTATGACTAAGTGTAACCATACCAAAAAATACCTATTAGATTCATACAACCATGAATGAAAACGTTATTATTTCTTCTAATTCTAATAACTGTGCATTCAAAAATTCCCCGTTATGTGAGCATTCAACAAAATCTCTGTTACATGGGTGTTTTTAAAAAAAAGGGTAAAATTAGTTATTGCAAATCACCTGAAGACACCACATGGTAGAAACCTAGGTCGCATAATAACTCATTTACAATATTCTTCATATCTATATGTATGCATGCAAATATAAATATGAGTGTGTGTATGCGTGCATATATATGTGTGTGTATGTGTATTATATATATATATATAATACACACACACATACATATATACACACACATACATTCAGATATATATTTGCATGCATACATATGGATACATTCTACGTGGTTTAATCTTATCTCTTTGTTTTATATTTCTTACCTTCTTGAAAATTCTAAGTGAGGAATTCTGCCCTCTCCAAAAGCTCTTCAATAATTCTAAGACATCATTAATGTCTCCTAATCTCAGGTCTTGTAACAATTCAACCACGAAGAAGGAGAGTTATTTCACTTTGTCAGAAGACTCAATCAAATGGAACGAAATCTTAGGGAAATCGAAATTCTTATTGCAATTACAAAATATCGGTGAAAAGGCCTTTTATCGCACGGCTTCAGTATTTTGCTGCTTGCCTTTCATTTTCTTCTTTTGTCTTGAGATGATTTTGTCTTGAAGTTCTTGTTATGATTACACATCATTTTCAGTCGTAGATTCTCACCATTTTTACCTCAACCCTTTTTTCCTATTTTTCTTTTCTATTTTAGCTTTTTACTTGTTTTGGCCTCATGAACGTTTTTTTAATTGATATTAAATTAGTTAATTTTTTCTTATTATCTATTCTTCCTTTTATTATTTTTTGTTTTCCCACTTTTTCTATTTCACCAATTATCAATTTGAGTTTATCTTCGAAATATTATATATGTCTGCCATATATTTAGAGATTTTTGATAAATCAGATACAGTCACTTTCTCACAATGTGGCTTCCCTGTGTCTCTTCTACAAATACTTTCATGGCTTCTGCTCAAATGAACTTAGCTTACTGGTCAGTCAGTTAAGTGCCACACGTGATACACGCTTGGGCGATCATGTCTCGAAAGAGACATGACTGACTGGGCAGAAGATTATCCAGCAGTAGGTTGCCATTGCTTTCTGCAGTAGACTGGTTGCCGACCAAGGCTATAGAACCCAATCTGTCCTGCTATTTAACCCATAACTGGAAGGAAGAGGCAGATTAATACCTTTCCCAAGGGTATTTGCTTGTAAGTGAATACAATAGATTCAACTGGCATTCGAACTCGGCTACCCGGTTTCTCATTCCTAGCCGATATCCACTGTACCACAACGCACAGCTTACTGGTACCCCCACTAAATGAATTTACTCAAGCAACAAGATTAGCAACTAGGTCCCACCAATTTACTGTGAAACCAATAAATTATAAATGCAAATTCTACTCCAGCAACTTCTTTTCTCGCCTGTGGAATTCATCTTCGTTTACTTGCTTTCCTGATGGCTAAAATCTTCAAGAATTCAAATGTAAAGTCAATAGTCATCTCCTATCTCACAAATCTGCATCCTCTCTCTCATGCTTCTTTCTTTGTCCACTCCACTGTTATCAGTATTTTCATCCTTCTCCTACCCTCTTCCTGACACCCTCTGTAACCTTATACTCTTTCTCATAACTTACCTTCTATGTAACCCCCTGCTCAACAGTGACAGTAAAATGCCTTGCTTGGAGTGATATGATCCAAATCAGAATCTGCAATGTCATTGGTACTGGACTTGGCATCTCAGTTTCATTCACTTTCTCACTACTGTAAAGTTTCATCATTATGCTTTTTCTAGAAATATTTTCATGATAATTTTTCTGATGAATATTCCTCTATAATACATAGGCTTGAATTTCAGTGCAGTACTAGATTTGTAGCAAGGTTTCATTATTTTACAGTTGAAATTATGAGATGTGACCATAAGTTCTATGCTAACAGTTTCTTTTCTCAAACTTTTATCTTGTGGAACTTGCTTCCAGGTGAGTTTGATCTTCAAAAAATTAAATAAAGTATAAATTGTCATCTTCTGTCTTCTTAGTTCCTGTTATTTTGTTGTTTTTGTTCCTTAATGATGTTTTTGTTTCCTTATATATTCTTTTGCACTCAGTAGCCCCCTGCATGTTAGTGGCTTTATTGTCTTTCTTGGATTAAAAATAAATAAATAAATAAATAAATATATATATATATATATATATATATATATATATATATATAATTATAAAGGAAAACTCAACACATCATTTAAATTGGTTATAAATTATAATTCATTTCAATGAGCTTAATTAGCTCATTTCATCAGACCACACAATATCCCTACCATTCGGTACAAAATATTTTGCTGGAATAAGCATTTTCTTTAACTGAAGAGAAAGATAAAAAATAAAAAATAAAAAAATAAGAAGAAGGAAAAAAAGAGAAAAAGGAAAAGAGAGTCAGGGCAGAGGCATTGGTGTCAGCTCAGCTGGGAGTATTCTGACCAGTCATGAAGATGCTGACCGCTAAGTCATTAACCGGATACATGTGTATGTGTAACCCCATAAATTAACCCACTCATGTACACTAACTTATATCCATATACACATATGTGCACATCCCCACATATACATACAAATGTGACTGTGTTTATGCTTATACATACTTGCTGATCTACACTTCTTCATGTCTACATATGGATGTTGCGATCATATACTCACATATATACACTTCATAAAGATGGGATTTCTGTGTGTATAGATAGTGTTATATATATATAAGTATGCTAGTAATTCTCACACATACTCCCAAAATACTCATATATTTTCAGACTTACATACATCCTCACATCCATACGTAGATATACTCATAAATGTGTTCTTCATACATACATTCATCTATTTATATCCACATACAATTATTATATTCACACACTCGCAATTTTATGAAGAGCAGATCCACGCACACATGTATACACATCCATATAAATGTAAATATAAATATAATTATATAAGTATACAAGCAACTTTGTATATACCCCTATACGTAAAGACAAAGTATGCCTGTGTACACTTATCAATCTATTTTTAACTCCCATAACTTTTAACTTTATTGCTCTGGATAAGATCCATTGAGCTCTCTATATAGATATAACACTTAATATTTTATATTAAATTGATCTTGGATTATCTTTTCTGTTTATGGACTGGACGTTTATATATATATATATATGACAATATATATATATATATATATATATATATATATATATATATACTGTTGGCCATAATTATTAGGTTACCCCAGTGTTTTAAAAAAATGATGTATTTCATTTTATTTTATAGTATTTATTGCCAAGTGAATAATTGCAAATGAAAACAGAATAGTTTTCTATTAAAAAATGTATTGCTGGTAATAATTTTTTTCCTTCAAAAATATGTTATGGTAAATCATTTTTCCTTAAAAAATGTATTGTTGGTAATATTTTTCTTTCAAAAATATATCTTTTCTATAAAAGTCTATTCTTATGTATATATTTCTATAAAAGTCTATTTTCATACTTTTGACCCCAGTTTGAAGATAAACTATTTACCCATAGTTGGTACCTTAACAAGTGCTACCACACCAGGTCAGGGTGGACCTTGAAACAACAGCAATTAAGAGGTGGTTCCATGCTCCTCACAACCTTCCAATCAGAGGCCTTGCTGCTAGATGTAGTTTATTGTCATATTCAGGACCATATATGAATTGGAATGAAACAAGATGATAGACTAAAGTAAAAGAAAAAAGTAAGAAATGTATTTGAATCTAACATGTTTCACCTTTATTAAATCATCTTCAGGGATAAAGACAAAAATGAAAAATTAGAAGAAAAACGTCTACTGGTATTGGTCAGATATGTGTCATGTGTATTAAAGCAATAGATTAACATTTTTAAATGTATGTGCTTGTAATATTTTGCATATGTATGTATGTAAAAAAACTCTTATCTGTTTACATGTACACTACCGACCATAATTATTAGGCTACCCCAGTGTTTTAAAAAAATGATGTATTTCATACTCTGTTTTTAGTATTTATTACCAAGTGAATAATTGTAAATGAAAATTGAATGGTTCTTTTGTTAATACTGCACAATAACATGTGCATCAAATGAATTTATAAATATTTAATAATTACCTATATTGCAGTTTCATCAATGAAAGAATGAAGAAAATTTAGGGTGAATTGGACGAGGTCATCTTTGCTTTCTTTGCCTTATAAAATTTTGCTAAGTAATAATAACAAAAGAAACATTCTATTTTCATTTAGTAATAAATACTAAAAATTGTATGAAATACATCATTTCTTTAAAAAAAACTGGGGTGGCCTAATAATTTTGGCCGGTAGTATATATATATATATATATATATATATGTATAACTGTTTTTTTCTTAAATGACCCCAGTTTTAGAGTTAATTATTTGCCCATAGCTGGGACCTTAACAGATGCTACCACCCTTGGTCAGAGTGGACCTGGGAACAATAGCAATTAAGAGGTGGTTCCATGCACTTCAAAACCTCTTGATCAAAGGTGTTGCTGCCAGTTGTAGTTTATTATTATACCCAGGACAGGTATATATATATATATATATATATATATATATATATGTGTGTGTGTGTGTGTGTGTGTGTGTGTGTAATACACATATATATGTGTGTGTGATACACATATATATATGTCATGAAATCTTTTGGAAAGTTACAAAATGGTATTAGCCAATATATTTATTTAAATGTATTTGTTTGAACATTATTTTTAATGGAGCCTTGTATTTGTGTGAATAGTTTGTTTTTCTATAATTAAACAGTACATTTTTATATATTCACTGGCCTGAATATTCAAGAAATCTTGTTAGAAAAATCTCTGTCTTCTGGCATGATTCAAACCTGTGACCCCTGTATACCCGGAAGTGTTGTCAATTCTTCAATATGGCAGTGAATGCTGGAGAATATCATCAATGAAGAAGAAAAAACTTGAAGCAGTTGAAATGTCGTTCTACAGAAGAATGCTGAGGATATCATGAATTGAGCATGTAAGCAATGTTGAGGTCTTAGAAATGATGAAAACAAAAAAGAAATTAATACTGAGCATCAGGAAGAGACAGCTGAAGATCCTGGGACATACAATGAGGAAAGAGGGCTTGGAGAGCCTGATACTAACAGGCCAGATAGAGGGAAAAAGAAACAGGGGAAAGCAACGGATAACATATTTGAATGATCTAATCAGGTGGATGATGGAACAAGGGTTGCATGGTGTAACAGGAGAAGGTGTGCTGAGAGCCACCAGGGATAGAGAGACGTGGAAAGCCATAATCGCCAACGTCCTGAAGGGACAGGGCACATAGAAAAAGAAGAGAGAAGGCATTTTTCAAATGGAATGTTGATGTAAAAGGAGTTTATATCTAGATTGGCCATGCATTTGTCAGTCATGTTTATTTCCCTTAGTCTTTTTTTAACCCTCTAGGGCCATTCGTATCATATTTGATACAGTATGAAAACAAGCCTTGAAAGAAATATTTTCCTGAAAAATTTTTTAAGAGAAATATTTTATAAATTTCAAATGAAAGCAGTACTGACTGCTCAGTCAATGAATACCAAATGTTTCCTTATAGGGAAATACCAAATGTTTCCTTATAGGGAAATACTGTATCAAATATGATACGAATGGCCCTAGAGGGTTAAACTAGGCTGCCTGGGTTCTTTATATGAGATGAACCGATTGTTCCAAGGACAGGGGTATGAATTTTTTCTATGGCATTCATCAGTTTATGGAGGTGCAGTCAATTCCTGAGATTATGGCACATATCGGACGTGTTTTTTTGGTTTTCAGACCATAAAATTTGGGGGTTCTAGGGTGATATTCTATTAGTTTGTACCAAGATTTTGTTTTAATTTTTAAGGATGAAGGACGAAATCTCTCACAAGTATACTTTTACCACTTTGTTAAAATTAACTATAAAATTGTCATAAAACTGCATTTGGATTCACAATTATTTTCACTCAGTGGCTCCTAGAATAATTTGAAACAAGCTTTACTGCCTATAACTGTTAGAATAATATTACATTTGATAATAGACTTACCTATAAAGCACTACAGATCAGCATACCTAAATAGTTGAAGCAAAAACACAACACACATGGCTTGAAAATTGTGTTAGTATGAAAGAGACTGTCACTTCTGGGTATCGACACCAATGTCAACATTTATATACAAATGTATGACCTTGAATATGTTCTCGTTGTTTTCCAACATATGGCATTCCCAGAACTGTGTGTGTAGTTTCAGATGGTAATGCATCAATAAGGAAACACTTTTTTTTTTAATCGTATCACCCTGAGTAAGGCGGTAATGCCACTGATGTGCAGGGGGCTACATAAGAGTAAAAAGATTAAGTAGAAGAGAGTGAAGAGGAAGACGAACCAGTTAGAAAGGAGCAAGAGAAGGATGGGAATACAGGTGTGATGACAGTTGCAAAGGTGGAGAGAAAGGAAAGGACAAACGGTGTGGTGAAAGAACTAGAGTCAAGTGGTTAATAGATGAGTATTGACATTGCAATCTTGAAATTCAGTGTATGTCATTTTGTCAAAGTGTAAACAGCTTTGTTTTTCATAGGATTAAACATGATGAGTTTCCTACCAAAGAAATTGTATTTGCAGGGAATTTTACTGCAAGGCGTTTTTCCAAAGAAATCTGCAGCTGAAGCGCTTGGAATTCTTGTTGAGACTTGTGGCAACCACACTTTTTTGAAAACAACTTGCAGAGATTGGTAAAAATATAATGGTTTTGATGTTAAAGATAAAGAATTCTCTGATGCACCAAGAAAGTTTGAAGACAAAGAATTGACAGCTAACCAACCAAAACCATTACATGAGATTGCTATTAACTACAACTGATGTGTTTGAGCTAAACACTAAAGAAAAGAAATGGCAGTTATACAAGCAGAGATACAATAAAGTGATTTTTGCAACATGACAAAATGGTTGAAAACCTACTAGGAAATGCAAAGTCCTACCCCACCCACTGTGTTTACCAGACATTGCCTTGTCTGATTGTCACTTGTTTTGATTGATGTCACCTGGCCTGTCTGAGCAGCACTTTTATTTTTATAAAAATGCCAAAACATGCATTAACCTTAAAGAACGTGTCATTTTTCAGACGTGGAATTCAAATGCTATCAGAAATATGGGAAGAAGTAGAGCCTAGCAATGGACAATAATTTCAGTGACATGTTTCTTACTAATTTTTGTAATTAAAACATTATTTTTCATGAAAAAATCAGTGAGAACTTATTCAAAGTTCTAATATATATATATATATATATATATATATATATATATATATATATATTAGGTTTATTTAGGTAGCAATTTTCATTTATACAATATTTGTTAATGCTCAAAGAAAGTATACAGGTTATACAATCACTAAAGATAAGAAATATGAAAGCTGGTTACCAAGAAGAAGAAAATATTTCCTTTAAGCACATATGCAAATGTCGACACAAATGTTAGGGACAAACACTCAACTCTTTTTCCTCTCTCTTTTATTTTTAAAATTGATCCATAAAATAAAATATTATGTGCTGTGCATTGTGGTGCAGTGGATATCAGTTTGGAATTAGAAATCAGAGAACCAAGTTCAAATTTCAGCTAAATTCGTTGCATTCACCTAAACACAAAAATCCTTTGGAAAGATATTAATCCATCTCTTTTCCCTCCAGTTATGGGATAAATAGCCGGACAGATTGGTGTCTGTAGACTTTATTTATTTATTACTCTGTATTATTATAAATTTTTTTCTCTTTTTTCTTTCTTTTTTTTTCTTCTCCTGCATACTTATCCTTTCTTTCTTTTATCTTTATTTGTTATTCATTACCCTGCATTATTATAACTTCTTTCTTTCTTTCTTTCTTTCTTTCTTTCTTTCTTTCTTTCTTATCCTGCATACTTATTCTTTCTTTATTTCTTTTTTCTTTCTTTATCTATTCATTCATTAACCTGCATTCTTATAATTTCTTTCTTTCTTTCTTTCTCTTTCTTTCTTTCTTTCTCAGCATACTTTTTCTTTCTCAGCATACTTTTTCTTTCTTTCTTTCTTACAATGCAGTCTTATAATTTCTTTCTTTCTTTCTTTCTTACAATGCATTCTTATAATTTCTTTCTTTCTTTCTTTCTTTCTTTCTTCTGACTAACTCATTAATTGATACTATAAATGGTCTATAATAGTGGCTATCATTTTGAATTTTTAAAATAAAAGTTAAGACGTTTTGATTGAAAGAGATAACTTACTAATCTATTGCTTTTCTGAAATAAGAATTATATATAGAAAACAAAATCTAGTGAAGGTAAACTGAAATGAGATTTATATCTAGAAAAGAAAATCATGTGAAGAAAAATTCAAAGATTTATATCTAGAAAACAAAACCTTGTGAAGAAAAAATGAAATGAGATTTATATCTAGAAAACAAAACCTTGTGAAGACAAATTAAAATGAGATTTATATCTAGAAAACAAAATTTTGTGAAGAAAAATCAAAATGAGATTTATATCTAGAAAACAAAATTTTGTGAAGAAAAATCAAAATGAGATTTATATCTAGAAAACAAAGTTTTGTGAAGAAAAATCAAAATGAGATTTATATCTAAAAAAGAAAATCTTATGAAGAACAACTGAAATGAGATTTATATCTAGAAAAAAATCTTGTGAAGAAAACTTGAAATGAGATTTATATCTAGAAAACAAAATCTTGTGAAGAAAAATTGAAATGAGATTTACATCTAGAAAACAAAATCTTGTGAAGAAAAATTGAAAGATTTATATCTAGAAACAAAATCTCATGTAGAAAAATCGATGACATTTATATCTAGAAAACAAAATCTTGTATAGAAAATTTAAAAGATTTATATCTAGAAAAAAAGTCTTGTGAAGGAATATTGAAATGAGATTTATATCTAGAAAAATAATCTGTGAAGAAAATTTGAAATGAGATTTATATCTAGAAAACAAAATCATGTGAAGAAAAATTGAAATGAGATTCTCTCTATAAAACAAAATCTTGTGAAGAAAAATTGAAATGAGATTTATATCTAGAAAACATAATCTTGTGAAGAAAAATTGAAATGAGATTTATATCTAGAAAACATAATCTTGTGAAGAAAAATTGAAATGAGATTTATATCTAGAAAACAAAATCTTGTGAAGAAAAATTGAAATGAGATTTATATATAGAAAACATAATCTTGTGAAGGAAAACTGAAAAGAGATTTTTAAAACATGTGGGAAAGAACAAAATCAAGATTAAACTCCCAAATTTTTTGCCTTTTAATGAAAATATTCACATATTTCTTTATTCTGCAATGTAAGATATAATGATTGATTGTCTATGTGTAAAGGTATATTAATCTTGGATAAAGTGTAGAAGCATCAGTAATTAAAACAAATAGTCATCTGTATTTTTTTATTATCCAAATTAAAGGCCCTCACAGGATTGCACCACACCATCAAGGACCAGGCACCTTTAATCTCTTTTCCCAGATATTTGTGAAGTTAAAAATGAAAGCTCATCTATTGCCCTTCATCTAGGATTCATTAAAACAAAAAAGAAGTAGAAATAATATAAAATTGTCAGAATAGGTCTTAGATATTTCCCAAAGAGACACTTACTCTAATTACTTTTCTTTAGTGTTAATTATGCAAATGAAAAGGTTAATAAGCCAACTTAGGCAAATTATGATGTGAATTTTTATTTTACAGACAAGTGTAGTAGTAGTAGTAGTAATAATAATAATAATAATAATAATAATAATAATAATAATGGTAGAAATAATTGAAATAAAAATCAACAAACAAACAAAGAAAAAAAATGAAAACGATTAAGCATTTTGTGAAGAGTTTCCATTTGATTAAAAACTTTGTTGGGAATTGTGAGTAATTGATTAAATTTGTGTCTTTGCAACATTGGCATTTGTCCAAGTTGATATGTACTGTGCTCTTTAACAATTAGATGTTTTCAGTGAGGTAATCTTTTGCTGTGTTAGGAAAGGGTGGTCAGTTGATGATAAGTGGATGACAAATTATGGAGAACAGGGGTTAAGGGTATTCCAAAAGTAGCAGAGGCTGTCTTTCTTTGGGGGGGGGGAGTGACAGGGATCAGTGGGAATAGAAAGAAAGAAAGAAAGAAAGAAAGCATGGAAAGAAAACAATCAATAAATAGATGTAAAACAAAGACAAACAATACACAATAAAATATGTGAAAATGAAATACAAAGGTGAAAAGAAAGAAAGAAGGAGAGAAAGAAGAAAAATGTAGGGTTAGAAAGAAAGAAAGAAAGAAAGAAAGAAAGAAAGAATAAATATGCAGGGAAAGAAAGAAAGAAAGAAAGAAAGAAAGAAAAAAAGAAAGAAAGGAATTATAAGAAGGTAATAAATAAATAGGTAAAGAAAGAGAAAAAAAGAAAGAAAGAAAGAAAGAAAGAAAGAAAGAAAGAAAGAAGGTAATAAATAAATAGGTAAAGAAAGAAAAAAGAAATAAAGAAAGAATAAGTATGCAGGATAAGAAAGAAAGAAAGAAAGAAAGAAAGAAAGAAAGAAAGAAAGAAGTTATAAAAATGCAGGGTAATAAATAAATAAAGAAAAAAGAAAGAAAGGATAAGTAGGAGAAGAAATAAAAAGAAAAAGAAAGAAAAAGTGAAAAAGAATTTTTAAAAATACAGAGTAATAAATAAATAAATAAATAAATAAATAAAGAAAGAAAGAAAGAATGAAAGAATGAATATGTATGCAAGATAAGAAAGAAAGAACAATAGAAGAAAAATTTTAAATATTTTTTGTAGTAATTTTATTGGTATTTTTCTGTTTAGAGATTTTAAAATTTAACAAACAGAAAGGAATATTTATGAAAGCCTAGATACTTGCAAATAGGCCCTCATCAGATACCAATATATTTAGCGCAACAAAACTGAAACTATGAGTTAAAGTGTTTACCAGAAAGTTTATTTTAAAATATATTTCATGTCTTAACTCACTAATTATGGCAAGCACTACTTGTATATGTATGAACTTCAATGATTAAATCAAAATAAAACTCTGATTTCAAGGGCTGATTTTGAAGTCATGTTGGTTTTTAAAAAATGTTTTTAAAAATTGACTTTTTCTCATAATTATTTTTTATCTAGATTTTTTTCCTTACATATTGCATTTTGAACCATTATTACTTTTCTGATGATGTCTACAACAGTGGTGTAATACCAGATGACCTATGCAGCTCAATTTTCATAGCTCTGCCTAAACAAATGTGAACTCCACCAAACAATCAATTTAATGGACCACGTAACAAAACTCATCATTTGAATTCTGATAAATAGAATAGGACAAGAACAGCGCCTTTTTGTCAAGGACACTGGAACAGGAAATGCGATATTTATGCTTAGGATGCTATTAGAAATGGCAATACAAATGAAAAAGTACATGTACCTATTTTTTATAGATTATGCAAAGGCATTTGACAAAGATGTCACAAGAAATACTCAGAAACCTCAACATATTTGGGAAAGACATTAGAGTAATCAAGAACCTCTACTGGAAATAAACAGCCTACATATGGACAGGAAACAAATTCAGCAGATATACAATGATAGAAACGTGTTTTTTTTATTAGATCAATTCAACTTGTACAGCAAAACTATTATGAATACCCTAAAAGTTATGCCAAGAAAATTGAATGCATAGTCATCTGTAAAAAGAGAAACCCAAAATGCCAATTACAGGTGGGGGGGGGTACTAAAATCAAGTTAGTACAAAAATTTAAATGCCTGGGAAGTATTCTAACAGAAGTCAGAAGTGCAACACTGTGATCTGAATGCAAATTGACATGGTGAAGGACACATTCCAGAAGCGAAGTAGAGTATTAAGAGACAGGAAAATTTTGCTAGAAACAAAGAAGAGAATAGTAGACTGCTATGAGATGTCAGTTCTTCAATATGTTAGACAAAATCATCAAAGGTGATGGAAAAACTTGAAGCATCTGAAATGTAGTTCTACAGAAAGATGCTGTGGATATCATGGTTTGAGCATGTGAGCAATTATAAGGTTTTGGAAAGGATGTAAACGAAAAAAGAATTAATACTGAGCATCAGGAAGAGACAGCTAAAATTCCTTCTGACCTTGAGAACAGCTGTTCGAGTACAAACTCACCTTTGTTCATTGTTTCTGTTGCCCAATCCTATTTCTGTTTTACTAAAATATTATTCTATGGGTCACGGAATATATTACAGTACATGTGAGTAATGAAGATGTTTTAAGGAAAATGGGAACAAGGAAGACACTTATGCTTTGAATAAAAAAAACAGTTGAATTTTCTAGGATGCATAATGATGCCCTGGTGATTTGCTATTTACAGGATATATTAAACACAAGAGGAACAGATGAAAGCATTGAATAACCTCTATAACAAGTTTGTATAAATTAATGGTAGAAAAGGAACTAAAGGGGGTAATAAGGGGATTTTTAACATTTTTATTCATAAACACTACAAATCAAAAACAAATTCTACCATTTCAGTTACTAAATCTTTTGTTTAACATTTTTTTTTTAATCATATCACCTCAAACAAGGCGGTAACGCCACTGATGTGCAGGGGGCTACGTAAGAGTGAAAAGATTGGGCTGATTCATGTTAAAATTCTCATAGTATATGGTATTACTGAAGTTATCACTAACATTTTTGTTGAGATTTGCAAACTCTGCATTTCATTTGGAAAAATACTTTGAAAAAATTAAAAGTATAATAATTTCTTTAATTTAATTTTATAGCATTTCATGGTAAACAATATTTAAAAATTTTTTTTTTTTTTCCCTTTTTAACAGAGAATAATATATTCTCAGGATTTTTTACTCTTGAGTATGCAACACACAACTGGCAATGTGTAAATATTTCTTTCTGGAACTAAATTCTAACTTTTTGGAGCATTTGAACTTATGATTTCTTTAAAGTACTTGCAAATGGAGAGTGAACTGAAAACTTGTGTTTTGTATATAACAACTTAAAAAAAAGATATGCAAAAACAATATTACATTTTAATTAAATAAGGATGTGTTATATTAATAATAACATTGTTTTTAAAATAGTGAGAGTATATTGTATGCTTAAAAATAAAAAAAATTAATAAAAATTTATTGTACAAAGGTATGCACCCTAGTAAAACCAACTGTTCTTTATAACCCCTCATCTGTTTGCACTTCTCTCCAAAATTTGATTTTTGTTTGTCAATGCATGGGTATTTTAGAGTGTGTGATGAATAAATGGATAGATGGATAGACTAATGGAAGTCACAGAATTTTGTATACAGGGTGACTAAAAAGTAACTTCCCATTTTGAAATGCTTATAATTTATTTATTAACTATAATTGTTGCACAAAATGAATTTGTGAGGAAAGTTGTTTGAAATTGTTTGAATATTGAAATTTTTCCAAATTCCAAATTCTTTAAATATGAGTTTTTGGCGAACCTGGAGGAGACTACCACCACCTTTAAATGTGTTGTTGTTCATTTTTTTTACTTTTTTCAGTGCAATCTTATCGATTACATCCTAAACTTTTTGATTGACAAAAAAAGAAATTGGAAAAATTTCAATATTTAAACAATTTTAGGTGGGGGCTCAGTTTTTCATACAATGTTATAGTAGATCAACCCTCCATTTTGGAACAACTCCCCAGTACGACATTACCACCACCTGTAAATTTGTTGATTATCAAATTTTTTGACTTTTTTTCAGTGCAGTCTTATGGATAAAACCCTAAACTTTCTGAGTGACAAAAAAAAAAAATAAAATAGTAAAAATTTGAACATTTAAAAAATTTAGGGGAGGGTCAGTTTTTCATACAAACTTATAGTAAATCAATCCTGTGCAATTAACTTTTTACTTGCACATATTCAACAACTGAATCCTTTGCAAAATTTTTGAATAAAGCCATTCTTGGTGTTCCCATCATAAAAACTGAAGAAAACTTGAATAAGACAAAAACAAGAGAAACAACTTGTCCCAAGAAAACCAAAAGAAAGTGACCCCAACACAAGTGGTTCCAATCACTGGTGCCCCCTAGGTTCGAATTTGCACGAGATACTAGATTAGCAACTAGATCCCACCCTTTTACAGTGAAACCGATTAAATGCAACCGCAACTTCTACTCCAACAGTTTCTTTTCTTACACTTCCCGACTGTGGAATTCCCTCCCACAAGACTGCTTCCCCGATGGCTACAATCTCCAGGAGTTTAAATATAAGTTCAATAGACACCTCCTAACAAACTAACCTGCTTCCATTCTTTCAAACACTCTTCCCACCCACTCAACTATCTATCACCCCCCTTCTGACATTTCCTATATCTAACCACTCTTTCTATTTACCTTCCCCCATGTAGCCTCAAGCGCAATAGTGGTAGTGGAATGCCTTGCTTGGGGTGAAATGATTTTTAAAAAAAACAAAATGGAGGATTGATTTACTATAATGTTGCATGAAAAACTGAGCTACCCCTAAAATTTTTTGAATATTGAAATTTTTCCAAATTCTTTTGATAATCAGAGACTTTATGTAATAATCGATAAGACTGCGCTGAAAAAAGTAAAAAAAAAAAAGAGAAACAACAAATTTAGAGGTGGTGGTAATTTTCTTCAGGTCCACTGAGTTTTTTCTAAAATTAAATATAGACACAAGATTTTGCTACCAATTTCTCAAACCACCCAGGAATCACATCAACTGATTTCACCAGGAACTTTTGTAACATGGAAGACAACTTCTTGTATTCGTTCTTCAAGTTCTTCCAAAGATTAGGTTTCATAGAGTAGACTTGTTCTTTCAACCAACCCAAAGAAAATGTCAGAGAGTGTTCATTCAGGATTCCTGGCTGGCCAGTCATATATTGAATATGGAGTTCTATCTCAATTACTCCATATAAACGATATCTAATGTCTATGTGAATAATTTTTTTAAAAATACAGTATTTGGTTACTGATTTAAATTCATTGATACACATGAGCTAGTTTGGACCATATATATATAATATGCTTTCAGTCATACTGTTACAACTATGGAGAAAGATATGGCTGGTAAAAAGTTAATATTTAATTCTTATGTATAATATACATTCCTAACTTTTAGGGGTAAACATCTGGAAAAAGTGTATATTATACACAAATAATTGCAATTACAAAGAAGAAAAACAGTGATGTTTGTTTTGCAAAAAATTACTATTATTATACTCTGAACACTGATGCATAAATTGTGAAAAATTATTTTCGTTTTTTTGTGATTCAAATATGGAATTTTTTTAGTCTTTCTGACAATTTCTCCATTCTCATGACTGAAGAATATGCTATAAAAGGAATTTCTTAAAATCTCGTTAGAAGAGACTGCAAATTAAGCTCTCAACCAATTTTGAACTCATGATACATGAGTTGAAAGTTAACAGAAGATTAAACATTACCTATTCAACTTATTCCTTCATACTCACTCACTGTCATCAGACATTAAAAAAATAAGGCTTCTTGTAGTAAAGGAGATGTGAGTTCAACTTTCACCAACAGCTTATTTCAGATCCCTACCAGTTACTGTTTGTCACAGAATGAAATGAAAATAAATGATACTAAAATTAAAGAAATGTGCGTCAAAAATTTATAATGCTAAAACTAAAAATTGTTCCTATCTATCTATCTATCTATCTATCTATCTATCTATTTGGCCGCCTATCTGTCTATCCATCAATACTGGCATACAGAAACATTTATATATATATTTTGGTAGCAGTTTCGGATTCCAGCATGTTTTATCAAGTTATTTTATACAACAGGCTAGCTGGCAGCCAGTCTACGAGAATGACAATTCTTAACCTTTTTTAAGAAGTCATGCAAATTGTTCCTATCTATCTATCTATCTATCTATTTGGCCGCCTATCTGTCTATCCATCAATACTGGCATACAGAAACATTTATATATATATTTTGGTAGCAGTTTCGGATTCCAGCATGTTTTATCAAGTTATTTTATACAACAGGCTAGCTGGCAGCCAGTCTACGAGAATGACAATTCTTAACCTTTTTTAAGAAGTCATGCATTTCATAAATAATAAAAAATGAGTCTAAAAAATGTGGCAGTCAAAAAAATGAAGGAAGTTCAGTTCCACTATGTGTCAAAGTGTCTACTTTCTAGTGTTGAACTCCCACTTAAATTCAGATAAGCATATTTTTTTTAATTTGATATATCTTGTATGTTTGATGGCTTCCTGCATGCCTCTGAGGATATCGTCTTTTAAATAATGTTATTTGCTCTGTTATATTAGGAGATAAATAATTTCACTTAGTTTTTAATGAAGAAATTAGCCATTTATATACGAGTCTGTAGATTTCAAAGTTCCTTAATTTATTTAAACTTTTGATCTTGCAATTAATTCCTCTTTCCCCTCCTCCAACTCCGTCATCATCACCAACCCCCTGGGAAGTACTATTTCAATGAAGGTTTCCACAAGTGGATAATTTTAATTTTTGCTTTTTGACATAGCATTGTTGCTGACACCAACTCATTTGATTAACTCACTAAATTCTCATTTAAAATCTAGTCTGTAATTTTAAAAGTTTGAGACAATGGCTAGTTTGAAACAAAGAAAGACAATAAAGTGTTTAAAAAGTCATTTTTTATTGTCTTAGGCCAAGACATCAGCCTTTTTTTATTTCTGGCAATAAACATTTGCTATCACTTGCATAATTATTAAGACGTGCTCATTAAGTCCAATTGGTGTTAATCAATGTGACTCCATTTGAATTCAAAATTAACTCCATGTGAGACAAGGTTTTTTTATTTTCTTACCATTTCTTTTTAAGGAATGAAACAAAGGAATCACTCTTAAAGAAATTCTAAGAAGTATGTTTGATTCCAAAAGCTGAAGAATTGTCTGACATTGATAGAACACTTAAGCTGAAGAGTTATTGAAAATATCCTTGACGTTAGCTGAAGGAAAAATTCTAAAGTCAAGGATTTTCTACACTGACTGTATTTTTTTATCAATTCTTTGAAGTTTTTATTTTTAAGTATTTTATTCCTTCCTATGATTTTGATTCATTTTTTGTTTAAATTTAGAATTTTTTTAAATTTATTTTTTGTTCACACATAAAGATGCACACATATATTTTTAACATTTCTTTCTTTCATTAATCTTTTTTCTTTCGTTTTTTGTTTTTATTTCCTTATCCTTCTATTTATCTATCTTGGTCTGTTCTATATCTATCTATCTATCTATCTATCTATCTATCTATCTATCTATCTCAGTCTGTTCATATCTATCTATCTATCTATCTATCTATCTATCTCAGTCTGTTCATATCTATCTATCTATCTATCTATCTATCTATCTATCTCAGTCTGTTCATATCTAATTATCTATCTATCTATCTATCTATCTATCTATCTATCTCAGTCTGTTCATCATCTATCTATCTATCTATCTATCTATCTATCTATCTATCTATCTATCTCAGTCTGTTCATATCTATCTATCTATCTATCTATCTATCTATCTATCTATCTCAGCCTATTACATTTTTCTTTCTTTCTATTTATCTTTGTCTATCAATTCTTTCTTTTTTTTTCCTTTTCTTACTTTCTATCTATCTCAGGCTGTTATTAATATCTATCTATCTATCTATCTATCTATCTATCTATCTATCTATCTATCTATCTCAGTTTGTTCATATCTATCGATCTCAGTCTATTATTTTTTTCTTTCAATTATTTTGTTTTTAAAAGTAGAATTATGATATCACAAGTCAAACATATTTTGATAAAAAAGATTTGTATATTATGTATATTGTTGTTTATATCATGTTGCCCTGATGGATGGGTCATACTTTCTTTCTCTCTTGGGAGCAGTTCATCAATGTTGGTTCCTACCTGGAGTAAAACATTTCCTTGTTTCTCCAAATAGCTCTTTGCATGCAACAACAGCCACACCCTAGTAAACCAATTCAACTGTGGATAAAGTATGCTATTGTAGTCAATTGGATCAAACCCTGTCTGTCAACTTGATAGAATTTGAAAACTGATTCATAGCAAAGTGGATGGATGTGATCTCCTATGGATACAATGTCCATGGAGGCTCTGTCATCTGCTACAGCCTGGATGTCACAGGTTGTAATGATTCCTTTTCAGTTAAGTGGCATACAGGATACATGCTTGGGTGATCATGTCTCAAAAGAGACACAAGTGACTGGGTAGAAGATTTTCCTCAGTAGGTTGCCATTACTTTCTGCAGTAGACTTGTTGCCAAGCAAGGCTATAAAACCCAAACTCTCCTGCTGTCTCTTCTTCCTCCAGCTATGGAGGGAGAAGAGAACAGATTAATAACTTTCTGAAGTGTATTTGTGTGTAAGTGAATGCAATGAATTCAACTGGAATTTGAACTTGACTCTCCAATTTTTCATTCTGAGCTGATATCTTATGCACCACAACCAGGACTCATTTTCTATAGTGTACATTAGGCAAATTACTATTTCACCTTAACCAATCCCTGACATTTCCAATTTTTTCACTCTTTTCTTTTTTTTTCTTTTTTTTTCAATTGGAGTAGATAGACTAAACTATCACCTGGTTCGCACTCCACCCACATCTATTGAACAGGTGAAGAGGCTCATCCCTTGTTCCCTGTTTAGGATACGGTTTCCGGTTTTCTCTTTTCCAATCTTCTCACTTTTTTTTTTTTTCAATTGGAGTAGATAGACTAAACTATCACCTGGTTCGCACTCCACCCACATCTATTGAACAGGTGAAGAGGCTCATCCCTTGTTCCCTGTTTAGGATACGGTTTCCGGTTTTCTCTTTTCCAATCTTCTCACTTTTTTTTTTTTTCAATTGGAGTAGATAGACTAAACTATCGCCCGGTTCACACTCCACCCACATCTATTGAACAGGTGAAGAGGCTCATCCCTTGTTTCCTGTTTAGGATGTGGTTTCCAGCTTTCTCTTTTCCAATCTTTTCACTCATACATAGCCCCCTGCACATCAGTGGCATTACCGCCTTGCTCGGGGTGATATGATTAAAAAAAAAATCATCCAATGATTTCTTGTACCACTGGATAAAGACTAAGCAGGTTGAGAGAGCAGGATTTCTTCAGGTCAATTAAAGGAAAATATGTTCTTCCTACTCAGGTTTGTTTTGGAAATTCATTTAGATGAATTGCAAAACAATGAACAGCTATGCTGATGAAGATGTTATAATCAGTCAATTTTAACCAGAAACTTTATTAACCTTGAATAATATCAGATTTATTCAGTCTTATTTTAAAGACTTTTTCTTAGTAACACTTGAATTTGCCTATGTTTCTGAGATCAGGTATTGTAATTAATTATATTATTTACATTGTCATATTCACAATAAATTAATGCAAGGAATTTCACTTTTTATCTGTGAAGAAATTGTTTGCTGCCATATTTTAGGAAAAAAAAAAAACCCAAAAACTGACAATGTGGAAAAATCTTTTATGTAACACATTTCATCTTTTTAGATTTCCTTAGACTAAAATGATGCTGATGTTGATGTGATTACACATGCACACAAAGGAAAAGAGACATAAAGAATTCTAAATTAATTTCTTTTTTTAAATATTTTTGGAAAAGTAAATGAAACTGGTTAGATTATATTCTCAAAATATATATTAAAAAAAAAATCTAAATTTAAAATTCTCAGCATTCCCTAAGGCATTCCCTAAAACAGTGTTTCCTAAACCATCTTCATACCCAGTACCCCTTAAAGATTTTAATATGTTCTCGCACCCCTTAAAGCAATAATTTATTTAAGAATAAATGTGAAGATGATCAAAACAAATTTGTATAATCAATTTCTAATAATATATGAAAAAGAAAAAATATTATTACAAAAAAATGTTATTATGCCACTACAAAAAAATTAAATTTTTATGCATTCATGAAATTTCTTTTAAAAAATTCAAGAACTAACATTCAAATGTTTGTAAGCCAATCTAAATTTAATAACAGATTTTGTTCCTGTTTATTGCTTAACATTGTTTCCCGTTGTTGTTGATAGCAATCTGCATGTCTGCTTGTGCACCCAAGTAATTTCTAGATTTTGTCTTGATTGACAAAAGGGCACTAAATCCAGATTTGCATAAGGATGTCATTACAAATGAGATGAGCACAGTTAGTGCTTTTTTACAAAGTCTTGGAAACATGTTCATTGCCAAACACCAATATTGTTCCAAACTTTTTCCTTTCAAACTACATTTCAAGAACATGATTTTTGCACAGTTCTATAAGATCTTCCCTCAGCTCTTCATCATCTGGCATTATTATCTAAAATGAAGGTGCAGTTATAATCCATTCTTCAGAAGTTTCCACTTCTCCTCCTCCAAAATAGCCATCAAATAATTTTGATATATTTCCAAATGACACGCAATTTCTTCACACACACTTAGAATTAAAGACTTATTCAAGTGATGGAAAATTTGAAAGATTTTCTTGGCAACACCAAAGATTTAACTTTTCATTGGAAGCATTTAGCTTTTTTGTTACATTTCAATATTTTTTTCTTGAATAGATACTCTCAGGTCAGTCATACGAGTGAAAATATCACTCAAATAGGCTAGCATTTAGTTGAATTCTTATGATTCCATTTCACCAGGCAGATCATAGTCATGTTCCTTCAAAAAAGCTTTGACTTTTTCTTGCAATTCGAAGAGATATACTAAAGCTCTCCCTCATCACATCTAAAACTGAAACTCGAAAACCAAAACTTAAAGCTCACTTCAAAAATTTTCACAAAGTGACTTGAAGAGGCATTGGTTCAGAACACAACCCCTAATCCAGTTGATGGTCTTCACAGAAGTGTCAAGAGCTTTTTCAACTTTGGAGGCAATGTTTTTGATGCCAAAATGGAAAAACCAGTGGGTACTTTGCAAATGTAGAATCACTTGATTCATTAGTGCTAAAGATCCTTATTTCCTAGCATAGCAGGGACACTGCTGATAGTGACAGAACCAATAATTTGAATATCTAAATCATATTTCACTAAGACAACTTTTCCTTTTGTGGTTGTTTTCGGATCTTCACAGAACAGAAAATATTCCATGATGACATCATCATAGACAGACCTCATTAATTTCATGAATTAACTGCAACTTGCAACATCAATTGTTTCATCCAAATGAAGAGAGATTTTCAAGTGATTAACCTTGATATCTGCAATAACTTGGTTCAAAATGTCCTAACTCAAATCACCAATTCGGCTCCAAATAACGTCATTTGATAACGGCACTAATTTAAGCTTGTTTGAGGCTTCTTTTTCCAGAACAACAGTTGCCATTTCTAATACAGTTTTTATCACCTCTTCTGAAATTGTTTGGGGCTTCTTGGATTTGACTATTTTATGCGCCACATGGTAAGAAGACATCAGCAGTTGTTTGTCAGCAGATATAAAATCTAATTTTGGAAGTGCTATTTGAGAATCAAGGTAGGTGTTTTTACCTTTCAAGGATTCAACATCATGGCCTCCAACATTCACTCCATCATACTGGATGTTAAATGTTCCCACAGCTTCATCATCATCATCATCATCATCATCATTTATCCATCACACCCAATGGTGCATAGGGCAGCAACTTTTTGTTGCTGTTTCTGTAACAAACTGTTTTTTATGGGACAGAGTTGTTAGCCCTGCACCCAACCCCCAAACCTGGAGGATTGGTGGACCATTCTTGATCCTTACGTTTACAGCACCTGGTATTTCTAAATGGTCACCCATTAAGTACTGACCAGGCTCAATGTTGCTTAACTTTGGTGATTGGACAAGAACTGGTTTATTCAACACAATACAGCCATAGACGTTCCTGCAGTTTAGATGACTTCAAATTAGCTTTTGAAAAGACTGCATCACAAAGCATACAGTGGGGTCTTTTGCAGATCTTCCATTGTTCCGATTCAAATGAAACCAAAATGCACATAATCATCATCTTATTTCCTTTTCTTTGATATAATAAAGGGTTCATTATTAATTTAAGAATTATGGTCTGAAAAAATATGGATAAAGTTGATTAGAAGAAAAATAACAATAAGTGAAATAACATTAAATCTTATCACTGTTTTTATTTATTTATTTCTTAATCATTTCACCCCAAGCAAGGCAGTACCACCACTGATGTGCAGGGGGATACATAAGTGAGTAAAAGGCAGGAGGAAAGTGAAGACAAAGACGAACTATTTACAGGAGGTGTCAGAGAAAAGGCAAGAGAAGGATGGGAACACAGGTGTGAAGACAGTTACAAAGGTAGAAAGAAAGGAACAGAACAAGATACACAGAGTGATGTAGAAAGGACTACAGTCAAGTGGATAAAAGATGAGAATTGATATTGCATTTAAATTCCTAGAGGTTGTAGCCATCAGGAAAGCAAGTATATGGAAAGGAGTTCTACAGGCGAGAGGTTCAAGAAAAGAAGCTGATGGAGTAGAATTGTTGCCTGCATTTGGTTGATCTAACTGTAAATGGGTGGGACCTTGTTGCCAGTCTGGTTGCACAAGTAAATTCTTGCAGAGGGGGCACCATTGACATAAGTTTGTGGGAGCAGAAGCCATGAAAATATTTGTAGAAAAGACAGAGAGCAGCCACATCCCACTGGTGAGAAAGTGGCTGGAGTTGAGCTGCCAGGTCCAGACCAGTTATATTACAGATTCTCCTTTGAAGCCTGTCAAGAACACTGAGATGAACAGCAGGGTGCCTGATTAGATATGACAACAGTATTCTATGCACAGTTGGATGGTTGATTTGTATTTGTGCAAGATGGATTCAGGCAGAAAATACTTTCTGGCCCAGCACAGTGACCCAAACATCCTGGCCTGTGGATTTAGCTATTATTAGAGACACAAGAAAAATGAACCCTGCACAATCACAAAATGAACACGGAATACCCAGAACAATGAATACAGAACACACTGAGAATGAACTGACAATGCACTGACTCCGAAGCAACCTACATGAGTTTATATACTCTGCAAAACCTTCCAGAACATTCTCAAATATATGTTACATGAGGTCATGGATGAGTCTTGAATAGTCCGGAAATGTCGTCATTGATTAATTGTTGATACTTCTGAAAGTTTCTCAAGTCACAATCATATAACTTCCTAATACAAGCCTGGTCAGTACTTAGATGGGTGACCGCTTGGGAATACCAGGTGCTGTAAGCATTTAGTGATGGATGTGCATTGTGGTGCAGTGGATATCGGCTCAGAAAGAGAAATTGGTGAGCCGAGTTTGAATTCCAGTTGAATACCCTGCATTCACTTAAGCACTGGTATCCTTGGGAAAGGTATTATCCATCCCTTCCCTTACCTCCAGTTATGGGTTAAATAACAAGAGTAGGACTTGGGGACCCTGCCCTTAAAAACAAAAATCCCAATGAATCTTGATACTTGAAATGAATAAAGTATTACTAGACACAAAACTTATATAAAAACAACAATAAATTGTTGAAAGAAAAAGGTATTACCAGCAATAAATAAATAAAAATTTAACTGGCAATAAATGACCCGCCAAGGTTGATTTGCCATAAAAACAAAACAACCAACAAACCAACATATTTCTTAAATAATAAGAAATAAAAATCAAATGTAATTCACTACAAAACATGAAACAAAATGTCTGAACCTATTTTAAATGTCTCGATTACAAAAAGTTAAATATTAAAAGTTCTTGAGTGAATCTATTCAAAAAGAAGCAGAACGTCAAAATGCTACAAAAATTAATAGAGAATCTCATTCTGCTGAATCTTTAATTTGGACTTTAAAAAAATCATTATCCTAAATAGATAGGACAGAAACCTTAAGAGAAAAGAGAAAACTGAAATGTTATCTTGCACCGGCTGGAATGCTATCTTGTATCCTAAGAGGTATGAGCAACTCTGGTTGGGAAACCCTGCCCTAAAAGCTTAAACTTTATCTGCTACCATACAAGAGGATCGATATTAGATAGCAGTTCAGCACTCTTTTTGTTTCTAATGAAATTTTCCTGTTTCTTAACACATTGCTTACCTTTTAGAAGACACTTTTTTTATTCTAATCTATGGGTCCTGGGCATGACGGTAAATTGCATCCGGCAGCAATGCCTCTGATTGAGAGGTTGTGAAGAGCATGGAACTACCTCTTAATTGTTCCCAGGTCCGCCCTGGCCTGGAGTGATAGCACCTGTTAGGGCCCCAGCTATGGGCAAATAGGTTTTTTTTGTTTTTTTTTTTAATCATATCACCCCAAGCAAGGCGAAAATGCCACTGATGCACAGGGAGCTACGTAAGAGTGAAAAAATTGGAACCTCCAAACTGATTATCATAACACATTTTCGAAGGAAAAAAAAATTTTCTCAACAAAACATTTTTGAATACAAACCTAGAAGACATTTTCAATTTTCTAAAATAAAAAAGAATAAAAACAAAAGATTTTCATCAAAATCTGACTAAATCAACCTTCTCGCTATAACCGAACATTAGGAAAAATACTTTAAACCCCCACCTTTTTGGCATTAAGTAACCCACAAAGGTTGATAAGCTGTTAAACTCAAACTCAAACTCAAACTTTAATGTATGTTCAGACTTCTTTATCATATTTTCCATCAACTTTCTGGCTTCTTGATTTCCAATCAAATTTGATCATCAAAAATTTAAATTCGGTGTCAGTCGTCTGACTGATTACTCTTCTACTGTTCTTGATCCTCAATAATGCTTCTGTAACATTTTGTGTCTTAGTGGTTTTTTTGTCTTGAATAAAGTGAAAATAAATAATTTAAAACACTTCCCAGATAGTTAAATTTCAGAACTTGCATGATTATAACATCTTCATCATTCAGTTCTTTGGCTGTCAATTTTGCTATTGACCATACATTGTTTTCTTGCAGTTGATAGATAGTCTTTTCTTATTGTTTTACTACATTACATTCATTAATTTCTTTGCTTTATTAACTACCATATTTGCTGGTTTTACACTCAAAATGTCTCCAAATATTAGAATACACCCAGAATATTGGAAATGTTTTTTTTTATCACCCCAAGCAAGGCATTCTACTGCCACTGTTGCACAGGGGTTACATAGGGAAAAGTGATAGAGTGGTTAGTTATAGCAAATGTCAGGAGGATGGTAATAGACGGATGAGGATACTGAGGATGGGGATGGGGTAGATGGGAAGAGAGTTTGAGAGAATGGATGCAAGTTAGTGTGATGGGAGATGTCTATTGACCTTACATTTAAATTCCTGCAGATTGTAACTGTCGAGGAAGCAAGTATATGGAAGGGAATTCCACAGGTGGAAAGTGCGAGAAAAGTTGTTAGAGTAGAAATTGCGTTTATATTTTATTTGTTTCACTGTAAAAGGGTGGGACCTAGTTGCTAATCTAGTAGTTCGTGTAAATTCATACCTAGGGGACACCAGTGATCTAAGTTCATTGGAGCAGAAGAATATATATAGAAATGAAGTCCGTCACTAATACATTCTTCTTATGCATGTGTCTTTAAAAAAATTAAAGAACTAATGTTTGAATGTCCATAAGCCAATTTAAATTTAATGACAATTTTAATGTAAATTTAATTCCTGCTCATTGTTTAAGATTCTTTCAAAACATGGTCCCTTGCTGCTGATAACGATCTGCATGTCTACCTGTGCACCCAAGTGATTTCTAGATTTTCTCTTGATTGAAATGAATGAGAAAAAATGGGGGTGAAAGCTGCAAAATTTACTTCTTTTAAAGTTAGTATATAAAAAAAAACTTAATTCTTTATTTGCCCTGTTTCATAAAAGTTTAAGAATTGCATTTTCAAGTGCATCAAAAAGTAATCTTTAGATTAATAAATAAAATAATAAATAAAATAAGTTGTACTAAAAATTTTAACTTATTCTGTTCAAATAGCAATGTAGAATTTGATAAGCAAAAAAGTATCAATAAATATATTTTTGGTAGTTAAAAATAAATCTTCAATGGAGGATTTGAAGAAAGTTTGATTGAAGGTGATTGTTGGTGTACCTGAAGTCACATCAGGTTGATGGCACCAGACAGACAGACAGAAAAAGAATGAGATAGATAAATATGAATAGTCTGTACTGATTATTAATCATTATTTTTGCATCACTATTCATATCTCAGTTTCATTTTGAGACATTTTTGTAAAATATCTGCAAAAGATAAAACTGTCCTAGAGTCATTTCTACAATTATGTTATATTTTTCATTAATTTGGAGAAATGTTTTTTAAAAATAAGACCAAACAATATTTCTGAGGAATAATACTTCTCTTTTTGAAAATTTCTTCCTTTAGTTTTGAACAAAAAATTATTTTGCAAACCAGACTGTTCCAAAGTGTTTGCTACAAATCTTCATCTTGAAGCAGGGTCTGTTACATATAAGAATAATTATGTGAAATTCTCTTCAAGACCATTTTACGACATTCTCTGTTGAATTCACCACAGGCCCAAGTTTTTCAGCCAGTTTCTCAACACAGGCTTTGAAAAAGGAGAAAGGAAACAGAAAGTAAAGAAAAATAAATAAATAAATAAATAAAAGAAATTTAGTGAAAATCCAGGGCTTTTCAACTAACTTTTCTGGTTTAAAAAATAAATGTTTTATTTTTTTTAAAACTTAAATCACTTTTAAGAAAAGTTACTTGAAAAGCACCAGACATTCAAAATATTTCAATTTTGAGGACAAGACTAATCAGTTATTAGGGTTAAGATTTGAAAAGAATCATTTACATTTAAAACTATATAATTAATGTTTGTTCGTTCTTTGAATATTTTTTTATAATCATATCGCCCCAAGCAAGGCAGTCTATTGCCACTGGTGTGCAGGGGGTTACATAGGAGGAAAGTTAGGAGAAAGAGTGACAGGTTACCATGCATGTCAGGAAGTGGTTAGGAGAAGGGTTAAGATACTAAGAGTGGAGGGGACAGAGAAAGGAGCATGAGAGAGGATGCAAGTGAGCAAGATAGAAGATGACTATTGACTTTACACTTAAACTGCTGGAAATTGTAGCTGTCGGGGAAGCAAGTATATGGAAGGGAATTCCACAGGCGGGAAGTGCAAGAAAAGAAGCTGATGGAGTAGAATTTTTGTTTACATTTTATTAGTTTCTCAGTAAAAGGGTGGGACCTACTTGATAATTTTGTGACTCGAGCAAACTCATATATAGGGGGAACCAGAGAGCTAAGTTCATTGAAGCAGAAGCCGTGAAAGTATTTGTAGAAGAGACACAGGGAAGCCACATTGCACTAAGTAGATAAGTTTGTGTAAATGGATGGCTAAACAGAGACAGAATTGGATGATGAATGATAAAAATTATTTAAGGTAAGAAAAGGCAGAACATAGTGAAGAGCCCTGATCATCCTGAAACAACTTAGAATATAAAAGAAAATATGAAAGTACTTGTAGAACAGTCATAGGGAAGCAACATTGCGCTGGTGAGAAAGTGACTGTATCTTGGCTGCCAGGTCATGATCGATCACATTACAGAATCTCTGTTGGATTTTGTCAAGGACACCTAGGTGGATAACAGGGGCACCTGACAAGATATGGCAGCAGTACTCAATATTGCAGTACCAAATCCTAGTAAATCTCTTATAAGTTTTTAATAAGTTTAACTTAGTTTGGCACAAGGCTACGTATGGGATATCCAATGAGGATCAAACTCACTACACATTTATCAAACTTTCCTTTCTGTGGTGTATTTTTATTTTAATTGGTCCTCCCCAAACAAACCTGCCACTAGTGTGCAGGGGTTATATAAGAGGAGAGTGAAAGGTTATATAAGAGGAGAGTGAAAGGTTACATAAGAGGAGAGTGAAAGGTTATATAAGAGGAGAGTGAAAGGTTATATAAGAGGTGAGTGAAAGGTTATATAAGAGGTGAGTGAAAGGTTATATAAGAGGAGAGTGAAAGGTTATATAGGAGGAGAGTGAAAGGTTACATAAGAGGAGAGTGAAAGGTTATATAAGAGGAGAGTGAAAGGTTATATAAGAGGTGAGTGAAAGGTTATATAAGAGGTGAGTGAAAGGTGATATAAGAGGAGAGTGAAAGGTTATATAGGAGGAGAGTGAAAGGTTACATAAGAGGAGAGTGAAAGGTTATATAAGAGGAGAGTGAAAGGTTATATAAGAGGTGAGTGAAAGGTTATATAAGAGGAGAGTGAAAGGTTATATAAGAGGTGAGTGAAAGGTTGTATAAGAGGAGAGTGAAAGGTTACATAAGAGGAGAGTGAAAGGTTATATAAGAGGTGAGTGAAAGGTTATAGAAGAGGAGAGTGAAAGGTTATAGAAGAGGTGAGTGAAAAGAAAGAGGAACTGGTTACAGGGGGTGTCTGAGAATGGATAAGAGAAGGATAGGAATACTGGTGTAAAAAGATTTGCATGAGAGTAAAGTGAAAAGGAAGAAGAACAAGATACATGGGATGTCTGAGAATGGATAAGAGACAAATGTGAATACTGGTATGAAAAGAATTTCATGAGAGTAGAGTGAAAAGGAAGAACAAGATACAGGGGTGTTTGGGAAAGGATAAAAGAGTATGAGCATAATTGTGAAACACCTGTCAATGATTGAACTTACAAGATACTAGCAATTGTTCAGCTATTCTAGCTTGTTAACTATTACTCCAGTTTGAGACTTAGTTCTTTTATAAAAGAATGTCTTATTTGCAAACTCATATGCGACATAACAGGTACACTGGCAGCGATTAATAGGAAAGTCTATATATTTTAAAATTTCATAAAACAAATAAATTTGATGCTTTTGAATTATAACAGACTCATCCTGAAAGCATATTTTGTATGTTAATCATCTTCAGATAAAATAGCATCCGGCAACAAGGCCTCTGATTGGGAAGTTGTGAAGAGCATGGAACCACCAATTAATTTTTATTTATTCATTTACTTTTTTTCTGTTTAGTGATTGTATTACTTTCAGTTTTTGTCATGACTGAATGTTTGTATGCACTTTTATTTCTGGTATTTATTTTATTTATATGTTTTGTTTTTGTTTATCTTGGTTTTGTGTTTATAATTATATTGTTTTAGTTTTTAGTTTTTAATTTTTTAATTTTTAATTTGTTTATGTCTATTTTTTGTTTGAATTTATTGCTATTTGTGTAGCAAAGTGGGTATTTATTCGCATGTCTGCATTTCCCCATTGTCTTGTTTTTTTTTTGTTTAAAATTTTACTTTGGTTTTTAAAACTAATTATTGATAGCTTCTCTTCTAGGCATAATTTAGAACTTTTGCTATTACTGTTGTATGGGGTGCTTTTTTTTACGATTTCCTATTTGATTTTAGTGGCAATATTATTTTCTTTCAGGTTCCATATGTATTTTGATAATGTTGTGTTGTTTTTATATTTTTCTGTGTTGAATGATGTTTTGTGATTATTGAATCTTTCTTTAAACAATTTTTCTGTAGCTCCTATCTAAATCTTTTCATCTGTATTGGTGTTACTTGTTATGGTTGCTTTGTATATCATGTTGTTGGTAACAACATAAATATACAAGAAAAAGTATATATATATATATATATATATATAATTTTTAAATTTTAAATTTCATTGTCATGCATGTAAAACAGACAACTAGCAACTCAAGTCAATATTCATTGTTTTCTTTAACGAAGGTTTTTTGTAAATCTAGGCCAAAGATCTAATACCTTAAGTTAAACTCCCTTTCCCTTATTCTTTTCTTTTGCTTTGCTTTTCTCTTCTTTTGAAATTTTTTTCATATTCTTTTTCCTTTTTCCATTTCACTTGAATTTTTCAGGATAAATTTGAATCATTCTTTGTTGTATGAATTTGGTCTGACAAGCAGTGAGAGCTGTGAAGTATGATATTACTATCAATTTGTAAAAATATCCAACTTTTGCTATTTTAATTATATATATATATATATATATATATATATATATATATAAGAAAAATTAAGGCAGACATGTTATTTCATGGTAAATAGGAAGTATCGGCCTACATCAGGCAAACCATCATCAGATTCCGTCTTTATTTTACAAAGGATTTTACACGAATGAGCTCATTTTATTTTATTTTACAAAGGATTTTACACAAATGAGCCCATTCATGCAAAATCCTTTGTAAAAATAAAGATGGAAGCTGATGATGGTTCACCTCAAATAGGCCTACACTTCCGATTTACCATGAAATAACATGTCTGCCATAATTTTTCTTATATTTGCTCTATACGTATTTATATACATATATATTTAGAGCTCTCTTAGAGAGTTATCCTACCACTGTATGTACAGGATACTCCTTTAGATTCTTCTATACCCACACTGCATGCTGATGTATATATAGATAATAATAATAACAATAATAATAATAATATTAATAATTATTATAATATATTTCAATCTGTCTCAAAACATCCACTGAGTATAAATGTGGAGGGGAAAAAAGAGGAAATAAAAAAAGAAACAAACTAAGTACTTGAACATACATCAAAATACTCATTGAAAAGAAAAAAACCCGAGACGAGAACCCTAACACTAAAGCACTGAATACAATAGTAGAGCCAACTTGCCCTGACAATCCATTAGGTGAAACGTAGGTAGGTCTGTTGACTCTAAGTTAGATTTATTCTTATAGATAGATAGATAGATAGATAGATAGATAGATAGGGAGTGTAAATGAAAGATATACTATCAAACTTATTCAACTATCAAACCTATTCCAAGCCATCATTTGATATACTCAAGAATCAATAATTAACAAACAATAGCAAACTTTTTGGAGATAACAATGATTTACTGATACACGTCATACTAATTAACCCATAGATGGGGAGAAAATGTAGTTTCATACCTTTCCCAAGGTTATTTGCATGCAAGTGAATATAATGAAAACTGACAGGAATTAGAACTCTACTCTACAATTTCTAATTCTGAGCGCTTACACCATCTGAACTTTCAAGCTTATAGCACACGCAGTCACTCATTTACATACTGACCATGCCCAATGCTGCTTATTTTTGGTGATTGAGATCTGGTGGTTTCAACATGATGTGGCTGTAAACCAAAAGAAGGTAAAAATAATAATGAATTCATGGAAAAGTTATAGCAAATGTCTAAGAGGAAAGTAAGCGGCCCAAGTAAAGAGAAAGCAAACTCCATAAAAAAAGAGGAAAGAAAAAAAGCATAGAAGAGGAAGAGTGAGAATGATTGATTGAATAGATTGGGAAAAATGGGCAAAAAAGCAGCAGACAATTGGAAACAATAAAAATGATAACAGAAATTCTTTTTCTTTTTTTTTAAAGTTGCCTTTTCATTTTTTTATTCACTTCATCACTGCATATTTCTTTCATTTTCTTTTCCCTCTTTTTCCTTTTTTCTTTTCTTTTCATTCAATTTCTTTTCTTTCTTACATTTGCTCCTCTTTGTTTTCATTTTTCTCTTTGTTCATTTTTCTTTTATTTTCCTTTCTTTCATTTTCCTTCTTTTTCCTTACTTTTATATTCCTTTCTTTTTTCTCTTTCTTTTTTCCATGCTTTCATTTTGTCTTCCTTCATTTTTCTTACTATTACTTTTCTTTGTCATTCTTTTTCAATTTCCTTTGAACTTTTCTTTTATTTCTTTTCCTGATTTTCTTTTCTTTAATTCCATATTATGTTTTTCTTCTCTCTCTTTAATTTTTTATTCTTTCTTTTCATTTTATAGTCCTACTTTTTCTTTTCCTTTTCCTTTTTTCTTTTCTATCTTTTCCCTTTATTATTTGTCTTTTTCATTAATGTTTTACCTTTTCTTGTTTTCTGTTCATTTTCTTTTTTCTTTTCTATTTTTTTCTCTTTTTCTTTTATTTTCTTCCTTCTTTCTTTTTCTTTTCCTTTTCCTGCTTTTACTTTTTATCCACATAAAATTCCTTTCTTTTGTTGTCTTACTTTTGTCATTGTTTTTTTTTTCTTCTCTGGTTTTTGTTTTTCATTCTTTTTTGTTTCTTGCTTTTATCTTTTTTTTTATCTTTTCCTGTGTTTTAGCAAAATCACCAAGTTTTTTTCCAAAAATTTCCCCATAGTAAAATAAATTATTTCATAAAAAAGTTTTCTCTCTCTTTAAGCTGTTATTTATAGTCAAGGTTTGAGACTAAAGAAGATTGTCTATATTTTTGGAGGGTATATTTCTTTCATTCAACTTACAAATGTCTGTCTGTTGATCTGCTTGTCTGTCTGTCCATCTGTCTGTTTGTGAACTGCTATCTTCTTTCTTTTTTTTTCATTCTATTTCTTAATATTATGTTTTGCTTTCCTGCATTTTTTTTATATTAAGAGAATCAGATACAAATATATGTTTTTGTTTTAAGCAGTTTTGCTTGACATGCATAAATTCTTTTTTGTTTTGTGTTTTCTCATGCAATATCTTTCCAATGGCTTCACATTTTGTATTTACAAAGCATTTAGTAATGTTTTTATCAAAAAATAATTACAGTTCTAAAAACATATATGTGTAATAGACTGAATCCATTCAGTGTTTAATATTGCACTTAGTGATTGTTATTTTTGAGTTCAGTGAATCTTATAGGGTCATTTTGCAAGAAGAAAACAAATATACGTTCAGGATATTCTATATATATATATATATATATATATATACATCGCTCATTGAATGAAATGAATTAGAGAGCTCTAGCTATTGGGTGTGTATAATGATATGTGCTAAAAAGTCTGCCTACTTCCACCAAACGCCCATAGCCCAGGGGTAGAGTCGCTGACTGACGCCATTTCGATCGGGTTTCAATCCTGAGTAAAAAAGCAATCAGAGTCTAACCGTACTGATGAGCTGTGATACGGCGAAACAGATCTGTCTGCGAATGACAAAATATGACAATATATATATATATATATACATATTAAAGCTTTTCAGTGGGGAAATTATTGGCATACATGTGAACAAAACTTTCATGTAGAATTAACTGAATGTTTTTTATCTATCTATCTATCTATCTATCTATCTATCTATATATATATATATATATATATATATATGCGTGTATATATATATATATAACTATGAATAATAAATAATAATTATTAAAATTTTCAACATAAGTATGTTATGACATCACTACAAAGACACAAGAAGTGTTGGAGCAAAATACCTACTTTGTAGCAATGTTATAACATACTTATATTGTAAATTTTAAATAAATATTATTTGCTCTACTCTGTATTGAGCACTCTTTTAAGAATAATGTTTTTTTGGATACTGGAATTTTATTCTGTCCATAGCAACCCTATACTTTGATATGAATAATAGATATATATTTGTTCTTAACTATCTGGTGAATATCTTTATTATTAGTATGAATTTTCAGTCTGTTATTTTACATCGACCAATCTTTATTACCACAAGTGCACAGTTTGTACTGTTTTCTCTTTCTGTTTGCCTATTTACCTCTATACATACATATATTGTCATCTGCAGACAGATCTGTTTTGCTGTATCACAGCTCATCAGTATGGTTAGACTCCGATTGCTCCCCAACCCAGGATTGAAACCTGATCAAATTGGTGTCAGTCGGCAATTCTACCTCTGGGTTACGGGCGTTTGGTGGAAGAAGGTAGACTTTTTAGCACATATATTATCATTATACGCACCCAGTAGTTAGATTGCTCTAATTCATTTTACTGAATGGGCAATGCGTACATGCCAGAGTATCTACTGTTTTTCAAAGTCTACCATTCTTTCGGAGTGCTCAATCAGGGTGTGAGAGCGTAAATATTGTCATCCGCAGACAGATCTGTTTCACTGTATCACAGCTCATCAGTACGGTTAGACACTGATTGCTCCCCAACCCAGGATCGAAAGCCGATCTGTGTGTGCATGTCTGTGTCTGTGGGTGTGTTTGTGTGTGTATGTGTTTCTTCGTGTGTTGTGTATGTGTCTGTGTGTTTGTGCCTATGTATGTGCATGCTGTATAAACTTTTATATATCAGAACAATGTGTCCAAGTCACATGCACCATAGGTGGGTTGAGCCAGCTTTCTCCCTGACAGAGAAAGTTTCATTGGAATTTGTTTAAGGACAGGGTCCTAAGTCCTACCCTGTTATTTAACCCATAACTGGAGGGAAGGGATGGATTAATACCTTTCCCAAGAGTATTAGCATATAAGTGAATGCAGGGCATTCAACTGGAATTCAAAATCGGCTCATTGATTTCTCTTTCCAAGCTGACATCCACTGCACCACAATGCACATCCGTCAATAAACGCTTACAGTGCCTGGTATTCCCAAGCGGTCACCCACCTAAGTACTGACCAGGCTCAATACTGCTTAACTTCAGTGATTGATTGAGAACCAGTGTATTTAATGTGATATGACCATAAGCATATCAGAACAATGTTAGGAAAATTAATGACAAAATTGAAAAAATTGTCATCTGTTGCAGTTTGTCATTTAGGATATCATCGGGCTAAAATTATGTTAATGTTGATGTAACTCAGCATGCCCAGGAAGGTGAGGTTATGCTGAAATTTTAAATTTTTATATTTCAAAATTTGTTTTATTTTAATATGAAATGAAACTAAATTAAATTGCCTAAACTATATATTGAAACACATCTTAAAAAATTTTTTAATTTAAAAGTTTCGAATTTCAGCATCTTTTCTTCATGCTTTCATGTAGTTACTTCATCATAATCATCAATTTCATTTGTTCAATTCTGTCAGGAATTTTTCCAATATATATACATATATCAGTCAGTTAAGTGCCATACGTGATACATGCTTGGGTGATCATGTCTCGAAAGAAACATGACTGACTGGGCAGAAGATTATCCCGCAGTAGGTTGCCATTGCTTTCTGCGGTAGACTGGTTGCCGACCAAGGCTTTAGAACCCAATCTGTCCTATTATTTAACCCATAACTGGAGGGGAAAAGACGGATTAATACCTTTCCCAAGGGTATTTGTGCATAAGTGAATGCAAGGAATTCAACTGGAATTCGAACTCGGTTCCCCGATTTCTCATTCCGAGCTGATATCCACTGTGCCACAACGTGCATATATATAATAAGAAAATATAGGCAGACACATTATTTCATAGTAAATTGGATGCATAGGCCTATTTCAGGTAAACCATCATCAGCTTCCGTTTTTATAGTACAGACAATTTTATACAAATGAAATTCACAAAGAACCCCCCCCCCCCAAAAAAAAAAACAGAATAAAAATAAAGATCACTCCCTTAAAAGAAAATATTTAAGAAAAAATACATCACTACATCAGTTTGGCAAATACACACACACATTCATACATAAGCATATATATATAAGCATATATATATATATATATATATTTTTGTCATTTATTTCAATTATTTGGCCACATGCACATGTCTGAATGAGTTGAATATATGGATCAAAATCTGACAAGATGAATAGAATGAGTAAAGAACAGGTAGGAAAAAAAGTATCTTTAATCTAACATACTTCACTTTAACAAGCTTTTAACAAGATTTTTAAAGACAAATTAAAACATCTCAGAAGGAGCTTATTAAAGTGAAACATTATAAATTAAAGACACTTTTTTCCGGACCTGTTCTTTACTCATTTTATTCACATATCTGAATGTAATGGCTTCCAACTGATTTGCTTGGTGTTTTGTTGAAACTTATAAAGAGACTTTTCAAGCATATTTTCTTAAGTAAATAAGGGAAGGAGAGTTTGGAACTCGATTGATCGATTGACGCATAAGTGAACAGACAAATGTTTTTTCTATTTTTTCATTTCACTTTTGTTTTCCTTTTTCCATTTGACTGTAAATATCTGTAGATATTTCTCTCTATTCCATTTTCTAGTTGCAAGACATCATTTTGTTACCAATGCTCTGATTGAGATCCCTTTCAGGATTTTCTTTATGAAAATCACTTGGAGTGAAATTTTGAATCTTCTCATTGAAAATTATACCATGTGTTTCTTTATGGGTGAAAGCTGGCATCACTGTTTTCGTACCAAATGAAATACCAAATGAAATAATAAATCAAATACCAAATCAAATACCAAATGAAATACCAAATGAAATACCAAACGAAATACCCAATCAAATACCAAATCAAATACAAAATCAAATACAAAATCAAATACAAAATGAAACAAAGTTTTCTTTTTGGTTCATTCCTATCTGTTCAGACACTAGCCCATAGAAATCACTTTATTTCAGTTATGCAACATGATAATTTAGATCATATGAGATGCCTCTTTGTATCTGCTTGTAATAAGTGTGGATGTGTCCTCAGTTATGCTAAATTTCTCTTCACTGATAGAATGAGTCACTTCACAACCTCTCACAAGTTTAGTTCTCATGATTAATGACAGCTCTGTAAGAGTGTGTTAAACAAGTGTAATTCATCAATAACTCCTCTTTTCAATGTTTGAAGTATTGACATTTACTACTGATAAAGCAGCATGCTTTGCTTTTAAATTGTCTTCCAACTTCACTCTCAATTCATCTGAAGTATCTTTGACTGATTTTCCATTTAGAACAAAATCTCTACATAGTTATAACCCCCACTATGGTTCCTTCTATCAACTCTGAACTAGATTCTCCCAAGTTGTGCAGATTTCATGGTATCTCTGCAATTGTCCTAGAGCGATGGGCTTCTGAGCTGGCTCCTATTCTCTCTAATCTCTACTATAAATGTCATTGCTGCTTCTTTTTTTTTTCCAGCTTGTTTGGAATCCTCTTCAGTAGTTACTGACTTTAAGAACTCTGGTGAATCTTTTACCTTCTCAAATTATCATCCTGTCAGTTTCTAGCAAAGGACTACAGGCTCCATTCAACTATAAATCAATTATGCATCAAACTTTACAGGGTTTTCTTTCAAATAAGCAACATAGGTTTTACTTCTTTAGGTCAACCTGTCATTTCAAATTCAGTCATTTTCCCACTGCCATGACAAGGCTTCCCTTTGCCTTTTCTATAAATATTTTCATGGAAATTTTCTACCAAGCTTTCCTCCTTCATACAACACCTGATTGAATGTACACCTAGATTGGCAACTAGGTCTCACCATTTTACTGTTCAAAGAGCTCGTTATGACCATTCTATTCTTTTCTTCTACTTCTCACCTGTGGAACTCTCATCTAGTTTTCTTTTTATTTTTAGCCACCTAAAACTTTCAAAAATTTAAATGCAACATCAATTACCATCTTCTTTTTTTTTAATCATTTCACCCCAAGAAAGCCGGGACCATCACTAGTGCATAAGTGGTTACACTGAGAGAAAAGACTGGGTACAGTGGGTATAGAAGAAAAAATAAAAGATGAATGGGATTCAAGAAAAAAGAACATGACAGTTGACATTGCATTTAAACTTTTGAAGATTGTAGCCATCAGAGAAGCAAGTAAATTAAATAGAGTTCTACTGGTAGAAAGTGTGAGAAGAGAAACTGTTTGAGTAGAAGTGAGAGTTACATTTAACTATTTCAATAGTTAAAGAGTGGGACCTAGATGCCAATCTAGTAGCATGCTTCAATTCACATGGACAGGGCACCAAGGAAAAAAGCTCATGAAAGCAGTTGCTCTGAAAATATTAGTAGAAAAGACAGAGGAAAGTTTTATCACATTGGTGAGAAAGTGACTGAAGTGAAGATACCCAGTCTTCTTGAATGGCGTCCTTTTATTGTCCTTTTTCTTTCACTCTGGGTATAACAGGTTTATTTTCCCATTTCCATTTCCCCCATTATGGGCATTACTATATCCATGATATATAATATATATATGATATAGACAACATCATTATTCCCGGATAGAACAGAATAAATGAAAGGTAAAGGAATGACAAACATGCTTTTTTCTTAGAGAGACTATTATATCACCAAGATATATGCAAAACTATATATATATATATATATATATAGAGAGAGAGAGAGAGAGAGAGATAGAGAGAGAAAGAGAAAGAGAGAGATAGAGATAGAGAAAGAAAGATATTTACACATGTTCCACGTGGAGAATAATATATCACATAAAGCAGAGTGTAAGGAAGAATGAAAAAGAAAGGTCTCATAAATAATATGAAGATTATTCTGTGTTTATGGAGAAACCATGTTTAAGACTCCAGATTCAAACAGGTCGGATTTATGTATTATGCCCCCAATGAGGGCATATTCCACAAAGAGGAAATAGCGAATTATGGGTTTTCACAAATTGAGGACTGTGAGCTAGAGTTTCTTTCTATATCTGGGAAAAATATATTCCCAACATGAAACGGCAACATGGTCTAAGTTGTAGGAGGCAGATTTAACCTCAGCTTGGGTCTCTTGGTTCATGTTAAAAAACAACTGATCAGCTTGGCTGTTGTAAATAAACTGAAATTGATTGCTGCTTTTGTCACTGTATGAGTGATGTCATTAAGCGACCATCACATAACCCATGTGACTTATCTTCACCAAAAGGAGATACTTGTCTTCTGCATCTGTACATCAGTAACTGCATATGTGGTATAGTGGGTCATAGCTTGAAAGGTTTGAAATGGTGGTGCTAAGAAATGTAGCTCATCTAAGCATTTGTTATAGAAATAGCAAGAGAGTAACAATATGCTTTCAAAATAACAATCTCGGAAAAGGCTTTAATATAAATAATATTCCACAAGGCTGCATAAAAAATTTCGAACTCTGTCAAGACTGCAAATTGATGGATTGTGCAGCTCCATCCCAGTTATACCAGTAATACTTCCTTTGTACATCTAATCTAACTTTTATAAAGGTAGAGCATATTAGGAGTCTGATACTTTATTCTGGAGCAGTTTAAGGAAACAACCATATCATATTTCCAGCACCTTTAGTGAAGGATTATATATATATATATATATATATATATATATATATATTAAAAAAGGATTAATTCAAAGATGTTGAATGGCCATTTCGATATGAAGATCCCCACGGGGGATGACACATATATATATATATATGAGTTCCAGCTGAGCTCTGGTATGAGCCTGAGACCCAGTAGATTCTAAAACTAAGTGGCCTTGTTGAAAGTACAATTGTTCATCATGCATAAAAAATTCAAGTTTTGTTCACTGATGATAGAATATTACAAACTTGTTTTTGGAGGTATTGAATGTTCCACATGGAGAATAGTATATCTCATATATCTACATGGTAAAGCAGAGTGTAAGGAGAAACAAAAAGGAAGAGTTTTATATATAATATAAAAATTCTTCTGTGTTTCTGGAGAAGCTATGTTTAGGACTCCAGATCAAATTTTTCCCTATTGCTAAATCAGATGAGAGATCAGCTGCAAGGCTCTGGGTATCTAAAACTTTGGAGGTACAAAAACTCCAGAAGGAGTATTTTCAATGCGTCTTTTATTCATGTCACATCAAAAATTAAATTTAGTTTAAAAAATGTAATTTGCCATGAATAGAGATTATTAACAAATTTTAAATAGATTATTACCATATTTGGCTACATATAATTGTTTTCTGTGTGCCATGTTCCTTCATAAAGGTATATTATGGTTTTCCACAACTTCCTATTCTTTGTAGGCCTAAGTGATGTTTGTCTTTTTATCATTGTCTCATCCATTCATACAAGCTTATAAGACAAGTGGCCAGCTGCCTCCCTGGTTAATTTTACCATCATTATGTCTTGTGAGTGTCAATTTCTCCCTGTCCTTCTTCCTCATTACGTATATGAGAAATTTCAGCTATCTCTTTCTGATTCTGAGTATCAGTGTTCTTTCTGCTTCCATGTTCCTTAAAACTTCCTAATTGACTACATTTTCTGTCCATGGTATTCTCAGCATCCTCTTGTAGCACCACATTCCTGTTGCTTTAAGTGTTCTCTTCATTTGTGAGAGAATTGTCTAGTTTTCACTACCATGTAGAAGGATGAATATTACATATATTTTTGCCACTCTTTTCTTTATGTTTAATAAAATTTTCCTGTGTCTTAATATTCTAAGCAACCAAGTTTCCTCACATATTTTCTTTTTAATTTCTCCAATTAAGAAGTTACTATGTGATTATGAATGACAACAGTAATTAACTTACTATGTCCCACATTTTGTCATGAAGGGGTTGAGCAAAGAAATAATGTCTGATCTTATGGTGAGATTAAATCCATAAAGAGACCAACATGTGAATAAATAAATAAGTATTGATTTTTCAAGATAGGGGTTTTCATTATGAACTGTAAAAATTCTAAGAAAAATTAGTTAAAAAAATAAACCAATTATAATTAATTTGTTGACCGTCATAATTTTTTTATGTGAAAAATGGGAAGTAATGATTTTGGAAATTTCACTTGTTTTTATTTTCATATTAATACGGATCAATACATTTAATTTTTAACTAAAAATATCTGCTCAACTGTTGGAAAGTTCTGACAGAAAATGAGGTAGGTGTTTCTAGGTGTGTAAATAAAATTAAAAAATGCATTATCTTAATAAATGAATCATTTTTTTTTAAATAGAGGAAAATAATGAAAGAAGGGAATAAGTGAAAAAAAAAACAGGAAAAATTCAAAGAAAAATAAAAAGCAAAAGGAAGAAAAAGTGGAGAAAGTTTTTGCAAAAAAAGTTGAATACAAAAAAAAGTAGGAATGAAAAGGAAGAACAAAAATAGAAAAAAACAAAAAATTAAAAAAATAAACTAAAAAGAAATAAATAAAAAGTAAGGAAAATGAAAAATGTAAGAGAAAGTCACCAGAAATAAAGAATGAAGGAATAAAAGATGAACGACAAAAGAAAAAATGTTAGGGTGAAGAAAGAAAGGAAAAAAGAAGAGATAAAAAACTGAAAATAAGAATGAAAGAAAGAGGAAGAAAAAAGATAGAATGAAGACAAAGAGATTAAAGAAAAAAGGCAAGAATTCACTACAACAAGGATTTATCGAAATTGAAAGAATCTGATAAAAATCATTATTAAGGAAGGAGGACACTAAAAGAACAGGTTGCAGGTCTACCTCCACCACTATCCATTATTCAACCATACCTCCGCAATTTTAACATACCTCCATGACTCCACTGTGCCTCAACTGCTATCCATTACTCTACCATGCCTCCATTACTCAACCATGCCTCCACTACTCCACTGTACCATCACCATGCCTCTACTATGCCACCACCACACCTCCACCACTATCTATTACTCCACTGTGCTTCCATTAATCTACCATGCCTCCACTACTCTACTATGCTTCCAAAAACTATCACAGTAACCTAAAAACTCAAGTCATGTTCATAAAGAGCCATGTCAGATGAAAACTTTCATGTAGATATCAATCACTATAAGTACCTGATGATTGCGTAGTGCATAAAACTTTGAGTCATGCAATAGGCGTAGGATAATATCTATAAATTATTTTTGCAAATTTTACAGCTTCATTCTGAGTTACAATATTTATATATATATATCTAATCTAAACTTATTTATAAATGGAACTTTGTCTCGCTGTGTGTGCATGTGTCTGTATGGGTGCGTCCATTACCTATAGACTCCGAAACGGCTTAACCGATTTTCTTGAAAATTTACACAGTTGTACTATAAGCATCTGTGAGTGTTCTTAGCTAGGTTTTGTGTCGAGGTACCCCCGATAAATATTGAAAATTGATAATCAAAAAAATTGGGTTATAGAAGGAGTGGTCTGATTTTAATCAAATTTGATACACTCATAGACAAAGACATTAGAAACAATATTCAGAAGTTTCAAGGTTGCAGTTCTTACAATAGTGCAGAAAATCGATAATATATATATAAAAGGCAAGATGTTTGTGTGTGTGTCTGCTTATCTGCCTGTATGTCTGTATTTTTTTCAGCCCTTTTATTTTAGTTTTTGCTTTGGGTTTGGCTCTAAGTAGGTATAATTGTAGTTCTTAGTCTCAGCCATGATACCATTTACGCACAGGACTTATTTAACCTTCAAAATTCAGTTTACAATGAAAAAAAACTTATTTGATATCGATACAAGGAAATCAAAATTTGACTTACATCCATTCATTTTTCTTTCAGTCTACGGTTTCACTTTAACTGGAAACAACTATTGCTTTTTAGTCTCTCATGCCAATGTCCAAAGAGTCTGAGCTCCAAGATCATTGATTAGTTTTAAAGCTTTCATTACACCCGAGCAACGCTGGGCTATACTGCTAGTATACACACACACACACACACACACACACACACACACACACATACATATATATATTTAATATTCTATGTGTGAAGCACAACTCAGAGTTTCATACATTATGCAATCATCAGGTGCTTAAAAAAATGTATAATAATGCCAAAACTCAAAAATGGAATAGGATGCCAAAATCATGGGAAAAGAAAAATTATTTCAGGATCTGATTTTTATTAATCTGATGATGAATGGAATAAAACTAGTTTTTATTATAATATTGGAAACAAACCATTTGAATGGGTATTTCTTTTAAAGAATAAAAAATTAAAAAAGTATATATAAATTAAAAAACTAAAAGAATTAAGAAACTAACAGATGGAAAAAATAATATATATATATATATAGTGTATTGAGGCAGCAGATAATTTTCTAAACATGTACTGTTAAATATAAGAGACAATGAAAGTCTATTATGTTTAATCATGAGCCATTCTAAACATCGTATTTTGGCTTTAATTTCAGCTGAAAATAAAGACAAAAATTCTCCAACATTTGGATAATTTTTTATTAAGTTGGTTCTAATCTTTTGGCTCACATTTTTGTCTTTATTTTCACCAGAAATTAAAGCCAAAATATGATGTTTAGAACGGCTCATGATTAAACATAATATACATTGTCTCTTATATTTAACGGTACTGATGAGATGTGATACAGTGAAATAGATCTGTCTGCAGATGACTATATATATATATATATATATATATATATAACTAATATAGATGACTGATATATATATATATATATATTGTTAAATATAAAAGACAATGAATGTCTATTATGATTAATCATGAGCAATTCTAAACATTGTATTTTGGTCTTAATTTCAGTGAAAATAAAGACAAACATTGTCCAACATTTAGATAATTTTTATTATGCTGGTTCTAAGATTTTGGCTCACATGAGCCATCTTCAGAGAGGTTACAGAGATGTTAACATAAACACATCCACCAACAAAGATGGTATTATCTTGTGTTGATATAAAACATTGCTATGTGACGATAACAGTAACCAAATAGTGAATGCGGATTGCAAATTTGTAATGCAGTTCTATGACTTCCCACTGCATGAGATACCAAAATGTTAACAGAACCATATGTCTAAATGCATGTAATATGTTGTGACTATATTGAAATGGGATTTTATTGAGTGTGGGTTGCTTTGATTTAATATAGATGTTGGAGAATTTTTGTCTTTATTTTCACCTGAAATTAAAGCCAAAATATGATGTTTAGAACGGCTCAAGATTAAACATAATAGACATTCATTGTCTGTTATTTTTAACAATAGATGTTAGAAAGTTATATTAAATATATATATATATATATGATAAAATAAAGAACAAATATGAAACAGTTATCAATCTAACATGTTTCAATTTTATTAAATCGTCATCAGAGATTGACAGAAAACAGACAAAAAGACACAAACTCTGATATTTTCAATTTTGTTTCTGTCAATTCTCACTAGTCAAACATGTGTTACATACATATATATTAACTTTGTGTAGATTCTTTTATGTCTAAGTGGGCATCAGATGGTTATGTATATTTGTAATTGTGTTTGTATGTCTGTCTAGTAAAAGTTCTACTGTTTTCACCTTCACGTGGTCAGCCAGTGCAGCAGGGTGTCACACCATTTAATTTATGGAAAAACTTTTTAATCATGTATTCTTTTTATTAGTTAAATATAAGTTTGATTCCTTAAGAATTGATTCAAAGAAAGATGGCAATGTAAAGTAATGTTTTAGGCATGTGTTTATAATTGATAATAATGTTATTAAGTTTTCAATGCATTTTCTTCTTAAAGAATTTCATTTTTTTAATTTGGGTGGCATTAGTGAAAAAACGTTTTGTGCACCATCATGTCAATACAAAATGAGAGAGTTAGATTGTTTGTCCAAACTTGAGTCACTCTCGTGTTTATAGATATCTGCTTTTAGATCAAAGATATTCATTCTATTTATTCTTTTTTTATGTCACATCCTTCTTTCTTCATATTTTTGTCTAAATTTTTTTCCTTCATTTTACTATATTCTTTTTTTTTATTTTTCTTCATATTTTTCTTTTATTTTTTCTAATTAATTTTTTATTTTTTATACCAGATCGTCTTTCTTTTTCCTCTGCATTATTATGTTATTTTTTAGCATTTTAAAAATTTTTCCTTCTTTCTTTTACCTAATCTCGAGTTTCTTTCTTTCATTCTCATTTTTCTTCCCCCTTTTTTTTTGTTGATTTCATTCCATGCAATTCTTTCTCTTCATTTCTTTTACTTCAATTTGATTTTTTTTCTCTGTAATCTTTCTTTCTGTTTTTCCTTGCAATGCCTTCTTTTTTCTTTCATATATTTTTTTTCTTGACAAATTTGGCATTTTTTTTCTTTAATTTTTTGCATTCTATTTTTTATACAATTCTTTTTATTCTTTCTTTGCAATGCTTTCTTTTTTTTTTGCTTTCTTTTTCTTGCTTTTTGGTATTTCTTCTTTATTTTGCATTTCTTCTTTCTTTCATTTTCTTCCATTCTTTTTTCTTCTTCTTTATTCTTTCTCTGAGGAAGCTTTAATAAAATTGAAACATGTTAGATTGATAACTGTTTTGTTCTTTATTTTATCATATATATATATTTAATATATCAAAGCAGTAGATAATTTTTTAAACATATATTTCCTGTTTTATTTCATTACACTTTTCCCTTTTTCTTTGCTTTATTTCATTCATTCATTTTTTTATTCTTTCTTTGTTGCATATTCCTTCCTTGGATAAATATTCATATTGTCCTTTTACAGACATATACTTTCTGAAATTTTTAAATATTCTTTTTTTTGTATTCTTTCATTATTCTTTTTTTTATATTTCCTTCTCTTCTTTCTTTTCCTTTAGTTCATTCTCTTATTTAGCTTTTATTTTTCAGTAAACTTTTCCTTCATCTTTCATTTCTTTTTCTATTTTTCTTTCTATTTTTCATTTCATTTTCTTTCATTTTTTACTTTTTCCACTTCTTTTAATATTTTTTATCCTTTGTTTTTCTTGTTTTTTAACTCTTCTTTTTCATTTTTCCTTTTTCTTAAATAATTTTTTACCTTCTTTCTCTGTATAACCAGGACATTTTCTTTCTTCCATTTTGTTTCTCTTTCATTCCTATTCCTTCTTTTCCATATTTTTTTACTCTTTTCTCTTCTCTCTTTCATTTACTATATTTCTTTTGGCCAGGCTTTCTTTGTTTTCTCAATTTCTCTTTTTGCTTCCAGCACTTTTTTTCACTTAGTCTCACCTAATTATTACTCCATGATCTGCATTCTCATGCTTATTATTGTCCCTACCCTAGCGCTGACTAAATAACCACCCTCCTACCTGTTCGGACACCAACCAACACCAACCTTTTCCCATGCTCTGAATACCTCCATATTTTGCACGGGCAGATCTACAGACAACAAGAAACCTAATTTTATTAACATTAGGGTGATGGCTCTCTAGACAGGATGGGACGAAATGGAAGATGAATGGGAAAAGAAAAAGGGCTGGGGATGAGAGGGGAGTTGAGCGAGAGATAAAGAAAGAGAGAGAGAGAGAGAGAGAGAGAGAGAGAGAGATAATATAAGTATATTGGTGGGTTCCTGGTGCTGGTTGGGAAGCTTACTTGCTGACTAGTTCTGGTACCAGCAGCTATGATGGTAGTAGATTAGGTGGTTGAGGTAATTTTGATTAGATGTAGACAAGAGATGCAGAAGGAAAGTTGCATATATATATATATATATATATATATATATATATACCTTTTCTTTTTCACCAACTTTATTTTAGACATCCTCTTTTTTCTTCATCCTTGTTTACTTTCTTTTCTTCATGTCTTTCCTTTCCTTATTTTCACCTTTTTCTTCTTTGCTTTTCTCTTTCTTGTCACTTTTGTTACTTTCTTTTTATCTTCATTCTTTTGTCTTCATCATTCTTTCTTCTTTCATATCATCTTTTTTTTCCCTGCATTTTCTTCTTTTTTTCTTCCTTGCTTAATTTTTCTTCTTTTTTTATTTAAAAGGAAACTTTTTCTTTTTCTTACAGCAATAATAATAATAATAATAATAATAATAATAATAATAATAATATACAATGTGTATTCACACACACACACACATATATGTATGTACATATACTGTTGAAAATTTCCTATATTTATCAAGAAAGAGTGCTCACTATTAGAGATAGACCATTTATAAATATAGATAGTGCAAAACTGTCCCACCAACTATTTTTATAGTTTAAAGATATAAATAATAATAATAATAATAATAATAATAATAATAATAATGATAAAAGAAGTTATATTTGAATAGCTTTTTCTTAAGAACTTCTGCTTTGTGGAACAGGTGCCCATGTGGGTGCTTCTTTGAACCCTTCAAACTTAACCATTTGAAGTCAAGAGGCAATCATCTATTCTCCTTATCTTTCACTTCTTAAAACCTACTCTCTCACTCATATCATTCAGTTGTGCCTCTTGAGCTTTGTATTGGGGGAATGTTAGCATAAAAATAAATTATAATTCAAAATAATTTTTCTTTTTTAAAAATACAGATGTTAACATTACTTTTAAATCCAAGAAAATGCAACCATAATGTGACCCCTTACCAATTAACAGTTGCATAACCATAGTGTGGTTGTTGGGCACCTCTAGGTGGTGTAATGGTTAGCAAGCTTGTCTTGCTAGAATCATTACAATTGAGTAGTGAGTTCAATCCTCATTGGGTGTCCCATACTTTCGACTTTGTGCACTTAGAAAATCACCATAGTATGGTTGTAGTATCATTGTGCAACTAAGCATCTGATTAGACCCATTCATATGTCTTGGCCACATGGCAATGTCTGGGCTAATGTGAATAAGCTTCCAGGCCACTCAGCAATGTCAGGTACCTTTTATGTGTGTTGTGGTGCAATGGATATCAACTCAGAATCAGAAGTCAGAGAGCCGAGTTCGAATTCCAGTTGAATTTGTTGCATTCACATAGGCACAAATACCCTTGCGAAAGGTATTAATCCATCTCTTCTCCCTCTGGCTATGGGCTAAATAGCAGGAGAGATTGGGTTCTATCGCCTTGGTTGACAACCAGTCTACCACAGAAAGCAATGGCAACTTAATGTGGAAAAATCTTCTGCCCAGTCAGTCATGTCTCTTTCGAGACATGATCGCCCAATGTGTATCAAGTATGGCATTTAACTAACTGACTGGTACCTTTTTAGGATAGTAGCAGAAAGATTGTTGGCTTTTGTGATGTGATACCATTTCAACTTTCTTTTCTTGACATTTGTTAAGAGGTGTTCCAATGGATCTACTTCTTGTTTGATAGTGTTTTCACTGTCGTTAGGGATGATGCCAGTCTGTAGTATCTCATTTATAGTGCTTGGATTCTTCGCTATACAAATGCATAAAATAAAAAAAATTAGTATACTTGAAATGAATAATCCAAGAATCATTTGAATGAATGAAATTAGAGTTGTTAAACACTGTAAATCTGCTGTCTCTTGGGTCTTATCTTTCAAAATGTTCAGCTTTTACAACAGTGATGTTTTGAACACATTTTTTAATTTAATTTAATTTAATTTAATTTAATTTAATCCACTACTCCTAAATTTCTAAGACAATAATTCTTGTCTAGACAAATATACAAACTTGCTTTTTCATAAATGTCAGTATGGTAATCATTTCACCACAAGGAAGGTGATAATGCCGCTAAGACGCAAAGGGCTACAAGGGTTGAAAGAGAATGAAAAGAAAGGGCAATAAATAAATAGGATTCAGGAATACAGAAAGTGATGACTGACATTGCATTTAAATTTTTTTAAATTGTTTGTGATAAGCAATCAAGAAATCAGAAGTGAGTTCCGCAATTTGAGAAGTGTGAATAAAGAATCTATTAGAATAGAATTGACTGTTAGCTGTTTCCTTATAAGGAGACATTTATCATTCATTAACTGAGCAGCCAGTGCTACTTTTGGTTGAAATTTATTAAATTTTTGTATTAAAACAATTTTCTGAAAAAAGGTTTGAAAAATTCAGTAACATTTATTGCTCTTTCCAGTATGGATGGTCGTTTCCTTCCTGACTTTTTGTTTGATATAGAGTAGAATGCCAATATCTTGATTATAGAATTATTTTCTCTTTGAGTCATATATTTTAGCCATCTTAGTGTTTACTAATATTGAATGTCCTCAAGTGAGGCTTTACAATATTTTCTTTTTTTTTTTCTTCCCTGCCTAATTCTTCATGTTTTTATTTTCAAGGCAATTTCTTTTTCCTCTTCTTCTTGCAAGAACTTTAATAAGAAAAAATACAATGTGCATCCACATACACACACACACACACACACACACACACACACACACACACACACACACACACACATATCTATGTATATACATATACTGTTTAAAATTTGCTATATTTTCTGGAAAATAAGTTTTCTCAAGTCCAGTAACATTTAGTGTTCTTTCTATTATTCATAGGTGTTTCCTTCCTAACTTTTTGATGTAGTGTGGAATGCCAACATCTTGATTAATTCTATATTTTCTCTTCAAGTTATTTGTGATATCCATTTTATTTGTTGCTACTACTGAAAGTCCTCAAATGATATTTCTTTGTTTGACATTCAATCGCAATTTCTACAAGGTTTGAAGAAGTATGGTTTTCACTTATACTTACCGGCTTCATTTGCTCAAACCCATTTGCTCAAATCCATTTGCTCAAACCCATTTGCTCAAATCCATTTACTCAAACTCATTTGCTCAAATCCATTTTCTCAAGCCCATTTGCTCAAATTGCTCAAACCCATTTGCTCAAACCTATTTGCTCAAACCCATTTGCTCAAATCCATTTGCTCAAGCCCATTTGCTCAAACTTATTTGCTCAAACACATTTGCTCAAACACATTTTTAATAATTGATCTGAGAAAGCAGATTTATAAAGCTGACGGTTTAGATATTTCTGAACAAGTTGGCACTATGATTGATATCCATATGAAAGTTTTCTTCTGACATGGCTCTTTATGAACATGACTTGAGTTCTTAGGTTACTGTTATAGTTTTGGAAGCATAGTAGAGTAGTGGAGGCATGGTGGATTAACGGAAGCATGGTGGAGTAATGGATAGTGGTAGAGGTGCAGTGGAGGCATAGTGAAGACATGGTGGAGGTACTGTGGAGTAGTGGAGGCTTGAGTTCTTAGGTTACTGTTATAGTTTTTGGAAGCATAGTAGAGTAGTGGAAGCATGGTGGATTAACAGAAGTATGGTGGAGTAATGGATAGCGGTGGAGGTGCAGTGGAGGCATAGTGGAGACATGGTGGAGGTACAGTGAAGTAGTGGAGGCATGGTGGAGTGATCGAGGCATGGTAGAATAATGGATAGCAGTTGAGGCACAGTGGAGTAGTGGAGGTATGTTTGAGTGGTAAAGACATGGTTGAATAATGTATAGTGGTGGAGGTACAGTGGAGTAGTGGAGGTATGGTGAAGGCAGTGTGAAGTAATGGATAGCACCTCAGATTGAGGAATCTGAGGGCCAAGTTTGAATTCCAGTTAAATTTATTACATTCACTTTCATGCTAATACCCTTTGGAAAGGCATGAATTCATCTTTTTTCCCCCTCAGCTATGGCTAAATAGCAGAACAGATTGGGTTCAGTTGGCAACCAGTCTACTGCAGTAAGAACTGGCAACCTACTACATGAAAATCTCTGCACCACATGCAGTTAGGTACTGCTTTTGGAGCCAAAAAGAGCTATGAACTTTGGCTCAAACCCACCCAGGGTGAATTCCACCACAACTACAAGTACTGTTTTAGTTTTGTAGTAACTTGCAGTGTTGGGAAAAACTACACCTAGAATAGCATATTTTGAGTTCACTTTCCTTATCTCCTGTTTTAAATTTGTTATAATTAGTCTATAAGCTATTTTAAGTGTTTGGTATTTATAAATTTCACATCCTGAATTTTTAATATGTGCCTTTATTGTTTTATTGCAATTCCAGATCAAAGTTTTTGTTTTGTAAAGGTTTATTTCAAGTACTATTTCTTGGAGCAATTTGTGAAGGATGTTGACTTTTTGTTCAAGATCAAATTTTTCCCATCTATGAATACCTATATCATCAGCATAGCACCACTAAACATCATTCCATTGGCCATGAGATTAAAAGCAGAAATACGGTTTTAGATGGGGTACAATTACTAAATTACACATTTGTGTCTATAACAAATAATGCAGAGACATTTATAAGGAGACATTTATCATTCATTAACTGGGGAGCCAGTGCTACTTTTGGTTGAAATTTATTAAATTTTTGTATTAAAACAATTTTCTGAAAAAAAGGTTTGAAAAATTCAGTAACATTTATTGCTCTTTCCAGTATGGATGGTCATTTCCTTCCTGACTTTTTGTTTGATGTAGAATGGAATGCCAATATCTTGATTATAGAATTATTTTCTCTTTGAGTCATATATTTTAGCCATCTTAGTGTTTACTAATATTGAATGTCCTCAAGTGAGGCTTTACAATATTTTCTTTTTTTTTTTCTTCCCTGCCTAATTCTTCATGTTTTTATTTTCAAGGCAATTTCTTTTTCCTCTTCTTCTTGCAAGAACTTTAATAAGAAAAAATACAATATGCATCCACATAAACACACACACACACACACACACACACACACACACACACACACACACACACACACACACACACACACATATCTATGTATATACATATACTGTTTAAAATTTGCTATATTTTCTGGAAAATAAGTTTTCTCTTTAAATTGAGTTTAAAAGAGGGAATGAAAATTTGACAATAAAATAAAACAAAGAATGACAGACAAAGAAATAATGAGAAGTAAAATATGTCTGATGAATTTCAGAAAACTTGTCCGAAAAAGAATGAAGATAAAAATAAAGGAAAAACAGACAAATAAATCGTGGATAAAAAACTGAAAGAAAGGAGACCTATACAAAAATAGAAAGCAGTGTAAGACAAGGATGTATCTTCTTACAAGATTTATTCAACCTACACAGCAAAACAATTTTAAGAGAACTAGAATTCTTGCCAGGATTCATCATTGGTAGCGATAATCTTAACACTATCAGATACGCAGATGACAGATTGCTGATAGCAGACACTGAAAGGCAGCAAAGGAAAGCAAGAAGAAAGAGCTAAACTTAAACTGCAAGAAAACTGACTACTTCATGATCCTCAACAAAAAGAGGAGCCCAAAATGCCAATTACAGGTTGGGAAAACTAAAATCAAACAGGTACAGAAATTTAAATACTTGGAAAATTTTCTAATAGAGAAGAGAAAGTGTGATGCTGTAATCCAAAGGCATATATGGATGGCCAAAGATGCATTCCAGAAGCTAAACAGAGTATTAAGAGACAGAAAATTTGTTGGAAACAAAGAAAAGTGTCCTGGACTACTATGTGATATATGTCCTCGTATATGATAGTGAATGCTGGACAATCTCATTAAAGATGAAAGAAAAACTTGAACCAACTGAAATATGGTGCTAAAGAAGGATGCTGAGAATACCATGGCTCAAACATGCAAGCAATGACAAGGTTTTGGAAAGAATGGATACAAAAAAGAAACATACTTAATATCAGAAAGAGACAGCTGAGTTTCTGGGACGCATAATGAGGAAAGAGAACTTAGAGAATCTGATATTCACAAGATGGATAGAGTGAATGACAGGAAAGCAATGTATGGCATACTTGATGGGCTTGAGCAAACAGATGGTACAGTAGGGTTTGGGAGAAATGCCAAGAGAAAAGGTGTTAAGAGCTAAAAGGTACAAGAGGATGTGGAGGGCCGTGGTCACCTATGTCCTGAAGAAGAATAAAAGAAAAGAAAAAGAAAATGAAAGAAGAGCATGGTAATAAAATAGACTCATCCCATCTCCCTTAGTGTTTGAAATTGCCCCCAAAAATAAACTCATCCCATTTTCCCTTGTGTTTGGAACCACCCAATAAAATAAACTCATCCCATCTCCCCTCATGCTTGAAACCCCCCAATAAAATAAACTCATCCCATCTCCCCTCTTGTTTGGAACCACCCAATAAAATACTCATCCATCTCCCCTCATGCTTGGAACCCCCCAATAAAATAAACTGATACCATCTCTTTTCCTGTTTGAAATTGCCCAATAAAATAAACTCATCCCATCTCCCCTGGTCTTTGAAATTGCCCAATAAAATAAACTCATCCCATCTCCCCTCATGCTTGAAGCTCCTCAATAAACTAAACTAATCCCATCTCCACTCACTCTTGAAACCCCCCAATAAAATAAACTCATCCCATCTCCCCTCCTGTTTGGAACCACCCAATAAAATAAACTCATCCTGTCTCCCCTGGTCTTTGAAATTGCCCAATAAAATAAACTCATCCCATCTCCCCTCATGCTTGGAACCACTCAATAAAATAAACTAATCCCATCTCCCCTCATGTTTGGAACCATCCAATAAAATAAACTCATCCCATCTCCCCTCATGTTTGGAACCATCCAATAAAATAAACTCATCCCATCTCCCCTCATGTTTGGAACCATCCAATAAAATAAAATAAACATTTTCTGAGCTGCATTTGTGAAATAAAGCTTCATAAAGTTTCACGGCCTTTTGGCTGGGAAGCGAAATGACCAAAATAAGACCAGTACAGACCAGTTCTGAACCTGTCCACCGCGGTGGATAGGTAATATTTGACCAGTACCTGGGCGTTCGCGCTCGGGAACCCCACATTAAAAAAGACCTTGTGTCACATCTCTCTCAAGTGGGGGAGAAGAGTAAATAATGCTTCATAAGCTACTTAGAGTTATTGCTATATTACAAGGAGCAAGATTAAAGGGAAAGAGTGAAAGAAGGTAGAAAAAGAGAGAGAGAGAGAGAGAGAGAGAGAGAGAGAGAAATGAAAATAAATACAAAGATGATTGGAAAGAGTTGAGAAATTAAAAGAAAAAGAGACAGAGAGACATAAAAAGCAAGAAAAAGAAGGAAGGTGAGTGAATGAGTGAAAGTATAAAAGAAGAAAATAAAGAAAGAGATTAAAATAAAAAAAGAAAAAGAAAGGAAGGGGAAGTTAGGAAATGAGAAGAAAAGTGAGATTAAGAAAATAAAGGGAGAAAAAGATAAAAGATGAAGGAAAGACTAAAATTATTGAAAAGGTTGATGAAAAAAGTTGGAAAGTGAGAAGAAAAACTGAAAGAAAAAAAGAAAGAAAAGAAGTTGGAAAATGAGAGAAAAAAGCAAATGGAATATATAAAAAGAAAAAGAGATGGAAAATGTTGGAAAAAGAAAGAGAAAAATAGAGTGAGAGAAAAAAAATGAAAAAAAAGAAAAAAAGAGAGAAGTGCAAGAATGAAAATGAAAGAGGGTAACAAAAGGAAAAAGAAAAAAATTAAATAAAGAAAGGCAGTGAAAGAAAAAAGAAAAAGAAGTTGGAAAATATGTGAGAAAAAAAGAGGCCAAAATAAAAATTGAAATAGAGTTTGAAAATGAGAGGAAAAGGAGAGAGAAAGAGAGAAAGAGGGAGAGAGAGAAAGAAATAAAAAATAAAGATGAAGTAAGATCAGAGGGAGAAGCTGGAAAATGAGTGAATAAGGAGAGAGACACAGTTAAAAAAAGGAAGTAGAAACATAAAAATGAAAAGGTGACAAATGAAAGAAAAAAGCTGTTCTCTGATTATCTTAGCAAGTAAAAAGAACACAAGAGAGAAAGAAAAGAAAAATTTGGGAAAAATGGAAACATGCAGAAGAAAAGAAACCAAATCATATTACAGGTATAAGTATTAAAAGAATTATCTACTGGTGGGTGATGCCAGATACAAGTGGTTTGCCGATTTGGTAATGGGCGGGAATATATGTCTGCTGTTACAGTAGGAGATAATGGTTAAATTTGAAGTGCCAGTCAAGGAGATTTTGATAAATGCAGTTGAAGTTGGAGGTAAAGGAGGTGCATTCAATGAAAGATACCATCTTTATCTTTTTTCCTTTCAATTCTTCTCCAATATTGAATATCTGCTTGTCATGCATATATTTACTTAGTTTATTAGTCTTGTTCATATTTTAATATTTCCTCTCTTTCATTTATCTCAGTTTTTCTTTTCTTATTTTTCAGATAGATTTTCTTATATTTCATCAAGGATGTACTTTCATTCTTTTTTCTAAGCACATTGTTTTAATTTGGTATCAATTCTTTCTTAATTGCTTGGTCTTTCCCTTTATATATTTTTGTACTTTCCTTATCAATCTTCCTCTTCTTACTTCACACATTCACCATACCATTCTGCTTAATTTACCCCTTCACCATCTTCTTTCTACTCCACTTAGTAGTTTTCTCTTCTTTCTTCATACATTCATCATATCATTCTACTTACTTAACGTCTTCACTATATTCTTTCTACTTCCCTTATTAGTCATTCTTTTCTTTCTTTACACATTCACCATATCCTTCAAGTTACTTTACACCTTTACCCTCTTTTTTCTACTTTTCTTAGTAGTCTTTCTTTTCATTCTTCACACATTCACCATATCCTAATATATACTTTACACATTTACCCTCATTTTTCTACTCCCCTCTTACGAATCTTTCTCTCCTTTCTTCACACATTCACCATATCCTTCTACTTACTTTACACCTTCACCATCTTCTTTCTACTTCCCTTATCAGTCTTTCATTTCTTTTCTTCACACATTCACCATATGCTACTATATAATTTACACCTTTACCTCTTCTTCTACTCCCCTTATCAATCTTTCTCTCCTTTCTTCACACATTCACCAGTATCCTTCTACTTACTTTACACCTTCACCATCTTCTTTCTTACTTCCCTTATCAGTCTTTCATTTCTTTCTTCACACATTCACCATATGCTACTATATAATTTACACCTTTACCTCTTCTTTCTTACTCCCCTTATCAATCTTTCTCTCCTTTCTTCACACATTCACCATATCCTTCTCTACTTACTTTACACCTTCACCATCTTCTTTCTACTTCCCTTATTAGTCTTTCATTTCTTTCTTCACACATTCACCATATGCTACTATATAATTTACACCTTTACCTCTTCTTTCTACTCCCTTATCAATCTTTCTCTCCTTTCTTCACACATTCACAATATCCTTCTCATTTCTTACTTTACACCTTCACCATCTTCTTTCTACTTCCCTTATCAGTCTTTCATTTCTTTCTTCACACATTCACCATATGCTACTATATAATTTACACCTTTACCTCTTCTTCTACTCCCTTATCAATCTTTCTCTCCTTTCTTCACATATTCACCATATCCTTCTACTTACTTTACACCTTCACCATCTTCTTTCTACTTCCCTTATCAGTCTTTCATTTCTTTCTTCACAATATTCACCATATGCTACTATATAATTTACACCTTTACCTCTTCTTTCTACTCCCCTTTCAATCTTTCTCCTTTCTTCACATATTCACCATATCCTTCTACTTACTTTACACCTTCACCATCTTCTTTCTACTCCCTTATCAATCTTTCTCTCCTTTCTTCACACATTCACCATATCCTTCTACTTACTTTACACCTTCACCATCTTCTTTCTACTTCCTTTTATCAGCCCATCATTTCTTTCTTCACACATTCACCATATCCTACTATATAATTTACACCTTTACCTCTTCTTTCTACTCCCCTTATCAATCTTTCTCTCCTTTCTTCACATATTCACCATATCCTTCTACTTACTTTACACCTTCACCATCTTCTTTCTACTACCCTTATCAGTCTTTCATTTCTTTCTTCACACATTCACCATATGCTACTATATAATTTACACCTTTACCTCTTCTTTCTACTCCCCTTATCAATCTTTCTCTCCTTTCTTCACATATTCACCATATCCCTCTCTACTTACTTTACACCTTCACCATCTTCTTTCTACTCCCCTTATCAATCTTTCTCCTTTCTTCACACATTCACCATATCCTTCTACTTACTTTACACCTTCACCATCTTCTTTCTACTTCCCTTATCAGTCTTTCATTTCTTTCTTCACACATTCACCATATCCTACTATATAATTTACACCTTTACCTCTTCTTTCTACTCCCCTTTCAATCTTTCTCTCCTTTCTTCACATATTCACCATATCCTTCTACTTACTTTACACCTTCACCATCCTCTTTACTCCCCCTTATCAATCTTTCCTTTCTTCACATATTCACCATATCCTTCTACTTACTTTACACCTTCACCATCTTCTTTCTACTTCCCTTATCAGTCTTTCATTTCTTTCTTCACACATTCACCATATCCTACTATATAATTTACACCTTTACCTCTTCTTTCTACTCCCCTTATCAATCTTTTCTCTCCTTTCTTCACACATTCACCATATCCTTCTACTCTACTTTACACCTTCACCATCTTCTTCTACTCCCCTTATCAATCTTTCTCTCCTTTCTTCACACATTCACCATATCCTTCTACTTACTTTACACCTTCACCATCTTCTTTCTACTTCCCTTATCAGTCTTTCTTTTCTTTCTTCACACATTCACCATATGCTACTATATAATTTACACCTTTACCTCTTCTTTCTACTCCCCTTATCAATCTTTCTCTCCTTTCTTCACATATTCACCATATCCTTCTACTTACTTTACACCTTCACCATCTTTTTTCTACTTCCCTTATCAATCTTTCATTTCTTTCTTCACACATTCACCATATGCTACTATATAATTTACACCTTTACCATCTTCTTTCTACTCCCCTTATCAATCTTTCTCTCCTTTCTTCACACATTCACCATATCCTTCTACTTACTTTACACCTTCACCATCTTCTTTCTACTTCCCTTATCAGTCTTTCATTTCTTTCTTCACACATTCACCATATCCTACTATATAATTTACACCTTTACCTCTTCTTTCTACTCCCCTTATCAATCTTTCTCTCCTTTCTTCACATATTCACCATATCCTTCTACTTACTTTACACCTTCACCATCTTCTTTCTACTACCCTTATCAGTCTTTCATTTCTTTCTTCACACATTCACCATATGCTACTATATAATTTACACCTTTACCTCTTCTTTCTACTCCCCTTATCAATCTTTCTCTCCTTTCTTCACACATTCACCATATCCTTCTACTTACTTTACACCTTCACCATCTTCTTTCTACTTCCCTTATCAGTCTTTCTTTTCTTTCTTCACACATTCACCATATCCTTCTATTTTGCACCATCAGCATCTTTTTTCTAGTCCATTTTTCAGTCTCCCTCTTCATTCTTCATACCTTCTCAATTTACCTCTTTTCTTTGTTTCTTCTAATGTTTCCCCTTCATACTTTACAACTTTCTTTGGTTAAGTTTTTTCAATATGTCTCTTTTTTACACCTTCTTGATCTCTTTTTTTCTTTCTCTATACCATCTTGATCTCACTCTTTTTTGATTCACACATTTTCAATGTTCTTTTTTCACAAATTTTACACCTTCTCAAGCTCCCTTTTCTTTCTTTATATCTTTTTCATCTCTCTCTCTTTTTTCACAACTTCTCAATCGCTCTCTCTTCCTTTTGAAACATTCTCAATCTCTTTCTTCTTTCTTCACACCTTTTCAATCCCCATTTTTTCTTTACACCTTCTCAGTTTCCCTGTGCATTTCTTGTTAACATTCCCGCTTCATTTTTAACATATTCCCTTCAATATTTATCCATTTCATTGAGAAGGTATTCTCAAAATGATTATTTATTTAAAACTTTTTTTTCTTCTGTTGTTATACTTCAGTCTCTCTCTTCTCTTTACATTTAACATTTCTTTCTATCTTTATACCCTCTCTTTTCCTCTTAATTTTTTACACCCTCTCTTTTCCTCTTAATTTTTTACACCCTCTTTTTTCCTCTTAATTTTTTACACCCTCTCTTTTCCTCTTAATTTTTTACACCCTCTTTTTTTCCTCTTAATTTTTTACACCCTCTCTTTTCCTCTTAATTTTTTACACCCTCTTTTTTCCTCTTAATTTTTTACACCTATCCTTGAGAAAATATTCTCAATCTACCCCTTGTTCTTTTACTCAGCCTCACTGTTGTTACTCTTTCCCTTTCTTTCGTTTACACTTCTCATTCTCTTTTGCCTTTTCTCAGTTCCCCCACTTCCTGTATATCTACCCAATTACTATCTTTACAACTCTCATTTTGCTTCTTCTATCTGTACAACTTCCTAAACTTCCTCTTCTTTATACTGTCTTAATTTCTTTCTCCATTCTTTAAATCTTTAGTTTCCTACTTCTTTCTTTATATCCTCTCAATCTCCCACTTTTGTCTTTACACCTATTCTTTGTTGAGAACTTTTCTCTTACCAGCCTTAACATTATCACTTCTTTCTTTATACCTCATCATTCTCTATCTTCTTCTCTTGACCCATTCTCAATTTACACCCACTTTTTTTAATCTTTATACCTCATCATTTTCTATCTTCTCAATTTATACACTCCTTTCTCTATCTTTATACCTCATCATTCTCTATCTTCTTCTCTTGACCCATTCTCAATTTACACCCACTTTTTTTTATCTTTATACCTCATCATTTTCTGTCTTCTTCTCAATTTATACACTCCTTTCTCTATCTTTATACCTCATCATTCCCTATCATCTTCTCTTAAGCCATTCTCAATTTACACCCACTTTTTTTATCTTTATACCTCATCATTTTCTGTCTTCTTCTCAATTTATACACTCCTTTCTTTATCTTTATACCTCATCATTCCCTATCATCTTCTCTTCACCCATTCTCAATTTACACCCACTTTTTTTATCTTTATACCTCATCATTTTCTATCTTCTACTCAATTTATACACTCCTTTCTTTATCTTTATACCTCATCATTCCCTATCATCTTCTCTTGACCCATTCTCAATTTACACCCACTTTTTTTTATCTTTATACCTCATCATTTTCTATCTTCTCAATTTATACACTCCTTTCTTTATCTTTATACCTCATCATTCCCTATCATCTTCTCTTGACCCAGTCTCAATTTACACCCACTTTTTTTAATCTTTATACCTCATCATTTTCTATCTTCTCAATTTATACACTCCTTTCGTTATCTTTATACCTCATCATTCCCTATCATCTTCTCTTGACCCATTCTCAATTTACACCCACTTTTTTTATCTTTATACCTCATCATTTTCTATCTTCTCAATTTATACACTCCTTTCTTTATCTTTACACCTCATCATTCCCTATCATCTTCTCTTGACCCATTCTCAATTTACACCCACTTTTTTTTATCTTTATACCTCATCATTTTCTATCTTCTCAATTTACACTCACTTTTTTTTATCTTTACACCTCATCATTCCCTATCATCTTCTCTTGACCCATTCTCAATTTACACCCACTTTTTTTTATCTTTATACCTCATCATTTTCTATCTTCTCAATTTACACTCACTTTTTTTTATCTTTATACCTCATCATTCCCTATCATCTTCTCTTGACCCATTCTCAATTTACACCCACTTTTTTTTATCTTTATACCTCATCATATTCTATCTTCTCAATTTACACCCACTTTTTTTTATCTTTATACCTCATCATTCCCTATCATCTTCTCTTGACCCATTCTCAATTTACACCCACTTTTTTAATCTTTATACCTCATCATTTTCTATCTTCTCAATTTATACACTCCTTTCTTTATCTTTATACCTCATCATTCCCTATCATCTTCTCTTGACCCATTCTTAATTTACACCCACTTTTTTTTATCTTTATTTACCTCATCATTTTCTATCTTCTCAATTTATACACTCCTTTTCTTTATCTTTACACCTCATCATTCCCTATCATCTTCTCTTGACCCATTCTTAATTTACACCCACTTTTTTTATCTTTATACCTCATCATTTTCTATCTTCTCAATTTATACACTCCTTTCTTTATCTTTACACCTCATCATTCCCTATCATCTTCTCTTGACCCATTCTCAATTTACACCCACTTTTTTTTATCTTTATACCTCATCATTTTCTATCTTCTCAATTTACACTCACTTTTTTTTATCTTTATACCTCATCATTCCCTATCATCTTCTCTTGACCCATTCTCAATTTACACCCACTTTTTTTTATCTTTATACCTCATCATTTTCTATCTTCTCAATTTACACTCACTTTTTTTATCTTTATACCTCATCATTCCCTATCATCTTCTCTTGACCCATTCTCAATTTACACCCACTTTTTTTTATCTTTATACCTCATCATTTTCTATCTTCTCAATTTATACACTCCTTTCTTTATCTTTATACCTCATCATTCGCTATCATCTTCTCTTGACCCATTCTCAATTTACACCCACTTTTTTTAATCTTTATACCTCATCATTTTCTATCTTCTCAATTTATACACTCCTTTCTTTATCTTTATACCTCATCATTCCCTATCATCTTCTCTTGACCCATTCTTAATTTACACCCACTTTTTTTATCTTTATACCTCATCATTTTCTATCTTCTCAATTTATACACTCCTTTCTTTATCTTTACACCTCATCATTCCCTATCATCTTCTCTTGACCCATTCTCAATTTACACCCACTTTTTTTTATCTTTATACCTCATCATTTTCTGTCTTCTTCTCAATTTATACACTCCTTTCTTTATCTTTATATCTCATCATTCACTATCATCTTCTCTTGACCCATTCTCAATTTACACCCACTTTTTTTATCTTTATACCTCATCATTTTCTATCTTCTCAATTTACACCCACTTTTTTTATCTTTATACCTCATCATTTTCTATCTTCTACTCAATTTATACACTCCTTTCTTTATCTTTATACCTCATCATTCCCTATCATCTTCTCTTGACCCATTCTCAATTTACACCCACTTTTTTTTATCTTTATACCTCATCATTTTCTATCTTCTTCTCAATTTATACACTCCTTTCTTTATCTTTATACCTCATCATTCACTATCATCTTCTCTTAAGCCATTCTCAATTTACACTCACTTTTTTTTATCTTTATACCTCATCATTTTCTATCTTCTTCTCAATTTATACACTCCTTTCTTTATCTTTATACCTCATCATTCCCTATCATCTTCTCTTGACCCATTCTCAATTTACACACTCCTTTCTCTATATTTTCCCTATTTCTTTCTTTACAACCTATTTTCTATTTTCTTTCTTTGTACCTTTTCAATCTTTCTTTATATTCAATTCAATTTTTTTCTTTTTTCACATTGTTTTGTTTGTCCTTTGCAAAATTATAAAGCTATGCATAATTTTTCTTTGTCAGTCTTTTTCTTTTCTCCTCTATTTACCCTTTCTTCTTTTAAATATTTTATGTGCTTGGGAGTAAGTAAAAACTTGAAACGCATTTTCATGCAAAATAAGAAAATAAGAGAAAATTTGCTAAGTAAATTTGAAGCTCACATATTAAAAACATTCCTCAACAACCAAAGAATAAAAAGAAATCTACATTATGATAATATTCTATCTTGACTAATTGTTTGCTTTTTTCTGTTTGTTTATGCTACTCTTTTCATTTTATTTCTTTTCTTGCCCACTCTCCCTCTGCCTCTTCCCCTTCCCTCTCTATTTTATATCTCACCACTTTCTCTCCCTCTACGTATTTCAATCTGCTCACATCTATCTATCTATCTATCTATCTATCTATCTATCTATCTATCTATCTATCTATCTATCTATCAGTGTGTCTGTCTGTTTTAGTCTGTTCATATTGATGTATCTATCTATGTATCTCAGTCTGTTTCTTTCTATCTATCTATCTATCTATCTATCTATCTATCTATCTATCTATCTATCTCAGTCTGTTTCTTTCTATCTATCTCAGTCTGTTTCTATTTATCTATCTATCTGTCTGTTTCTTTCTATCTATCTATCTCAGTCTGTTTCTTTCTATCTATCTCAGTCTGTTTCTATCTATCTATCTATCTATCTATCTATCAGTGTGTCTGTCTGTTTTAGTCTGTTCATATTGATGTATCTATCTATGTATCTCAGTCTGTTTCTTTCTTTCTATCTATCTATCTATCTATCTATCTATCTATCTCAGTCTGTTTCTTTCTATCTATCTCAGTCTGTTTCTATTTATCTATCTATCTGTCTGTTTCGTTCTATCTATCTCAGTCTGTTTCTATCTATCTATCTATCTATCTATCTATCTATCTATCTATCTATCTATCTCAGTCTGTTTCTTTCTATTTATCTCAGTCTGTTTCTATTTATCTATCTCACTCTGTTTCTTTCTATCTATATCAGTCTCTATCTATCTATCTATCTATCTATCTATCTATCTCAGTCTGTTTCTTTCTATCTATCTCAGTCTGTTTCTATTTATCTATCTATCTGTCTGTTTCTTTCTATCTATCTATCTCAGTCTGTTTCTTTCTATCTATCTCAGTCTGTTTCTATCTATCTATCTATCTATCTATCTATCTATCTATCTATCTATCTATCAGTGTGTCTGTCTGTTTTAGTCTGTTCATATTGATGTATCTATCTATGTATCTCAGTCTGTTTCTTTCTTTCTATCTATCTATCTATCTATCTATCTATCTATCTCAGTCTGTTTCTTTCTATCTATCTCAGTCTGTTTCTTTCTATCTATCTCAGTCTGTTTCTATTTATCTATCTATCTGTCTGTTTCTATCTATCTATCTCAGTCTGTTTCTATCTATCTATCTATCTATCTATCTATCTATCTATCTATCTATCTCAGTCTGTTTCTTTCTATTTATCTCAGTCTGTTTATATTTATCTATCTCACTCTGTTTCTTTCTATCTATATCAGTCTCTATCTATCTATCTATCTATCTATCTATCTATCTATCTATCTATCTATCTATCTATTTTCACTTCCCCATTTTTTTTAATGAGCCCCTCTTGTGACTGAATGAACTGTACACATTTTCTCACTATTTTTATTTATTCTTCTTTCTTTTAGTTTCTTACTGTCTTTTGTTATATAATTTTATTAAAAGAAATCCTCCCAAGCCGTTTCTTTCAATCTCTCTTATTCTTTGTTTCTCTTTTCACCTCAAATTTTCCATTCTTCTTTCTTTCATTTCTCTTTCTTTTTCACCATTTTCATTATAATTCTTATTTCTTTTCCTTCACCTTCGTCATCACCTTTTTTTCCCTTGCTTTCTGTTTTTTCATCTTTTTTTTCTCTTTTCTTTCGCGTTTTTGATCAACTCACTTTTCTCTTTTCTTTTTGCTTTTTCCTCATTTCTGGTTTTCTATTTCCTTTTTTGTCATTACCCTCCATTATCTCTTTCCAGTTGCCTTTTTTACCATTTCTCTTTTTCTCTTCTTCCTCTTTCTCTCACATATTTCTTTTTTACCATTTCTCTTTTTCTCTTCTTCCTATTTCTCTCACATATTTCTTTTTTACCATTTCTCTTTTTCTCTTCTTCCTCTTTCTCTCACATATTTCTTTTTTACCATTTCTCTTTTTCTCTTCTTCCTCTTTCTCTCACATATTTCTTTTTTACCATTTCTCTTTTTCTCTTCTTCCTCTTTCTCTCACATATTTCTTTTTTACCATTTCTCTTTTTCTCTTCTTCCTCTTTCTCTCACATATTTCATTCTCCATTATACATCTTGAGTTATTTTTTCATTGTTTTCCTTCTTATTCACTTTTTATTTATAGTCCTTCATATCTACGTCCAATTTCATTTTATTTCTTTCCTTCTACTTTTACTCCATCTCTCTTTTTACCTTTGAATTTCATGGAAATGTTTTCCTTCTCCATCTTCTTTCATGACAACTTTACACTCCTTCCCTAGTCTTGCACACATCATTTCCAATGACTCATATGCATTTTGAATTTCCTCAACTTTCTATTCCTAAGATCATTTCTCAAGACTGAATCTCCCCAGTTCATTTTCCATGTCTTTTAATTGCTTATGCAAGTGGCATTTCGAAAAACTGAACAAGATCATGACTTCTTGAAAAAATGCTTGATCAAAAAACGTCCTCCCTAAGTATCAGAAGAAAGTCAATTGCCCAAGGCATCTCTGCTGGCCCTTATCTTAAATTAACAAAGCAAAATCTCAATGACCATCTAATATGGCCTTGCTCTTTGGTCCAAAAGCAACCATGTGGCACTAATGGAACACATTTTTTACAGTTATGGACATTCGAAGAGCATTTAAAATTCAGGAAAGGTTGAGAGTTGATACGAAAAAGTAGGAAAGGAAAAAAATTAAGAGAGACCTTCTTGCTTGATTTTTGAGTTTTGATGGTCAGTTGGATGGCTTGCTAATTCATTGGTTATGGGGCTGGCTAAAGGGTCAGTAAATTGGTTGAAGGAGAATGAGTGGAAGAGTATATAAGGGAAAGAATTGGCTGGCTAAAGGCTAGCCATGCCAAAAATATATGAATCATTGGAAGGACTGGAAAGTACAAGAGAGTCAATCAAGAAAGAAACTTTTTTAAAAAGGGTAAAAATGGAGGAAAAAGAAGCAAAGTGTTCTGAGATTTCAATAAAAACCAAAAACTAGAGACTCCTTAAATATCTACATTTAATATCGCTTCAATGCTTTTCATAAATAATTACGTATGCATATACATATGTATACATGTACACTCATGCGTACACACACACACATATATATACATATAATATAAGCATGGATGTGCATTGGGTTGCAGTAGATGTCAGCTCAGAATGAGAAATCAGAGAGCCAAGTTCGAATTCCAGTTGAATTCATTGCATTCACTTACACACAAATAACCTTGGGAAAGGTATTAATCCATCTCTTCTCCCTCTAGCTATGAGCTAAATAGCAGGACAGATTGGGTTCTTTAGCCTAGGTTGGAAACCAGTCTACTGCAGAAAGAGCCAAGTATGAATTCTAGTTGAATTCTTTGCATTCACTTGCAAATGCCCTTGGGAAAGGTATTAATCTGTCTCTACCCTCCAGTTATGAGTTAAATGACAGAACAGATTGGGTTCTATAGCCTTGTACAGCAGGAAGTAATGGCAACCTACTGTGGGAAAATCTTTTGCCCAGTCAGTCATCTCTTTTGAGACATGATCACCCAAGCATATATCATATATGGCACTTAACTGACTGACTGATGTGAACACTGAAGCATTTCGTATAGAATACAGATCTACTGCTTCCCCAATCTACCAAGTAGGCTAATCCACACAACAGTGTGATCTTTGATTTTCAGACAGATGTACTTGCCGGAAAAAATAATGCAATAGCTATCATTGTTTGTGCTGATCTTGAAATTATTTATATTCTGAAACCCTTTCATCTGATAATCCAGGCCAACATATTTAGATAGGTAAACTCATTTAAGTTCATGGCCACTGACATTTTATTGTTCATCATGAGTTTTTTTCTTATTTTGGTTTTAATCTCCTTGCCATATTTGCATGCCATATTCTTCCAGGTTCTTCACCAGGCTGACAAATTCTGCTTCTTTGCCAGAGAGGCAATCACTGGCTTCTGCAAAATGAAGGTTTGTGATGATGTTGTGATGTTTGTGATAATGATTCAAAAACTTCATTCATGATGCATGTCAGGAAGATGTTATGAAGTGTAGGCAACAGAATACGACAATGGCATGCACCAACTGATGTGCTGTATCACTTTCCTCTGGAACTCTGAAAGAGTAATGCACTACTTGCTTTATGCATCTGCTATAAAATACAGGGTTACTTTTACCTATATCATATTTATTTAGTGTTACCCACAATCCCATTTATTACATTCTTACAATGTATTAAAAGCATTCATTTCTGGTGGTGACTAAATTTTGAACTTATTCTTGCTTAGAGATGTTATTATGTCACATCATTTTATCTATCTATCTATCTATCTATCTATCTATCTATCTATCTATCTATCTATCTATCTATCTATCTATATAGGTATAGATGTTCAGTCTGTAAACGGCGAGGATAATCCAACAAGATAAAATTAATATAAAATATTAAGTGTTATATCTATATAGAGATAACTGTCAATTTATTTCAATTGTTTAGTCGTACTTTATTTTTAGGGAACCCTATAATCTGAACCTTTTTATTTAAGCACAGAGGGCAGATGTCATAGAATGATTTACAGGTTCTTGTTTCTCCAGAATTTCCCATTTTACATTAGGGTTTTATTTGTATTTTTTATCTGCCAAAAATATGCAGACAGGGATGTTTGGTTTCAGTACATTTTATTTTTTCAGGATGTTAAATGCAAATACCACTTCTTCTCAAAAGTGTTTTTAGTAGATTGAATGTAAAATTTTTTTAATAGTTGGGTTTTCATTTGATGATAAAGTACATTGGTAAACAATAGAATTTGTTAGACACCTATTTTCCAGTGGGTAATTGTTAGGGTTTCAAATATTACATGAATTTGTATTGTTGCTATTATCATTACTTAAATAATTATTGTTACTTTGGTTTATGTGCTGATTTAAAATTTCATTTTAATAATTTTTCTAGAATATTTGTACATCTATAACCTAATTTAAGGGTATTTTTTATTAAAAGTTTTACTTAGAGTGTTATTATTAGAGAATTCTTAATTAACTTGAGGAACTTCAACCCTAACTTAGTGCTAACCATTTGCTTAAATGGAGGTTTAAACACCACAAATATTTCTTTTCATAATTTAATTAATCATAATATTCATTTATGACTTATGTTCTGATATTACTTAAAAATTATTGTATTTAAATTAATGAGCCACATAATACTTATTTGGTTTTCATAATTCTAATATACCTAAGTATACCATAATTATTTAATTCTAATTTTAGACTAAACAATCCAGCCTTTTAACAGATAAAATTGTATAAAATTATATTTTAAAAAACTTAAATCTAATCTGCTGTTAAAAACTGTTGTCTGCTTATTTGAATAATGTATATTGCTAGTATGTGTCTTACCCAGACAAAATAAAAAGTGTCATATTTTGACCTTAAGGTAATATGTTCTCTACATGACCCAAATTTTCAACTCAACAGTTCAACCTAATTCTCACTTTTAATTGAGTAATACCAACAGTCCCACAATCATATTTTTTAACTTTCTCAAACCACCCCTCCTTAATTTTCTGAATAACCATAAATTCATCTTATATTTTCTAAAATAAATAATTTTCACCATTTATTTGTAAAATATCACCTGCAGAAGAACAATAATTGTTCTGAAACACAAAAAATTTTGTGTAGCGATATAATGCTTTTATAAAAGATTGTAATTACAAAATTATAATATCAAACACCACTCTGTACTGAGAACTCTTTATAAAAGTAAATGCATAAACAGTAGGTTTTAATCTATCTGTTCTTCCACTTCTTTATTACATATATATATATATAATTAGATAGTTATGAATTAATTATTCATTGCGACGTGGAAATTTCTATGTTTCAAGATAGATTCTCATCATCAGGCAATGTTGCTGTTGGTTGTGCAGAGGATTTACATTTAAATATAAAAACCTTTGGTTTGCTGTGTATGTATGTGGGAAGATATGAAATTTACATGTGTGTTTCTTTTGACTAATCAGATCGGAGATTCATTTTGAGATTTATCCCCAAAGAATACATACTTACCAACTTTTTCTCTTTTTGCTTTTTTTTTTCCTCCGTCATCCTACCCTTTTTCCCTTGTTTTTTTTTTTTGCTCCTTAACGGTCAAGATGTTAACCTGCCTTTAACCTGATCTTATCAATTTTTCCCTTTTTTTCTCTCTTTTCCCTTCAGTTTTATTACTTTTGATGTGATATATATATATATGTTTCATTAAAACCAACTGACAAAGAAGATTTTATTAAAATTTTTCCCATGTTTCCTTTTTGTTAGAGATCAGAAATATAAAAATGTTCCATAATGATAAAATTTCTAAGTGCTTTCAGTCATTTCACTGGCCATTCTCAAGGGTGTTATGTTCGTGATGTTATTTTTTCTTTATGTTTTGATTGTAACAGAAATGAAAAAATGATAAAAAAATCTTTTTTGTTGTTTGTTCTTAACAAAACATGTTTAAAAAAAAGATTCCTGCACAAATATATATATATATATATATATATATTAATGAAGATTAATGAAATTGGTTATAAACAACTGACAATTTTAATTATTTGTTTGAACATTATTTTTGATTTAAGTAGATATTCTGTTTTATAATCAAACAGAATATATATTTATTTCTACCAGCCTGATTATTTACAATAAATTTTTGTTACGAAAATATGTGTCATGTGGATAGGGGTTGCAGGTTTGAATCCTGCCAAATGACACACATTTTCATAACAAAAATTTATCATAAATAATCAGGCACTAACAGGTGTTTACTCGTGCAACCAGACTGGCAACTGGGTCCCACCCATTCACAGTCAGGTTAGCCAAATGCAGACGACAATTCTACTCCTGCAGCTTCTTCTCTCGCACTTCCCGCCTGTGGAACTCGCTCCCGTATTCTTGCTTTCCTGACAGCTACAACCTCCAGAAATTTAAATGCAAAGTCAATACTCATCTACTAACCACTGGACTCTAGCTCTCTCCCCACCCCTGTATAACCTTCCCTTTCTCTCCTCCTATGTATCTGTCATCGCACCTGCTTTCTATTGCTCCTTTCTAACTAGTTTGTACTCCTCACTCTTTTCTAATTAATCTTTGTACATTTATGTAACCCCCTTCACATCAGTGGCGTTTCCGCCTTGCTCAGGTGAAATGATTAAAAAAAATATACATATATATATACTGTTTGATTATAAAACAGAATATCTACTTAAATATGAGTATCGATCAAAATAATGTTTAGACAAATAATTTCATATAGATATACATACATATATATATATATATATATATATATACACATACATATATATATATATATAAATATGTATATATATAGATATATATATACTATAACAACCATGTGAATATGTGCATGTGTACTTATATATCGATAGTTGAATTTATAGTTCATTATCAGGAAGTGTATCCATTAATTATTTTGACTAACCATTAAGATTTTTCTCTTGAGGCACTTTGGTATGCTTTACTAAACTTATTATTTCATTAGGTAGATTCTTATTAGAAACAGAATTTGTTCACTTTCGTTCACTTATTTACTGTCTCCCTGAAAACTGATCATCTATGGTCGACTTGATTTTCAATGGCCAATGAGTAAGAGCAGTTATTGACCCTGGAACTTGCTTGGTCAGGACAAATTACAGAAAAATTAAGACAAATGCCCTTTTGACTTTAGATGTGTTGTCTATTTATCTGGAAGGGATAAGGACAGAAATCTATTAAGAAAAGCAAGCAAAGTAAAAGAAAAACTTGCTGGAGGTGAAGAAATTGAATATTAACCTTAAGAGAGTTGCATGCATTTCGTAAAATCAATTTCTCTTTATTTGAATGGTTATAAAAATTAGAAATTTTTTTTTTATATCATTCTTCCTTATTTAAAAAAAAACTCATTAAATTACTTTTTTGTTCATTATAGCTCTCATCAGTTCTCTTGTAATGCGGAGAAATTTCCTGACAAATGAAGAGAAAACTTGAGGCAGCAATAATGTGGTTCTGCAGAAGGATGCTGAGAATACCATAGATAGAATATGTGAGTAATGAGGAAGTTTAAAAATGAAAACAAAAAAGATGCTTAGTCTTAGAACCAGAAATTTCTGGATCGCATAATGAGGAAAGATGGCTTAGAGAATGTGACTCTCACAGGACATACTGATGGCAAAATGGTTAGAGAGACCAATGAAAACCTACTTAATGGGCTTGTGCATATGGGTGGCAGAACAAAGCTACAAAAGACAGGAAGTTGTGGAGAACCATAATTCTTGATTAGAAAATGATGATACAAAAATTTATTATGCTTAGTTTAGTATGGCACAAGAAATTATGCTAGGAAGATTGTATCGCACCAGTCTTTGAGATGACATAAAATTAGTATCTAAAATCCAAGTTTAAATCAGAGTGATTTGACTTGTCTTTTCCTGGTGGTACACGAAATCAAAGAGCATGGAATCCAGTGTAGAACAAACTTATTGCATTAACAATAACTAAAAAACAAGCTTGATTCTTGCTTAGACACATTTGATATAAATAACAGCAATGATGAAATTATCTGTTTCTTTAGAGCAAACATTTAACATTAGTTGAAATTTCTAGAATCTTTTTTCGTAAAACTGTTTGTCAGGAAAATAGACTTCACAAATTCACTTTTTTAGGCTAGAGAATTTTTCTTTCCAGAATCTCTCTTACACATTTATAAGTTTACCACTCATCCAGGCATTGAATATTACTACCACATCTGGTCTAGTGCTTCTGCTATACATTTAGAGATTCTTGCTAATATCCAGAGAAGAATCTGCAATGTTATTAATTTTGACCTAGCATCTTGTCTTCAGTGACTTTCCAATATTGTAAGTATCGAGGACCCAGTTAAGAGTCCAGCAAGAAACAATATGACAACAACCAAAATAGGAAATACCAAATATATATTAAACACAGCAAAATACAATACTTGGAACTTTGTTAGTAGAACGGGTTAGGTAGTAATACTATAATTCACCTCTTGAACTGGGACTCACAATCGGTGTTACCGATGCAGTTTTGACTATCTCACTCTATCTCTTCCCTATCTCTTGTGAAGGGAAGTATATGTAGAGGTTGGAAGAGTTCAATCCGTTGGATGGGTGATGCCACCATGACAGTAAAATAGCTTCCCTGAGCCTTTTCTATAAGAATTTGCATAGCAGTTGTTCTGATGAGCATTTCTTTGTGGAACCTAGACTTTGAGAATTTATGTGCAGTACTGTATTGGCAGTTTGGTCTCATCATTTAAAAGTTGAACTGGCTAGATGTAATTATGCATTTTATACTAACCATTTTTTTCATGGGCTTCTTGCTTGTGGAACTCTTTGATTCAGTTAATTTGATCAAAGTCTCTATAACTTAGTTTGATTAAAGTCTATTGATTCAATCAACATTGATCAAAGTTTCTTTGATTCAGTCAATGTTAACCAAAGTTTTGCTTAATTTAGTCAGATTTGATCAGGGTGATATGATTAAAAAAAAAAAAAATTTTTTATTCAAAATATCCCATAGATGTTCAATAGTGTAGTTTCAAAATAACTTGTTTAATAGAAGATAGGAAAAATTAAATATAACTTCTTTTTAATACACTTCTTTTACACCTAGTTTTAAATAATCAATACTTATTAGCAATTTACTTGGCTTTTCACCCTGTATTTGAATTTTAGTGAGGGTTTTATAGAAAATCACCCCTGTCCTAATACTTTTGCACATTACTGGTAGTGTGCAAAAGTGTTAGGACAGGGGGTGATTTTAAACTTTATTTTGATGCCTCATAAAAGATAAAATAATTCTTGTCCTAATACTTTTGCACAGTACTGTATATAAAGAGTGTGGGATAACAAAGATAACAAAAAAAGAATTATTCATTGTAAAGTGAGGGATCAAAAAAAATTTTTTTTTTTGTTTTTTAATCATTTCACCCCAAGCAAGGCATTCCACTGCCACTATTGCACTTGGGGCTACATAGGGGAAGGTAAATAGAAAGAGTGGTTAGATATAAGAAATGTCAGAAGTGGGGTGATAGATAGATGGGTGGGTGGGAAGAGTGTTTGTTAGGAGGTGTCTATTGACCTTACATTTAAACTCCTGGAGATTGTAGCCGTCTGGGAAGCAGTCATGTGGAAGTGAATTCCACAGTCGGGAAGTGCGAGAAAAGAAACTGTTGGAGTAGAAAGAAATAACAAAAGATACTAACCAGTTCTCAATCTTTGCTCTTCCAAAACAACCAAGTAAAAAACTATATATTCAATAACTAAAAAGATGGGAAAGAAAAAAAATCCACTGAAATAGATTCATAAAGATGTTCTACTCAAGATGTCATGATGATAGTTCAGCGATTTATAATTACAAATATGAGTGTGATGCTGAATATATTGGTAAAACTAATTAAAGACTGAAGATCAAGATTGATCATTATGTCCAGTTAAGATCTGTCAAGGGCAGTATAAAAATTTGCATAAACTCCTGGTTCTGCTGTTGCAGAACACTTATAATTAGATACGTGCCTTGTCTTTCACCAGGGATTTTTTTGCCATAATCTGTAAAGTAAATTCTGTTAACAATATGAGAATCTTTGAGACCATTTATATTGTCTGAGCAGCCTTCCCAAATAGTGGCTGCTGTTCTAAATGTAATCTGCCTTTGATTTTCATTGCTCGTTCCCTAGTAGGAATGTTTTCTTTTCTTCTTTTTTTGCTTGTTGTGCACATGTTTTTACCCTTGATCAGCCTTTTTTCGTTGTTTCTTTTTGTCATTATAATTTTTTAGATCAACCATTTTAGGTTGAGGTTATTTTTCTTATTCTATCTCTTCTGACATTTTGTTTTGTATATAAGGGGCTGAAACATTTTCCATTGTTTCAAATAGTGTGAGTGAGTGAGTTTTGTTTAACTGCATATCAACACCTCTGTGGGTCATTTAATGCCAAACATGTAGGATTTTAAGAATTTTTTTTGTTTGGTTATAGTCAGAAGGTTGATTTTGATGAATTTTTTTATTTCATTTTGTAAAAACTGAAGTCTTCTAGTTTTGTATTAAGAAATGTATTGCTGGTAATAATTTTTTCCTTCAGAAATGTATATTTTTCTATAAAAGTCTATTCTTATGTACATATTTCTATAAAAGTATATTATGTATATATTTCTATAAAACTCTATTTTTATACTTTCATAGTGTTTTCACCCCAGTTTGGGGGGTTAACTATTTGCCCATAGCTGGGACCCTAACAAGTGCCACCACTCCAGGTCAGGGTGAACCTGGGAACAACAGCAACTAAGAGGTGGTCCCATGCTCCTTACAACCTCCCAATTAGAGGCCTTGCTGCCGGGTGCAGTTTACTGTCATACCCGGGACCATGTTACAAAGTGCAATATCAAAAGCCTTTCACTATTTGCAAAGAAAATATTCAAAGTTCCATTCTGTGCATTTCTCTACAGTCCTGCTGTCTACAGGGTGGATTGCAATTTTTCTTTGATAAGAAAGTGTTTCACTCCAAAAGCCTCTTCTCAAAAAACGACCACTTAGTAGAAATGACTCCCACGTGGATGCTTCCTTGAACACTGCAATCTTAACCTCTTTAAGTCTAGGGGCAATAAGTATCTTATCTGCATCTACTGCTAGAAAGCTTGGGTCTCTGTGTCGTGCCAGAGAGTTTTTCTTGTCAGAAACCATCTTGCACATTTATAAATCTAACTAGCAGTATAACCCGGCATTGCTTGGGTGCAATGAAAGCTTTAAAAGTAATTCATGGTCTTGGAGCTCAGACTCAGCCTAAAGAATATTTGTGTGAAATTTGGTAAGAATTGGATAGAAATTGTGGATTTGTATAAAGGACATACAGACAGATAAACAGACACACACACACACAAACATCTCGTCTTTTATATATATATATATATATTACCAATTTTCTGCACTATTGTAAGAACTGTAAACTTTAAACTTCTGAATATCGTTTCTTATGTCTTTGTCTATGAGTGTATCAAATTTGATTAAAATCGAACCACGCCTTCTATAACCCGATTTTTTCGATTATTGATTTTCAATATTTATTGGGGGTACCTTGACACAAAACCTAGCTAAGAACACTCCCAGATGCTTATAGTACAACTGTAAATTTTCAAGAAAATTGGTTCAGCCGTTTTGGAGTCTATAGTTAATGGACACACACACACACACACATACACACACACACACAAACAAAGTTCTATTTATAAACAAGTTTAGATATTCATTCATGCATTGAATGCTGTTGCCATATCTGGTCAGGTGCTCCTGCTATTCCTCTGAAGGTTCTTGATGAAATCCAAACAAAGATCTGCAATGTAATCAGTCTTCACTTGGCATCTCGACTTCAGTCACTTTCTCACTGACCTGATATATCTTCCTTCTGTCAATTCAACAAATACTTCCATTGCAACGGCTCTGAATTGCCCAATCCACGTGAATAGAAGTATGCTGCTAGATTGGCATCTAGGTCCCACCCTTTTACCATTGAAATAGTTAAATGTAACCACCACTTTTACTAGATGTAGCAGCGATACTCAATGTATGAAAGAATCGTCAAATTAAAGACGTGTAACATAGCCAAGAAAAATTATCTAATGAGCCAACTTTTCTCAGAGTATATTTTTTTCTAATTCATGTCAGTGAAAAATATTAGCCTGGGAAGGCAGCAAAATGAGTCACCCACCTGGAGGTTAGCATCAGCCATGCTGAGGGAGGGCAATGTTTTTTTAAACATTAGAACAATTATTAAGCACATAATAAAATTTCCCTGCTTAATTTTTGTAATATTTTGTCCTTTGCCTTTGCAAGGGTGAAAAAATAGTTTTCTCATTACATTGGTACATTTAATGTCATATCAACCAGAGATAGGTTATTTAATATAGAAATAAAATCATTTTATACTTGAATCAATAAGCATTAATTTATTTCAAGAAAATAAGTAAATATTGACAGTTTATAGTTGAGTCTCTATAAACACTGATTCAGGAATAAGAAAATATAAGTAGATGCAATGAGACACTCTCCTAGAGCTTGCTATTAGCCATGCTGACGGAATGTAAAATAGATTCTCTAAGACAATTAAAAGAAAACAGTTTCATTTCAGATGTGTTAAAATATGTAACTGTCATTTGTTGCCCCAGTTAACAACAGATTGTAGTTCGATTTGACTAATATTATTATAATTTTTTTTTTTTTTAATCGTTTAACCCCAAGCAGTACTGCCACTGATGAGCATGGGACTACATAAGAGTAAAAGTTTAGTCAGGAGAAAGTGAAGAGAAAGATGAACCATTAACAGTGGGTGTCAGAGAAAGGCCAAGAGAAGGATGGGAATACAGGGGTGAAGACCGTTGAGAAGGAAGAGAGAAAGGAAAAGAACAAGATATATGGGGTGATGTAGAAAGAACTGTAGTCAAGTGGATAAGAGATGGGAATTGACATTGCATTTAAATTCCAGAAGGTTGTAGCCATCAGGAAAGCAAGTATATGGAAGGTAATTCCACAGGCAGGAAGTGTGAGAAAAGAAGCTGATAGAGTAGAATTGTCAGCTGCATTTAGTTGATCTAACTGTAAATTGGGGGACAGTATTCTATGCATCTTGAGGTGCTTGTTAATGTCTTGTTAAAATGATCTTGCAAAGACATGTGGGATGGCAGTTTTGTGTAAGTGTTGTGTAAGTGTCAATTTTTGTGTAAGTGTTGTGTTATGTTAAATAGACTAATTATAAGTTACAAGCAGATTTGACACTTATGCCTTTTCTGAATGACTCAAAAGTAAACAAGAGCAGTCAAATATTCAGGGTCCCATTTTGCAGGCAACAAATCCAGATGTACAATTTATTAGCCCTGAATCATCAAGTGGATACTGGATTGGAAAAGAGATCAAACCTTGTATTTCCATTGAGGCCTCCTCTGTAACCTGTATCATCTTGTTAAAATCCAATAGAAATTTATTCCACTGATACTTCATGTTGCAGAGTTAAATATCCCAAGTCACCCAGAATATGAATGTTTCTGTATCATTTCTTAATGGGTCTATTTAATCTCCTCAAGTATTGGTGTTTAGTTGAGTGGAAGATTGTACAAGAATCATTGAACTGTTTCAGAACATTCTTTACTTGCTATGGCAACATTGGTCTATTGGGGTTGGGGTCAGTGGAGGTCAGGGCATAGAGGGCATCTGTTTTGGTAAACTTTCAAGCAATTACATCATCTGAGTTCTCAAGTGGAAACAAGGAATTCTTTGGGGTTTTACTGGAATTTAATGTTGCCATCAGAAATGAATTAACATTTTAATTTCTCTACAATGAAATGCTGCTAATATATTATGCTGGTCTTCATGGTATCTTTCTTTAATATAAAAAGTAAAAATGATACCAATTAGTTTTTGATAGTTCATATACACAAGTCTGATGAGTTAATCAAGAATAAGCACCTTGATTAATGTTTATATGTGACAAAAATATTTTTGGGTAAATTACAATCTTTGTTTTATATATATATATATATATATATATATATATATATATAGTCATCCGCAGACAGATCTGTTTCGCTGTATCACGGCTCATCAGTACACTTAGACTTCGATTGCTTTATTAACCCAGGATTGAAACCGGACTGAATTAGTGTCAGTTGGCAATTCTACCTCTGGGCTATGGGTGTTTGGTAGAAGAAGACAGACTTTTTAACATGTATATTATCATTATACGAGCCCAATAGCCAGAGTGCTCTAATTCATTTTACTGAATGAGTGATGCGTACATGCCAGAGTAGTTACTGTTTTTCAAAGTTTACCATTCTTCCAGAGTGCGCAATCAGGGTGTGAGAGCGTAATATATATATATGTATATATATGAAATATAAAGATTTAAAGTAACCAATATTTGTATTTACACTGCACAATATCAAGAGATAGAGCATAAATAGTAATAAATATAATTAAATATTCTCTTATCTGAGTGTCACAGCAAGAACTTTTATCTGAGTGTCACAGCAAGAACTTTTATCTGAGTGTCACAGCAAGAACTTTTATCTGAGTGTCACAGCAAGAACTTTTAGTTGTCAGGAGACATGAATGGATAATTTATCTTCTAGAATTACATTTTTAGCAAAATTGGTCATTCTTTTTTCATATTTCAATTTTTGTTATCATTAAATATATTTAAAAATATATATATATATACATGAGGTACCACACTTTTAGCACTGAAATAGTTAAATATAACAACTCTTCAACTCTAACAGTTTCTTTTCTCATACTCACCTGTGGAACTCTTCTTTGTTTACTTGCTTCCCTGACAGCTACAGTCTCCAAAAATTTGAATGTGACATCATTGCCATCTTCTATCTTTTTGAATTTTATCAATCTTTTATCTTTCATTGACATTCACTTTACCCAGGTTTTTCTTTTCACTGTAACCTAACCTTGAAATTATTAAAAAAAAAATTTACAACAAGAATTCTTTCATACAAGTTTCATTAAACAATACTGACAATATCCTTTCAGTTTTTTTGTAATTTTAACTTCTAAGTTTTTTTTATTATGTCAAAATTAACTATCTAAAGTTTTCTTCTTGTGTATATACACTACCGGCCATAATTATTAGGCCACCCCAGTTTTAAAAAAAAAATGATGTATTTCATACTATTTTTAGTATTGCCAAGTGGATAATTCTAAATGAAAATAGAATTATTCTTTTGTTATTATTACTTTGCAAAATTTTACAAGGCAGCCAGAAAGCCTTTGCTTCAGCCAGCCAATGAGAAGAAGAGACTAGCATGGGGAAGAGAGCACAAAAACTGGACACCAGGACAGTTCATTTGTTGCAAACGTTATTGTGCAGTATTAAAAAAATAACCATTCTGTTTTCATTAAGAATTATCCACTTGGCAACAAATACTAAAAATAGTATGAAATACATAATTTCTTTTAAAAAACTGGGGTGGCCTAATAATTATGGCCGGTAGTGTGTGTGTGTATATATATATATATATATATATATATATATATATATATATAGGTCTGCAGGAGGCAATCCTAGTGTGAGGTACCTTTAGAAAGTGCCTAAAAACCATACCATAGGTTGACCCAAGCCTTGTAAGTGAAATTGGTAGAGTCTCCCTTTGAGGAGCCATTGATTGTTGTGTTAACTCAAAGTCACAGGTCATCATGACTGAGGTGTTGAGTGTCCTGGTTTGTACAGACAGTTGTCCACACTGGATAATGCACTCTCTTTCCCAGAAACAGTAACTAAGGTCTGCTCAGCATAGTTGCAGTGTAAACTATAGGTAGAGGTCTATGAGTTTTGAAAAAAGCCAAGTGTGCCTGTGCAAGCATCTGCAATGAGGATTAGCTAGCCACCCTGGCAGATGGGTATCCTTGAATACAATTGGCCAGCCATTTATATATAAATATTTGTTTTTCTAAACATATATTTTTAAATATAGCAGATGATGAATGTCTGTTATGTTTAATCATGAGCCATTCTAAACATTGTATTTTGGCTTTAATTTCAGGTGAAAATAAAGACAAAAATTGTCCAACATTTGGATATTTTTTATTATGCTGTATTATGCTGGTTTTTAGCTCATATGAGCCATCTTCAGAGTGGTTACAGGGACGCAAACATAAAGACATCCTCCATCAAAGGTGATATTATCTAGTGTTGACATAAAACATTGCTATGTAGTGATAACAGTCACTGAATAGCATACGCAGGTCATAAATTTGTAATGCACTTCTATGATTTCACACCACGTGAAAGACCAAAATGTTAACAAAACCATACGTCTAAATGCATGTAATGTGTTATGATTAGATTGAAATGTGATTTTATTGAGTGTGGGTTGCTTTAATATATATATATATGTATATATATATTTATATATATACACACTGTATTTAGGCAGTAATCCCTTTTATACAAGTTTGAAATGAGAGACAAGGTGCTAGGTAAATTTTTTTATATAATTTTTGAGGTGATCTTATAACTTTTTCTTTTCAGAAAAAAATGATATTAAAATTGTCTAAATATTTTATATAATTTATGTTTGGAAAAGAAAAAATATAAGATCACATCAAAAATTGTACAAAAGAATTAACCCAAAAACTTTGTCATATTTAATAAGACTTACATATATTTAAATATAAACACTTTGTCTAGATATATATATATTTATTACTTAAACATTGGCTGGCAACCAGTCTACCGCAGAAAACAATAGCATCTTACTGTGGGATAATTTTCTGCCCAGTCACTTATGTCTCTTTTAAGACATGAACATCCGAGTATGTTTTACGTATGGCACTGACTGACCAGAAAATAAAAATTTATACAAATGTAAGAAGAATTTAAAAAAACAGCTTAAACACAGTAACTTGTCAGTCATTTATAATGAAATGAGGGATTGCAATGCAAATGCACAATTATATATACATATATATATATATATATATATATATAGTGTTGAGTTGTGATAGTATTTAGTTTCAAGATTATTGCTTTTCAGTAGTTTTACTAGTAAAAAGTATTTTGGCATGAAGTTTTTTTATCATGAAGTTTTTGATATTGGGGTGGAAATAGAGCTTTAATAGGTTTAATGCAAAGGATTTGTCATTTTTAACTGAGCAGGTTCATGTCAACATCAAAGCTTCATAAAAAAAGCTAGCCCTGATGAGTGAAGACATCATAACTGTGTCCTCACAACGCTTTGAAGTCAGCACGAACCTACTTGATTACAGTGAGAACTTCTTTGCATTTGTACAAATCAATGCACTATCTTTCCCCCAATATCAAGCACTTTATGATTAAAAACTTGCCAAAATACCTTTTTATTAGTAAAATCACTGGAAAAACAGTAACCAGGGCACTATATATCATCACATCTCAACACTATATATATATATATATATATATATATATATATATATTGTGTTGAATACACCGGTTCCCGTCCGATCACCGAAGTTAAGCAACATCGAGCATGGTCAGTACTTAAATGGGTGACCATTTGGGAATACCAGGTGCTGCAAATGTAAGGACCAAGAATGGTCCACTGGCCCTCCAGGTTGGTGGTTGGGTGCAGGGCTGACAACCCTGCCACGTAAAAAAAAGTTTTTTACAGAAACAGCAACAAAAAGTTTCTTCCCTATGCACCATTAGGTGTGATGGATAAATGATGATGATGATATATGTCTGTATATATGAGTGTGTATATGTCTGTATATACTTTGATAAACAAAGTATTCCTAACATTGCATAATTTATTTGATTTCAAGACAAAACCAACTGAAAAAAATCAATGGAACAAAGCAAAACTAAGTGAAAAATCTGTACAAGAAACAATTTTAAGTTCTTTTCAAACAATTAAGATTAAAATTAAATGTTCTCTCATAACAAATTAGCGATAATCAAATGTTGCTAAAAATTTAGCACTGTTTCATTTGTATCTATTTTTATTGTCACAGAATAACAAATGTTTTGATTGGGGAGAAAGCAATTTGCATTCTTTGAATCAGGCAATGTTTTCTCTTATTTTTATTTTCCAGTGAGAAATTTGTTGATGAAAATTCCAGGTTCAATTAAAATTTAATCATAAGATAATTTCATCCGCTGACAAATTCTTTTATATCCAACTTTTCTGTCTATTATCAGACGTAGGCAGTAGTGAGAACAATATTTTGGAATGGATGGTGCATTTTGACTTTGTAATTGTTCTCATCTTGGATTCAAAGAATAAATCTCAAACTCACTGATCAAAGAATAAAATTTTGTTATTTTTTGACCCTTGTTACAATAAACCATAACAGAATGCATTTCAAGAGTATTTATAATTAGTCTTAATTGACAATGCCAAATATAAAGTTGATCCAAGTGTCTTTTAACTCCATGGGATATTGAAGTTGAAAGGTTAAAATCCTAGAAATAACATTAATTCCTCTGGATGGTAGCTCACTGGTTAGAACACGAAGTTAATGGTAATTAGAAACAACATTCAACATTTTTAGTGACGGATTCATTCATTTTCTACGGCTTATGAACTGTTTGCAGTTTATTTAGAACCAAAAAATATTTTTTTTATTGTCAACTTTTTTTTGTTCTTAGGGGACAATAATGATTTAATAATAGTAAGATATGTATTATAATACAGATTTTACTAATTAGTAAGATCTGTATTATTAAATCATTATAGTCCCCTAAAAACTCAGGGAGATTTATATATTTCTCAAGGGTATTTGTACATCAGTCAGTTAAGTGCCATACATGATACACGTCTTTGGCAATCATGTCTCAAAAGAGACACTCAAGGCGTGTATCATGTCTCGAAAGAGACATGATCACCCAAGGCGTGTATCATGTATGGCACTCGAAAGAATCATAACTGACTGGGCAGAATATTGTCCCACAGTAGGTTGCCATTGCTTTCTGTGGTAGACTGGTTGCCAGGCAAGGTTATAGAACTCAATCTGTCCTATTATTGAACACATAACTGGAGGAATGAGATGGATTAATACCTTTCCTAAGGGTATTTGTGAGTAAATGAATGTGAGGAATCCAACTGGAATTCAAACTTGGCACCCTGATTTGTTGAGCCGATATCCACTGCACCACATTTTCGAGTCGATATCCACTGCACCACAATTCACATCCTTTCATTTCATGAGGTAAATAGTATATAATATAGTTTATTGAGGCAGCAGATAATTATCTAAACATGTATTGTTAAATATAACAGACAATAAATGTCTATTATGTTCAATCATGAGCCGTTCTAAACGTCGTATTTTGGCTTTAATTTTAGGTGAAAATAAAAATAAAAATTCTCCAAAATTTGGATGTTTTTTGATTATGCTTGTTCTAAGCTTTTGGCTCACATGAGCCATCTTCAGAGGGGTTGTATGTTAACCTAAAGATATTCATCATCAAAGATGATTTTCTCTTGTGTTTACATAAAACATTGCTATGCAACAATAAGTGTCACCAAATAGCAAATGCAGGTTGTAAATTTGTAATGTGATTCTATGACGTCATACCACATGAGAGACCAAAATGTTAACAACAGAGCCATATGTCTAAATGCAATGTAATATGTGGCTTGATTGAAATGCGATTTTATTGAGTGTGGGCTGCTTTGATGCTATATAGATGGCCCCTGCATTACTAATTTACAACATGCTAGCCACTTATATCCAAGGATGTCTGTTTACTATGGTAGCTAGCTAATCCTCATTGCAGACACTTGCTCAGGCACATTTATGTTTGTTCAACACTCACAGAGTCTACTTGTAGTTTATACTGCAACTATGCTGAGCAGACCATAATTACAGTTTCTTAGAGAGAGAGCACATTATCTAGTGTGAACAACAATCTGAACAACATCAGATTATTCTCAAACCATCGGTCATGATGACTTGTGGTTTTGTGCTAACACAGCCATCAAAGACCACCAAAGGGTCTTGTCTACTCAATTTCACTTTCAAGGCTTGAGTCAAAACTTGGTATGGTTTTCAGAAACTTTTCAAAGGTACAGCTCACTGGGATCATCACCTCCAAATTAATAACATCAAGAAGTCACCTTCCTAACAAATCAACAATGGTGAGATTTGAACCCAGGCTTCATGATCAGAAAACAAATGTTGTAACCACTCAGCCACATACCAATATATATATAAACTATCACCCGGTTCACATTCCACCCCCGTCTATTGAACAGGTGAAGAAGCTCATCCCTTGTTCTCTGTTTAGGATGTGGTTTCCGGCTTTCTCTTTTCCAATCTTTTCATTCTTTTTTTTTTTTTTTTTCAATTGGAGTAGATAGACTAAACTATCGCCCGGTTCACACTCCACCCATGTCTATTGAACAGGTGAAGAAGCTCATCCCTTGTTCTCTGTTTAGGATGTGGTTTCCGGCTTTCTCTTTTCCAATCTTTTCATTCTTTTTTTTTTTTTCAATTGGAGTAGATAGACCAAACTATTGCCCAGTTCACACTCCACCCATGTCTATTGAACAGGTGAAGAGGCTCAACCCTTGTTCCCTGTTTAGGATGTGGTTTCCAGCTTTCTCTTTTCCAATCTTTTCATTCTTTATTTTTTTTTTTTCAATTGGAGTAGATAAACTGAACTATCGCCCGGTTCACACTCCACCCACATCTATTGAACAGGTGAAGAAGCTCATCCCTTGTTCCCTGTTTAGGATGTGGTTTCCAGTTTTTTCTCTTTTCATTCTTTTCACACTTTTTTTTTTATTTTTCAATTGGAGTAGATAGATCTATCTATTGCCCGGTTCACACTTCACCCATGTCTATTGAACAGGTTAAGAGGATCATCTCTTGTTCGCTGTTTAGGATGTGGTTTCCGGCTTTCTCTTTTCCAATCTTCTCACTTTTCTTTTTGTTTTTTCAATTGGAGTAGATAGATCTATCTATCGCCCGGTTCACACTCCACCCATGTCTATTGAACAGGTTAAGAGGCTCATCCCTTGTTCCCTATTTAGGATGTGGTTTCCGGCTTTCTCTTTTCCAATCTTTTCACTCTTACGTAGCCCCCTGTGCTTCAGTGTTGTTAGCACCTTGCTCGGGGTGATATGATTTACAAAAATATATATATATATATATATATATATATATAATGATTATAGGAAAACTTGTCTTAGCCAATGTCTTCATAAGGTCTCTCAGGTATGAAATATATTTCTTTATGAAATATATATATATATATATATATATATATATATATATATATGAACAACGACAAAAAGAAAACTTATCTTAGGCAACATGTTTGACCTATGAAGCAAATGCTTTGATAAAGTTCCTCAGAACAAAAAATTTTCTTTTTCTTTTACAGATATAAGCTATCTGAAACTTTTGCACACATACACATACATGTAAACACACACACACAAACACACACACACACACACATATATATATATACACATACACATACATGCAAACACACACACACAAACACACACACATATATATATATACATATACACTTTGCCATTCTTCTTCTTCTATGTGCCCTGTCCCTTCAAGACGTAGGTGATCATGGCTTTCTACGTCTCCCTATCCCTGGTGGCTCTGAGCACGCCTTCTCCTGTTACACCATGCCATTAGTTTTCCTAATATGTATGTTTATATATATATATATATATATATATATATATATATATGGAAGAAAATGATATATAAATCTTTATATACCAGAACAATATCCAATGAAGTCCTAAAGGACAAAATGTGTCATATAAGATTTTTTCCTACTTTGCCATTAGTTTTCCATATATATATATATATATATATATATAAGTCTAGCTAATGAATATAATCTTCTGTTGGGGAGACAGTGAATAGATTAATGTTGATAAATATTTAAAATGTTATTATTTGACAATGAAGCAAGTGTTTAAGATGTAATAAAACAACTGATAACAACAAAAAACTTCTTTTATGAAGAAAAGTTGTTTTTTCCCTTTTAAGTATGAAGTATCTGCAAGCTTTGTTTGTCCATTCTTTCCTGATCACTGGATACAAATTCATCACTGAATAAAAAACAAACAATGAACACTCAAAAAAGAAAACCAGTAAAGCAAGTGGATAAAAACATAAACATCTTTGGGAGCAACATTGCGAAAGCTTGACGTTTGGATGGAAAACGAAAATGGATGGAAAAAAAAATGATATTCCTTTTTTGAGCAATGAGGCAAAAACGAGGGACATTTTTACAGAAAAATTTCTGGTGCCAACCAAAACTTGATTTTGTTCTACAAAAAGAAAGAATGTTTTTATTTGCCTCTTTTGTTGACTGAGGAAGATTGTGTCAATTTTCAATTCTTAAAATGGTTTAGGGAGGCAATAGAAAGAATTAATAGTAAAGTGAACTGAGGTGGGCAGAAAAGAACATTGGCACAATATTTCTTGGCATTTTCTTTCTATAATTCAAATGCTATTTTAACTGTTTTTTCTATCTATCTATCTATCTATCTATCTATCTATCTATCTATCTTAGTCTGCTCATCTCTCCAGTCTGTTCCTTCCTTCCTTCCTTCCTTCCTGACTATCTATCTATATCAGTCTGTTCATGTCTATTCCAGTCTACCTACCTACCTTGTCTGTTCATCTCTATCTCAATCAATCTATATATACTTGTATATAATTAACAAAGCATTTATAAGACAAACGTACACATACAGATCATCAGAAATAAAATAACATGCAACTGAAAGTGTTGATACAATAATCAAGACAAATATTTACATGCATATATATGCCATTATCTATCTACAATTAAACTGTTTAAATTTTAGTTTGTTTAAAGAGAAGGAGTGTTCAGTATCAAACAGAGAATATTAATACAGGCTGTGACAGAAATACCTCCTAAAAATACCACCCACATAATAGTAAGACATTAGAAGAAATGGTGTGTGTGTATATATATATATATATATATACTGTTAAATATAAGAGACAATGAATGTCTATTATGTTTAATCATGAGCCGTTCTAAACATTGTATTTTGGCTTTAATTTCAGGTGAAAATAAAGATAAAAATTCTCCAACATTTGGATAATCCTTTATTAAGTTGGTTCTAAGCTTTCGGCTCACACGAGCCATCTTCAGAGTGGTTACATTGATATTAACATAAAAACATCCATTATCAGTGATGATTTTATATTTTGTTGACATAAAACTTTGCTAGGCAATGATAACAGTAACCAAAAATAGGAAATGCAGTTCGTAAATTTGTAATGTGGTTCTATGACGTCACACCACGTGAGAGCTCGAAATGATAACAGAACCATATATTTAAATGCAATGTAATGTGCTATGACCAGATTCAAACGGGATTTTATTAAGTGTGGGTTGTTTGGATTTAATGTAGATGGCCTCCAATATCTGAAGGTTCTTTTTACTGTGTGTATAAGTAAAGATTATTGTGTAGCTGCCTAAAATCTGTCTAATACTAACTACATTGCTATGTTTTTCTAAGAAATGTTGTTTAATTGTACTCTGGTCAGAAAGGTGACATGTAAGTCTATGAAAGAGTGTGGTTGTAGTAAAACTGATATATGTAGTGGGTTTTTTGCCTTTATTTTCACCTGAAATTAAAGCCAAAATATGATGCTTAGAACAACTCATGATTAAACATAATAGACATTCATTGTCTCTTATATTTAACAGAATATGTTTAGAAAATTATCTGCTGCCTTGATACACTAAATATATATATATAATGAGTCAGGAATGAAGTAAAAATTGACAACATTCAAAACATTAATTTAAAACAGTGCTCGATATAAAATAAAGCTGTGAATATTTATTATAAATTATTGTTTAGAACATGTACAAATTATCATCTACTACAAAGTGTACATTTTGTTTCGACATTGAAAGGACAATGTCTCATCAGGTAGTGTTACAAATGGAAATTCTTTTTCTCATATTTGGCGAATTGTGTGTGAGATGTAGGTGGGGTGAGAAATGGAAAATAAGGGTTGTAAGTTAGAATTTGAATGAAAAGAAGGAGGAGGTAGTGGATAGAGGTGATTAATGGACATGTTGAAAATTTTATGGATAGATTTAAGCATTAAAAGATAAGGTATGGTCCTTTACAGCTTCTATGGGCAGTTCTTTGGGTTTAATAAATAGAGAAAATAAGGAAATGCATATGGGGTGGGGAGGAGTAGGAATGGGTGTGATAAAATGGAAATAGAAATTGCTATTTGGTAAACATATCTTTATTAGTAAATTATATGGCGACAAATGTTTTTGTATTTAAACTTAGTTTTTATAATTTATCTATTTTTAACCTTAATTTAAAATTTAGGAATCCTTTTTTTTATATAAAACCTTAAATGAGATCACAGTTTGTGGTATGAAATAAAGGTAAAATCTGAGGTAAGAGTGTTGTTAATATTATAAAGTTTTATCATTTCTAGGGATCCTAACTTTGGCTTTGTAGCTTTAGCATGATTGTAAGGTTAGTTCTTGAATGTGTTTGCAGGTTACTGTAGTTTCATGCCTCTGGTTTAATAGTATGTTGCTACTGATGTATTTAATGATTTCCAATTTTTTCTTGAAGACAAAGAAAATATGGTTCCTTTACTGATTTAGATATTCTGGCCTGTTTGAGAATTTTCCATTTGACTTTAGTTGTTTTATTTTCGTTTTTTTACTTCCAAAAATACTTAGAAAATGATGTCATATTTTGTTTGTCCTTGTTATTGAAGGATGAGAGGTAATTGTAAAAGTGCTTTTTAAAAATGTTCATTGTGTTTTTTATATAAATTTTAGCATCATTAGGATTCTCCATGGATGAAATCAAACATATATATACCAGGGATTTTGTTAAGCATTTATTAGTCATGGTGCATTGGTTCGGGTTTCTACAGTTACAAAAGTTATTATTATGGGGCAGACTGCCATGAGTGTTAGAGTTATTTTTGTTGTATGCTTTCAATATTTTATTGTTATGTAATTTAATTATTTTTTCTAAATTGTTGGAGCAGCTATAACTGAGTTTTATTGCATTCCTATTGCAACAAAGGAGGCAGACATACTTTTAAAAGACCACAAGCCAGAACTCTAATGAAAATTACCCACTAGAATTATAAACCCAATAAAATCAGAGATCAGTAGAATCAGTAAGGTAATACTAGAGTTAACCTTGTCAGGTACACAGTAGCACATTCCCTCTGTATTTTATTGGCAAGAAGTTCCACTCAAACAGCTTCTTCTCATGAACTACTGCATTGTGGAACAGACTCCCAGGGGATATTTTCCTGATCAATACAATCTTGACTTTTCAAGTCTAGAATCAATCATCATTTTTTCCACCTATCATACAAACTACCCCTTAATGCAACGCTCTACCTTAAGTGGCCCCTGCGCCTTGTACAGGTTGAACCATATTGTAAAAATAAAAAATTACTAGTTTTCAAGAAACATCATTCACCCAGAGTATTTTTTCTTTTAACAAAGAACTGCTTTCATTGATTTTACTGCTTTCTACAGAACTGAAAATTTCAATAAAAAAAATGTGTAAAATATGGAATAAATGTTAATTTGAAATTACACTATCTGGCCAATATGGCAGCTAAGGTGGTTTTCTAAACTGCATTTAGATGGGCACAAGGCCGAATGTATGAGGCACCCAGTGAGGATCAAACTCACTACTTAATAGTAGCGAGACAAGCTTGCTAACCATTACACCACATCAAGGTGCCCAAATATTGCAGGTAAGTGAAAATTTTTCCTACCAATTTCTATGTGAACTTGAAAGATAAAAAAAGACACAAATAAGAATTATCTTCATGGAATATTACATACTCTTTTTCTAAACTAATTGTAGAGAATGTCAATTCAAGACATTAGTTCAACTAATTGGGAGCAGTATTCATTTGTTTTTCTAGAAGAAATTCATAGTCATAAACTGCTTTCTAATTCAAACAGATATCCATCTTGAAACATTCAAACATCTTTCTTGAGATGAAAGTTTCTATACACACATACACACATGGGCACACACACACACACACACACACACACACACACACACACACACACACACACACACACACACATGCATACACAGAAATTTATATCAATATATATATATATATATATATATATATATATATTAATATAAAATTGATCAAGGTGAAGGGCTCAATGCAAATATGTGGATGGATGATTTTTTTGGACTTCTACCGGTATAAAATCTTTTAATACATTTGAATTTGAGTAAATAAAATTTTAGTTTTGCCTTTGTTGAAGAAGCAAGGATTTCCTCGTAAAAATGGCTATTCAATGGATTTAAATATCGAAGTTTTTGTTTTATTATATATATATATTGGTATACATGCATGTTTACATATAAGCTAGTATGATTTTGTATATATGCATATTCCTACACACACACACATATATAAAACAGCAACAATTTAGCCATCCCACCCTATATATATATATATATATATATATATATATACATATTATTTATTTCATATGTAAATTCAATATTTTACACTTTAGGGAATACAATTTCTACAAGTTCTAAGAACTCGTATTATCAACCCCAGCTGGATGAAAAAAAAAACAATCAAAAAGTATGTTCCTGCTGGACAGAAAAAAGCAATCAAAAATATGTTCCTCGGGGTCACTGGTTCAAATCCTGCTGAATGAAATTTCTCATAAATAATCAGGTTGGTAGAAATATATATATAAATATACTAGTTAATTAAAACCGAATACATACTCAAATGCAATTTTTGATTAAAAATAATGTTCAAACAAATAAATTAAATATATATATATATATATATATACACACACACAAGGTGAGATGGGTATATTCTCACCATCTTATATTTTAAATTTCACACATGTGCATTTTTTATTTTGTATTTTGCTGACTGCACAGTATAGTAGGGTCAGTTGGGCAGTATCTGTGAGAAAAAGCAGCATGATGTTATTTGGAAATGGTACTCTGTGCTGCTTGATATTTGTGCAGGAAGCTCTAATATGAACATTTCAGAATGTTTGGATGTCAGTCTGAGAACAGTGAAGAGGATTCAAAAAGAGTTGGATGATATATATCCAGTTAACATCATTGTGTCTGGAGTGGTTACTAATGATGAAGATGGTATGCCTCTATTCATCTTCCTACAGGGCCCCAGACTCACAACAAAGACTTACATCAAGTACTCTTGCGAAGTTAATGCTACCCCATGTCAAGAGGGTGGCTGCTGGTGGATACCCTATGTCGGTCAGTAGGACTCGGCATCATTCAACACAGGCAGGAGAGACAGTCATGGATGTCAGACAATTTCTGCAACCACATCACCACTTAAATCAGGCCAGCCTAACTCCTCAGACTGCAAACCCCTTGGTAGGTGCAGTTGAGCAAGAGACCAACAAATCCCTTTTTTAACAAAAAAGATGAACTGAAGTCAAGGTTTATGTCAGCATTCACCAACTCAAACAATGAGACTGTCAAGAAGAGTTGCAGAAGATTTCGAAGTTGTCTGGAGCATGTGGTTAAAGCTAACAGCAATATTATTGAATTAATTTACTCTTTAATATTTCAAAGTTTTTTTGTGTCATTTTGGTAAATGTATGTTTTAAAAATAAGATGTCAGCATTACGTTCATTTTGAGTAACTTAAACGACAATTTATCCATTGCATCGCTTGTATATGTGAGTGTGTGTGTGTGTGTATATATATATATATATATATATATATTTATATATGCATGTACTGGGATGGAAACATTATTGTTAGGTTTTAAGAGATCCTGGCAATGACTACAAATATTTCCTTCGTCAAGTTGGAGCCTTACCATATTCTATCCTGGTCTTTTTTTTATTGCATTCTACGTCTTTTTCATCTTATCTGATTGTTGGTGTGTTTTTTTCCCCTACACATGGAATCTAATTTTGGTTTTAGCAACCAGTAATCACTGTTTTTTGCCACATTTCCAGGGTGAGGGTGTCTTTTTTTTAATTTCCTTTTTTTCCTGATTATCTTTCAACCCTTTATTTATTTATTTTTTTAAAAAATGACAACGTCAGTTAATTTTGACGAAAATGTTTTGTTTCCATGTTTTTTTTTAGTCATCTTCATTTCTGCAATGCGATGCAGTTTATGTCATTTTCGGGTGGGACGTCTTTCTGGAAGTGTGTTTTGTCCCCATCACCTCAGTGTTTGGTTTCAACGGAACATGCATGATGCAGTGGCTAGAAAAAAAAATTAGTGCCCTCCCAAATTCTTTTGGCCAATCGCACAAATTGACTAAGTCCAATATTAAGCGCCTGAGTAAAATATAATAATTCCAGTAACAAACATGTTTCTTCATTTTCTTTTTCTTTGTTTCTTTGTTTCTTTCTTCTTCTTCTTCTTCTTCTTTTTCTTCTTCTTCTTCTTCCTTTTTATTTTCTTCTTTTACTTCCTCTTCTTTATCATCATCTTTTTTTACCTTTAGTGTTTATTCTTTTTCCTCTTTAGCATCTACTTCTTTTCATCTTTATTATCTTCTTCTTCTTTAACTTCTTTTTTCTTTATATCCTTTCTTCTGCTTTTTCTTCACCATTATCTTTATCTTATTATTATTTTCTTCTTTTTTTACCTTCCTCCTCCTCCTCCTCCTCATCATCATCATCATCATCACTAATTATTATTATTGTTGGTATTATTATCTTTTATTCTTCTTCATTTTCACTGTCTTTATCATTTTCTTCTTTGTCTTCTCATTTTTGAGTCCAACAGCAGACAAGATGGAGTCCACTGACAGCCAGTCCCATAAGGGTATATCAAGCACATGCATCCAAAAATGTTTGTGACATGGCAAAAGGTTTTGATAAAAGTAGTGCATAACTTTGCAGTGAAGTCCCAGTCGTTATAAATACGTCTAGCTTTGCTAACCCAATCCACTCAAACAGTATTCAATTTAAAGTTTTTACCAATTATCTAATGATAGGGTGAAATAATTAAAAAAATATCTACATTATGGCCTATAATTTTCTCTATTCATTAATCTTTAGAATAATTTGAAATATAATCGCTAATGATTACCCAGTAACTGTTATGATAATTGTTGTGGAGTAGTTTTTGCACTGAAAGTTATAATCGTGCTATGTCGGTTGCTAATCGACTTAATGCACCCAAAATGTTAGGAACTTGGTAATCTTCCACTGTAAGCTGTCTCCTTACTATTACTTACTAACTGCCGACTAATATCAACTGCCTAGTAGCTCTACTGAACTCCAATAGAACTTTAAAGAACTCTCTAGAAGTTCTAAGAACTCCTATGAACTTCCCAAGAACTTCTCTAGAACTTCTTGAGTTAACTTCCTGTTAACTCTTATTAATATAGGAGGAAGAGTCTATTATCTGAGGAATAGATGTGTTTAACCATAACAATAATAAAATAAACAGGAAATACCTAACATTGCTACCTGTAATGCAGAAATTGACCAGCATATATAAGTAGTTGAGCGACCACACAACATACATGGTCTGAAGACTGCGTTCAAACATGAAACAGGCTGTCGCTACTTAATGCTAACCTCAGTATCCACTTATATATATATATATATATATATATATATATATATATATATAGTCAAAGTAGTATATTCGACACTCTCACTTTCAAGGTGACTTTTTGATGTATACCGGACTGGGGAAGCAATTCTAGAGTGTGACACCTTCGAAAAGTGAGTGAAAACTATACCATGGTATTCATACAATCCGTGTGAAATGACACGATCTGTGTGAATAAAATTGGATAAACGGAACAGTTCAGAAGCTAACGGTGATTGTTCAAGTATGATGTTACTAGTCATCGTGACTGAGGGTTAGAGCGTACTGACTCCGTTGAAACTGCTGATCATGTCAGATTATACGCTCTATCCCAGAAATGTACCTGATCAGGAGACGACAGCAGGGATCGCGTAGCTGCTCTAGCAGACGGGTGCACTCGGAAAGTGAGCAGTCAGCCATTATTATTATATATTAAGTGCATGTACAAGTTTCTAGCATATATTTTAAAAAATCTAGATAATAAAGATTTTTATATAAAAGAGGGGCGCTCAAAAGCAATTCTCGAAGTGGGCCGACTCGAGAACTGAGATTTAGTTTTGGTTAAACACAGAAAAATGTTGCACAAAGCCAAAAATGGGGATGAGGAAGGCTGGTCTTCATCTGTCTTAAAATAACTTAGCTAGCCACAATCGCTGACCCAAGCAAGCTATACAATATTCCTTGCACCAAAACATAACATTCTTACTTAACATTCTTACTACAAGCACATACACTACCGAGCATAAATATTAGGCCACCCCAGTTTTTAAAAGAAATAATATAGTTCATACTATTTTTAGTATTTATTGCGAAGTGGATAATTCTAACTGAAAATAGAATGGTTCTTTTGTTATTATTACTTTGCAAAATTTTACAAGGCAAGGGAGCCAAGATGAACTCGTTCGAATCACACTAAATGTTCTTCATTCTAATCACACTAAATGTTCTTCATTCTTTCATTGATGAAATTGCAATATAGGTAATTATTAATATTTATAAATTCATTTGATGCACACGTTATTGTGCAGTATTAACAAAAGAACTATTCTGTTTTCATTTGCAATTATTCACTTGGCAAGAAATACTAAAAAATAGTATGAAATACATCATTTAAAACACTGAGGTTGCCTAATAATTATGGCCGGTAGTGTACATACATACAAAAACGTAGTTCAAAAGTCCTAACAGTCCTGTGGCGGATAAGAAATTAATTAAAATCAATCTTCTTCTTCATTTTTACAAAAATTCACAATGACGTGTGAAATCCTGTTTTTTCCAAATAGAAAAAGGATTGACCATTTGCTTAAAGAAAAAGTCGAAGTCAGATTTTGCAATTAGGTGTTAAAATGATGATTTTTGTTGAATGGAAGCGACTTGCAAGACCAAAAGAACTTCGAGTGTAATTGCGAAAATATCTAGATTACAATAAAAGGACTTCATCAACGTCAGTCAAGTCAGTGAGATGGAAGCAGCGAGAAAGACAACACTAAAATGTAATTTTAAACTTCAAGCGACTCGAACATTGTCCTCTGTCTCTTTATCTCTTTCAGCAATTACTACCACGAACATTTTGAACGAAATCTTGATACCTTAACTTTCTAAATGAACATTAATTTCTACAACTTATGTTGGTCTTTTCTTATAATAAATTTCTATTTTAACATTCAAAATGTATATTTTATTATTCCACTCTTCTGCACTGATTCTGCATATTCCAACCTGGCGACAACCAAACCTTCTGATGAAAACCTTCTGATGAATATTATTCTGCATAAATCCCGTAAGCTGTAGGAAGTTCTGTTAAGTCTGACACAAGGCCGAACCAAGAAACATTAACGAGCTTCCTTACGCTTCAGTCCCATGTGTACCATTGGTTTCTAAAGAGTAGGCAATAAACTAACAAGTTTAAAAATATAAACTCAGATGAATAATTATACAACGCATAATGCTATTGATAAGTAACAAAACAGAATGGTGTTAGTAATTAAAAAAAAACACAATCATGATCTGTAACAGAAATTTCAGTTGACTGAACGAAATTTATGCGAGACGTGGATAAATTAACCAGTCATTCGACCAAATATACAAAAAATTATACATTCATCCAAACACGACAAACACAAAAAACCGCACTCAAAAAACGAAAAGTACTCCACATCCATCAGGGAACTAACAAACAAGGGGAATTAAACTAAAGAAAATGGGGTAAGAAAAAATGAAAGAAGCCAATGGCCATAAATACCCTAGCTTTTTGGGGCCAAAAACTAAAAGAAAAAAAACAAACGTAAACTAACCCATTAAGGGCGGTAGTGACAATATTTGGGTACAGTATCTCTAGTATCGTGGTATATAACTGGTATCAAAATGCCTCTCTAAGTTAGACCCATTCACCCACCTTTTGCCAAATTCTGATGGGGGAAGCTGTCAACTTTCCGTCTTGATATTGACTTTAAGAACAAGATCAGATGAAAAGAGGAAAATTTCTCGTCTCCATAGAATTATTTATGTTGGTTTAACCATATCACGACTCTCACCTAGTAAACACAAAAACACATAATGCTTAGCCCTAGTTAATGACGGTACCATATTGCTACAAACAGAACTGGCTCAAGGACAAAGAACTTCCCGCGGAGCATACAGACCATGATGCCTTCAATAAACTTGCATAATGGGACTACGACCTTGCACTGGAATATGGTGTGAGGCAGTGTCTCCTTCGACTCACCGCAGCGATCGCAGTTAGGCAACTTTCCCAAGTCCACTGTAGAAAGTTTCTTGCCAACTCAGAGAACCTTTAGCATCACCAGCCAGGTGAGTATATAATATAATGCCTTACGGGACAACACCTTGGCGTAGGGGAGGCCACCGGTCACCTGCTAGAGGAACTTGCACGAGTGCACACTTCTTAGGAACGGGAAGTTGTTACCAGTGTCTTTCTTTCCAGAATTCGGCATTTATACCTTTAACGAAATTTCTCTCATCATCTTTTTCATATAGCAGAAAGCGCTTGCAGAAATAAAAAATTCGGACAATCTTTACATAATTTATGTTCTGAAAAGAAAAAATATATAATAAAGATCATATGAAAAATTATATAAAAAGCCTAACCTCAACACCTTGTCCGTCATAAAAGAGAGATCGCTATATATAGAGAGGAGTGTGCGCTACAATCTAAATTTAACTTGGCATAAAATGACAGCCATATTAAGTATATCATTTTTTAACTTGTTTCAGATTTGTGTAGCAACAATCTGTTTAATTAAGAACAAATTAAGCAAAATGTCCAGTGAACTCGAGCACCGTACTGCAATTATTGTGGCCTTACGCTGTGGCCTTACGCCCAAAGAGATTGTTGAGTTTTTTATTTCCCAAATTTGATTGTGTACGATATCGCCAAGACCTTCAAAGAGTCTGGTGAGGCTTGGGATTAGTCCCTGACTCCTCAGAGAAAAACACAGGACTGATCCGAGGTTCGCAAAAGGAACAAGGACATCCTGGAGTAGCTTCAGGTTCTTATCGATGAAGACCCGTGACGAAGGAGATCTACCTGGATGTCATGAAGAATGTTGTGAAGCCATGGATTGTTCAGCTAGCTACAGGGAAGTCATAGCTCTTTCAACAGGACGAGACTTCTGCTAATGCGTCCATTTTGCTTCTAGGCTTGGAGGTGACGAGAATCTGGACATGTTCTGGTCAAAGGAGTTCTGACCCCCTAGTAACCCAGACCTGAATTCTTGAGACTATTACCTATGGGGCGTACTTGAGAGACAGGCCAACAAGCGTGCACAAAATGCTGTCGACTCCTTAAGGCCTGCTATCATCGATTTCTTGGCCAACTTGTCCAGGGAGTAGATGACTAACGCCTGTAGAAGGTTTCGACCTCGTGTGCAGGCTGTGATTGAAGCTGGGGGAGGGGGCTAGATTGAATAATATGGTAGAGGAGTGATCAGACAATAATGTTATAAAGCAATTTGTTATGTAAATACTTGTCATTCTGAATAAACAATTGTTCTTTCAGTACATGTTTTTCCAGATTGTAGTGCATACCCCTGTATATATATCCTCTGATTTCTGGATTCTTGTTTACCTTATCCTCTTTAGGAAGCAGTCCTATGTGCACCTGCATGGCTTGAGTGTTTATGCCAGCGGGCAACTCCCTCTCGCCAGGGTGATTGTTCTTGATTATCCTGATCATTCTTACATGTGCCTCCGTCTCTCGCTTAAACTCAGTTATCTTTTCTTTCTCTACAGCTGCCCTTCTTCTCCTGAATGTTCCATGCTGGACAGTATTTCAGATAATATAGACAAGACCATTTCTTCCACCCATTTGCTAATATGATATAATATGGCTGAAGAACTTTGCCTGATTTTGCTGGCGTCCATACCCTGAACTTCTCAGTCACTCAATCAATCAATCAATCACTCAGTGGTCGATTTTCCCATGTGCTTTCCTAGTATTCTTGAAGAGTACGCTTCCTTTCTATACCTCTGGTTCACATCTATCCTTGATTCTTGTCATGTCATGCAGCTCTGCCCTCTTGGCAACTCTGATCATACTGTGGTTTCTGTTAATATCTCTTTATACTCCCTCTTCTCAAAGAAACCTCCTACTAGGAGAATATCTTACTGCTATCAGAGAGCGAACTGGGAGTCGGTCTGCGATTTCTTTTTGTGATATTTCTTTGGAACAAAGTCTCCCTGTTGAAGACTGCGCCTCTGAGGTCTCCTCCTGGGTGAAAGCTGGCATCGATGCTTTCATCCCAGCCAGGAAGATCAGATTTAAACCTTATTCATTCTCTTGGTTCTCTCCTGCTTGTTCGGCTGCCAGTGATCACAGGAATCATTTCTTCCAGCTTTACCGGAGCAACGCATTTGGCTACAATAGGCGCCTTTTTGTCTGCTCGTAGAGAATGCAAGCGGTTCCTAAATGATGCTAAGCTGTTGTTTGCTAATAGAATGAAGAAGCGTATAGCATCCGGAAGGTTGACTCAAAAGACTACTGGCGGCTCTGTAAAAGTGTGTCAAACAGCACTAAACCCTCGATACCCACTTTATTCTATAAATTTGAGGTCCTCACGGACACAGCGTACAAGGTTGAGTGCTTTTCTCGCAAATTCTCCTCTAACTCGGTATTTGATTCGTCCACATAGAGACAAAAACACACTTGAAAATAGCTATAAAATGGACGAAAGCGCTTGGGACAATAAAACTTTTGGAAAATTTTTATATTCCTTAACTCCTACAAAACGGAAAAATGTTAGGATGTTGAAAGCTCTTGTGTGTGTGTGTGTGTGTGTGTGTGTGGGTGTGGGTGTGTGTGTGTGTGTGTGTGTGTGTGTGCAATAAAGCAGATAATCGGTAACGTGTCAAAATCAACTCTACTAATACAGAACATGTCAACAACTTATAGTCTATAAACTAAATCGTATAACTTTTTCCTAAAATAGAAAAACCTAGAACAGAAAAAGTGTAAATAGGTAAAACAATAAATAATTCAAAATATATCCATATCATCATCAGTATGCATTCCAGAAACTGAGTAAAGTATTAAGAGACAGGAAATTTTCACTGGAAACAAAGAAGAGAGTACTGTGATGTCTGTCCTTCAATATGGCAGTGAATGCTGGACAATCTCACCAAAGATGAAGGAAAGACTTGAAGCAATCGAAGTGTAGTTCTACAAAAAGATGATGAGGATAGCATGGACGGAAAATGCGAGCAATGACGAGATTTTGGAGGGAATGAACAAAAAATGGAAACTGATACTTAACATCAGAAAAGAAAGCTGAAGTTTTTGGGACATGTAATGCGGAAGGATGTGCGTGGCGGTGCAGTGAATATCGGCTCGGAACGAGAAATCGGGAAGCCGAGTTCGAATTCCAGTTGAATTCCTTGCATTCACTTACGCGCAAATATCCTTGAGAAAGGTATTAATCCGTCTCTTCTCTTCAGTTATGGGTTAAACAGATTGGGTTTTATATCCTTGGCTTACAACCAGTCTACCACAGAAAGTAATGGCAACCTACTGCGAGATAATCTTCTGGCCAGTCAGTCATGTCTCTTTCGAGACATGTTTGCCCAAAGCGTGTATCACGTATGACACTTAACTGAATGAGGACGTGGGACTTGGATAACCTTATGCCAACGAGATGGATAGAGGGGAAGAGAGACAAGGGAAAGCAACGCATGACATACCTGATGGACTTGAGCATATGGATGGTGACGCAGAGATTGTGTGGAATAACAGGAGAAACGGTATTAAGAGCGACAAAGGATAAGGAGATGTGGAGGGCCATGATCGTCTATTTTCTGAAAATCATCATCACTTTCTTGACTGCTTCAATTGTCAGGGTATGGAATAAGTGCAGAAAAAAACAAGACAACCAACTCCAGGATGATCTGTTGGTGATGGCTGTCAAGAATTTCGGCGTTATCGTGCCCGTCTATTCTATGATGTGGTCTGACTCTTTAGCGTTGCCACCCCGATTGTGTCCGCATTCAAAATTCCCTTGCATGATGGTTTTACAAAGGCTGTTATGCCGTGTGACGCAGCCAAACCATGCCATCTTCCGACACTTAATAGTGATGAAGGTTTGATTCTTGTTAGCTCACTAGACCTTGCTCCGTTCATAGTCATTGGTTTTGTGCTTTCAGTAAGAGATGCAGGGGATGCATTTGTTATAGAGCGCTTGCATTCTTTTACCTACCTCAACCAGGAGTGTCCAAGTCTCACATCCGTAGAGGATACGACCAGTGATTTGTAGAATTGAACTCGTTATGGAAGCTGATGTTGCTCTTCCATATCATTCTAGTCTAGCCATGGCTACTGTAGATGAAACGATACGTTTATTTCTGCTTTGCAAGTGCTATCGTTTGATAGTGTTACTCCTACGTATTTGAAGTTGGGCACTTCCTACAGTGGTTCGCCAGCCATGGTGACGCTGACAGCGGTGTTGTTTGTGCTATTCACTATTACTTTGATTTTCTAAAAACATAAAAAGATATAATAAAATTAAAAGAGCGAATGAAAAATTAAAGCCCCAAATATAAATAATTCCAAACATTTCTCTCACTTCGCCACAGAAAAAAAAAAAACGATTTTCTGCTATCCTTACTTCTTATAGACGCCCAATGGTCTTTATTTGGTGCCCGTACAAAATGTCATTGTTGTGTTGCTTCGTTTTGGTATAATTAGAAGATAACACAAACTTGAATTAATGATGTTTATTTTTGGTATCAAACTTTAGGTTTTTACATCAAGTTACAACCTTTAAATTTTGTGTGGATACAGGAGCAGACTAGCTAAATTCTCTTCACTGTGGGATGCTAGTAGTAAACGAGCCTATCCCTTCTGGAGTCTAGTGGTCAACTGACTAGCGTCCTCCTTTTTCAAATCTCCTACACAAAACTACTGTCCTTAACTCCTACTTCTTACTCCTACTCCTACCAAAAGAAACGGTTCCTTATTTTTGCCGTCCAATTTTGAATTCTTGGCGTCAGTGTGTCTATCTTTTTCTATTTTTAGAACGCTCGCCATTTTATAAACCATAACATTATCATATATGTTCTAATTGGCGGTTAAGGCGAGAATTTGATATCACCATGCAATTTTGATTTCTCTATCCACACACACCATACATATCTACATGTTCTCTGATATTGAGTGCTTTTCTTCCATAAGCATAGCAAACTTTAAACATTATATATATGTGCGCTCGCGCGTGTGTATTTGTGTGTGTGATTCGAGGAGATAGATTCATAAAGAAAATGGAGTATGGGGAATGAAAAAATGGAACTAGCAGACGAGACAATAATAAAAAGACAAAAAATGGCGGAAGAGTTTACCTGACTTGAATATCTGAATTCAAAACCTTCATTGAATTTTGGCTTAGCAGATTCGGTGTGGAGATAGGTGACTTATTTCAGACAGATAGATCAATTCATTCATTTTATTTCCTTCCGAAACGATTGTTGGTGTCAAACAACCTTTTGAAAACTTTCTTCCAAAGTCGATGGAAACCCTTTTCTTAGTACATGTACAGTAAACTATTACTTTTGATAGATTAGTAATCGAAAAGCAAAACTATACACATGCGAGTGTAACGGATCAGACAACAAAAGTTTGTACTTTTTTTCATATATATATATATATATATATATATATATATATATATATATATATATAATGTATGTGTGTGTGTGTGTTATAATTCTGTTAAAATCAATTTGAAACTCAATAATATACAGTGATGAATTTATTTCATTTCAATACTTTCTTAGTGAAAAGTATATAAAGTTTTTTGTATAAAAAAATGACACAAAATAAAAAACACGCAGCACCACCTATTCGGCAGATTCATTGTAAAAACGTTTTATTATTTTTTAAAGATAAAAGATAAACAAAAGCAAAACTGATTTAGTCAAACACTTTTTTCTCGTTTTAAAATATCTTTCATTGTATATTTCAGAGATGAATGAATGATTGTATTTTTGTGTGATGTATTCAAAGATTTGACGCTGCATATTACATTTGCAAATAATGACATCTTTTCGGCCATTCTGAAAGAAAAAAACAAGACAGAAGATAAGTAGATATTTTTTTTGTGGGATGGAGAAAGGAACATGTTAATAACAGCTGAAGAATAGGAATAATCGAACGAACGTTTATTTGTTTTTATTATTATTTAAAATCATATTCTTTATTTATCTGTTTCTATGTCTTTGTTTCCCTGCCTTTTGGAAAAATGTCGTATCATCTTTATCAAACAGCGAACATTTGGCACGTTTTTCATTTTTACAAAACAATTAATTGCACGATCCTTCCAAAGTATTTTCCTTTTCTGTTTAAAAAGTGAATCTTTCGTTTAAAAAATTATTTAATAAATTGCAGCAATCATCAAAGCAAGATCTGACAAACGGAATTTAGATTGACAAGCTCCTGTCTCACTTTTATCGTCCCGGTTAGTGTAAGCATTCATTTAATTAACACATTAAACACATACGAGATTTTAAATAAAATTTCATTTTTTGTTTTCCGTCGGCGATTCGCACTATGTTTGTGTAAGGCGACTATTAAGAACATGGTTTCGGTCGAGTAAAATGATTTTGGGGCGAGTAAATTTTCCCTCGCTCTCGACTGCCGGTCGAGTGATTTCTTTTTCAAATCTCAAAGGCTGCTGAGATGTTGATTTAATGAACACTAACAAACTTTTACGGCATTGAATCTTTTCTCTAGAATGTGTATCTTCCGTTTGTTTCCTTATCTTCGTACACATTTCACACGTACACGTATATTTATCACCCTTGTACAGCTCATCCTAAATTCGAAATATGAGTGAAGATAAAAAATATTAAAATGAGAAATTTAATAGTTTTAGTAGTGTCAAACGGCATTGGTACATCAAAGTCTGTTTCCAGATGAATAGGAAGCGCAATAAACCTTGTGGGGTTTCATACATTGACACCCTCCCCCCCCCCACACACACGCATGGTCACTCGGCGTCCACGTGATGACTTGTTTCCCGCCTAAACGATGCTAATAAAAGCGAAACATCACGTGGTACGCTAGTTAGGATTTCGTCCCGGGACAAGAGCAGACATGTCTCCCTAACTCACACAAACACACGCGCACTAATTGCGGGTAGCAATTAGTGGCGCAAATTTCTTTTATTTTTCTTCTCCGACATTAACACTATGCACATTAACTTTCATTCAAACATGGACCTTACATAAAATAACTTCCTACACATAAATTCACAATTTTTCCAACCTTCGTCAGTAGAAATCCACAGACTGCCTAAGGCTACTACATTCGCATGTAAGTCTCTCTCTCTCTCTACTCAACGCACACACAGACACAGAACTTTGTCTTCTGTCTGACTTTCTTCATCAAGGATTTGAACTTTGAACTCTTTACGAAAATCTTAACAATTGTTACAAACCTCTCTTTCAGCTAGAGTAAAAACTTCATACATCGAATTTTGTTTCTACGAACAGACGAAGGGAAATGACTCTTTCCTTTTCACTTTCTTATGCATGCTCTCTCAACCCCATGTAACCTTTGTCAATATATTGTTTTTCTGGTTACTTTCGCCTTACTCGTTCTTTCTTATTGACTGTTCTATTTCACCAACCAGGTTGCGTCGAGTCGACTCATAAATCTAAATTAGTAAGTGGACCCTTCGTCCACTACAACCTTAGTAGCAATCCCTGATTGGTCAATTCATGATAACACCATTCAAGGAATTCAGCGTTCCAGGAATTAGAAATTCCCCGCAAAAACTTCTCCTCATTATATAAACAAATGCGTGCCTAGAAATCGTGACTAAGAAAGGAGAGAGCGAACAGCGAGATCGAACCAGCAACAAGCTCTAAAAGAATTAAAATTCAGACATAAGAAGAAAATTCTGTGTAAACTGAAGCACACGTAAAAAACACCAGTTTAACAATAAAAAGATTAAAACTTCTCACTCACCAAGCAAACAGCATCAAACAAATTGAAGATAATTCCAAAATATACCAATTAAAATTCACTTTGCTAGGGAGAAAAAAACTTCTACAAGACGACTACATCAATCGTAGTACAAAGCAAGAATTCGTCAAATTCATCAGATTATTAAAAAGAACAAATAATTCAACTTGCAATAATGCTTAAAGGTAGAGAACTCTTGTTTTCTAATATTTTTGCGTAACATTTTTCAAACAATTATTTTAAAAACATTTTAGAACATTAATTTCATGCTTAATTTGATACATGAACATTTCACTAATGTTATTAATAGAACTTGAACTCTAAATCTGCGTATAAAAATTCTACACATTCATTCTTTACACAGAAATTTGTAATACATATTTGTCTCTATATATTGTTGATTTATTATTGATCTTTTATTCAGAAAATTCTTCTTGACTCATTCAAAATAAATTTTGTTTATGAAGTTTATTTCACACGCAATTTTTTCTAATTCAACTCTAAACTTATTTATAAATGGAACTTGTGTGTGTGTGTGTGTGTGTGTGTGTGTGTGTGTGTGTTCGTTACCTATAGACTCCAAAACAGCTGAACCAATTTTCTAGAAAATTTGCACATTTGTACTATAAGCGTCTGCGAGTGTCCTTAACTAGGTTTTGTGTCGAGGTACCCTGGATAAATATCGAAAATCGATAATCGAAAAAATCGGGTTATAGAAGGAGTGGTCCGATTTTAATCAAATTTGATACACTCACAGACAAAGACATAAGAAACGATATTCAATCGGTTCAGCCGTTTTTGAATCTATAGGTAACGGACACACACGCACACAGACATATACATACACATACACACACACAGACAAAGTTCCATTTATAAATAAGTTTAGATTTTTTAATAAATTTTATGCAATGTAATCGATCCTAACTTGGCATCTTAATATGGCTTCCCTCTGTCTTTTCTACAAATATTTTTATGGCAACGGCTCTTTTTTTTTTTTTCGCTGGTGCTCTGACCACATGAATTCAAGCGTTCTACCGGACTGGCATCTAGGTCCCATCCTTTTACCGTTGAAATAGTTAAATGTAGCCACCTCTTCTACTCTAATTTTCTCGTGCTTCCTGCCTGGAATTCTTTCCGTTTTCTTGCTTCCCCGATAGGTACAATCTCCAAAAATTTAAATGCAACATCAATTGCTATCTTCTATCTTCTTGAATCTCGCTCATCTTTCATTTTTCCCACCTTTGGAACTCCCTTCCATTTTCTTGTTTCTCTGATTGCTACAATCTTCAAAAATTTAAATGCAACATCAATTGCCATCTTCTAACTTCTTGAATCCCACCCATCTTTTATTTTTTTTATTTAACATCCGCTGTACCCAGTCTTTTCTATGTGCACTAGCTTTCGTCTGGTTTGGTATGAAATAATTAAAAAATACAATCAGAGTAGAAAAACATAAACTACACCTTAAAAATAAATTTCTTCTTGTTTTTTGTTTTTTTTCGTTTGGCGGTGAGCATGCTTGTGTAATCTCTTCCCGTCGTTTAAGAGTTAGAAAGTTAAAGTGCTTTGTAGTGCAGTGGATATCGGAGCGGAACAAGAAATCGGAGAGCAGAGTTCGAACTCCACTTGAATTCTTTGCATTCACTTATACGCAAATATCATTGGAAAAGGTATTAACCCGTCACTTCTCTCCAGCAATGAATTAAATAACAGGACAGATTGGGTTCTATAGTCTTGGTTGGCAACCAGTCTACCGCCAAAAAATAATGGTAGCCTACTATGGGAAAATTTTCTGACCAGTCAGTCATGTTTCTTTCAAGACATGATCGCCCAATCGTATATCACACATGGGACTTTAGTGACTGAAGTAAGAACAACCTTCTTTCGTTCTTGCAAAATGCTTTAAAATGATGTTGACTTCAGTCACTTTCCCGTGTGCTTTTTCTGTAATTACTTTCAAGATAATTCTTCAGATGATCTCTTTGCTATGATACCTAGATTTTATGAATTTAAGCGCAGTACTAGATTGGCAATGAGGTCTCATCAGTTTACAGTTGAACTGGCTAGATGTAACCGTAAGCTCTCTACTATCAGTTTCTTTTCTTGAACTTCTCCCTTGTGGAACTCCCTCTGGCTTTTTGAAAAATTTAAATGCAATATCATTCGTTATCTACTGTATTCTGGATCACTTTTCTGTTGTCGCTCTTTGATAATGTTTATTCTTCTATTTTTTTTTTATTTTTTTTTACTCCCAGTGACACTTTGTGGATTATTAGTCACTTGACTGACTTGCATGGGTGAATTCAATTTTTCAAAAATGTTAAAAAGAAAAACGATGATAGATGGAAGCTAGTTGTGGAAAAAGTAAAAAAGAATACGATTAAGATGAGCTTGAAAACACATTCATTTTTTTAAAATGATGCCTGTTGAGTTTTCTTCAGCAAATAAAGTTGGTTAGTTGTTTTGTTTTATGGCAAATCAACCTCGGCGGGTCATTTATAGCCAACTAAACTTTATTTATTGTTGGTAATACCTTTTTCTTTCAAGAATTTATTGTTGTTTTATATAAGTTTTTGTGTCTCGTAATACATATTTCTTTTCCTTTTTCTTTCAAGAATTTATTGTTGTTTTATATAAGTTTTTGTGTCTCGTAATACATATTTCTTTTCCTTTTTCTTTCAAGAATTTATTGTTGTTTTATATAAGTTTTTGTGTCTCGTAATACATATTTCTTTTCGAGTATCAAGATTCATTGCGATTTGTTTTTAAGGGCAAAGTCCCCAAGTCCTACTCTTGTTATTTAATCCATAACTGGTGGGAAGGATTAATACCTTTCCCAAGGGTACCCGTGCTTAAGTGAATGCAGAGTATTCAACTGGAATTCGAACTCGGCTCAACGATTTCTCTTTCCGAGCCGATATCTACTGCACCACAACGCACATCCGTCACTAAACGCTCACAGCACCTGGTATTCCCAAGCGGTCACCCATCTAAGTACTGACCAGGCTCAACGTTGCTTAACTTCGGTGATCGAGCGAGAACCGGTGTATTCAACGTGAAAAGCCGTAAGCATAGCAAATAAGGACATCGAAGATAAGAATAAACAGAAGTTCTTTATCTTTTGGAACCGCCAAGAGAATTCTCAGAATAAATCAAATACATTTTTTAAAAAAGTACATTTACAGTTCGCGTCATATAAGTTGTCATTATGAATGGTTTGTTTGCATGTAAATTCTTTTTTTTTAAACCTACGTTAGTCATTTCGAATTTCTGAAAAAGGATTGTCTCCTTGCGTTTGCCTCCTACGACAACTGAGCTACACCGTGTGCTATCCCACGTGATACACATCCTCACTGAGTCAAGAGAGTAGTGGGAGGGAGAAAATGAAGCATGTTGCCAAGTAGGAATTACGATTACACTATTTACATTCAGTCAGTTAAGTGGCATACGTGATACACGCTTGGGCGATCATGTCTCGAAAGAGACACGACTGACTGGGCAGAAGAATATCACGCAGTAGGTTGCCATTGCTTTCTGCGGTAGACTGGTTGCCAACCAAGGCTATAGAACCCAATTTGTCCTGTTATTTGACCCATAGCTGGAGGGAAGAGACGGGTTAATACTTTTCCCAAGGGTATTTGCAACGAATTTTGAACTGTTATCCTCATATTTATTGTCATATCCACGACGTTTCGGCCGTTGTACGCTCAAGACTTCTTCAGGTGATATCCGTTGGAATGTTCCCAAGGACACATGACCGGTGGTTAAAAGCGTTGGTTGAAGTAATCCCAAAGTGACTTAACCGAAAAGAGTTTTGAGTTCAATCCCTGTCCACAGCAGTGGTGAGAAAAACTAATAGATTTGATTCAGTAAATGAAAAAAAAAAACAAAAAAAAAAACATCCAGATACATCTAGAAAAGGCTTGGCACGGGGAACTAAGACATTTTTCCCGTCAAATAAATAAAGGGTTCAGTTCGAAATTACAACGTATATTATATGACCTGAAGAAGGCCGAAGCGTACACGTCGTAAAATCTGATAATGAAGATGAGAACAAGAGTCCGAACAATGTAAATAGTCTATATAGCTACAATATCTCATCTCAGAAATATAGACAGATGTATGAATTACGAGTATAGTAATGATTTAGAAGTAACAAAATGGGCATGACGGAAAACTACGTCCAGCAGCAAAGGCTTCTGATTTGGAGGTTATGAGGAGCATGAAACCACCTCTTAATTGCTGTTGTTCCCAGGTTCACCCTGACTCTGAGTGGTAGCACCTCTTAGGGTCCCAGCAATGAGCAAAGAGTTAACCTCCAAACTGGGGTTAAAACACTATGAAAGTATAAAAATACACTTTTATAGAAATATATATACATATATAAATATACTTTTATAGAAAAATATACATTTTTGAAGGAAAATATTACCAACAATAAATGTTTGACGAAAAAATTATTACCAAAACGCATTTTTTAAGGAAAAAATTATTCTCAGCAAAACATTTTTGAATACAAAACTAGGAAAATTTTTATTTCTCTAAAATAAAAAAGAATAAAAGCAAAAAAAAAATTCATTAAAATCAGACTAAATCAACCTTCTCACTAAAACATACCTTAAAACCTCCCCTTTTTGACATTAATTAACCCACAGAGGGTGATATGCCGTTAAATAAAACTCAAACTCAAAATTAACGCAGGGTTAGAGGTCCTGTAAAGTGGCTCTGCGAAAGTAATCCAAATATAGCTAAACCGCTCGTCCCAGACGTTGAAATAATAAATAAATAAATAATTTGGGGGTAACAAATCACCCCATGTAACTAACGCGGAGTTAGAGGACATGTAATTTGGTCCGGCGAGACTAAGTGAAGTATCGCTAAAACACTCGCCCCAGATGTTGAAATAACTAACTAATTAAATAAATAAATAACTAATTTGGGAGTAACAAATCATCCAATGTAACTAACGCGTTAGAGGACCTGCATGTTATGGTTTGTTGATAAGGAGGGACATTGAGTAGAGGATGCAGGCGGTTATTATCTACGATCTGTGCTGGGATGGAAACTGGCTCGGGCTGCATCAAACTGTGGTCTCAGGGTTGCCAACCGAAAGTGCTTGCAGGGACAGCTATCCATGCGGGATATGGCACTACAAGAACCCCGATATTATACAACTGTTGATCAGAGCAGCCATTCTTGTCGCTACGCAAGAGTTAGGGCTCCTAACTACCAATCGGAAGCAGCAACCAGGAAACTGCCAACCCGGTACACTCACAATGATGAGACGTTGCCACCAACCAAACACATTGCAGGAAAATCACGGAAGCACCAATACTGAGGTCTGAGGAGAGAAAAGAGAAAGCCGGAAACCACATCCTAAACAGGGAACAAGGGATAAGTCTCCACTCATGTTCAATAGACGTGGGTGGAGTGTGAACCGGGCAATATAAAAAAGTTGTGGTGGTGAACTACTAAGATTGAAATTAGTGTGGGATGGTTGCAACTTTCTTTAACATATTCTTAAAAGTAAGTAATTTTTTTCGCTTAATTTTAAACTTTTCATGCTTAAGTGAGCGTTTGATTTTCTTTTTTAATTTGGCCAAAATTTGTTAGATTGTCGGATTAATTGTTTCCTTCTTTCTTTTTCGTAGCGGGCTCTTAGATTATATGTTTGAATTTTTTTTTCCTAGCGGGCTCTTGATTCTAGTTCCTTGTACCCCAAACTAACGCGGAGTTAGAGGACCTGCAAGGTGGTTCGGTGAGACTGAACCAAATATCGCTAAAACACTCGCCCCAGGTGTTGAAATAGCAAAGAAATAAATAATTTAAGGAGTAACAAATCACCCAATGAAACTGACGCGGAGATAGAGGACCTACAAGGTGGTTCGGTGGAACTGACCCAAATATTGCTAACCCCGACGCCGATGATGTAATAATAAATAAATAAATAAGTAATTTGAGAATAACAAATCACCCAATGTAACTGACGCGGAGTTAGAGGACCTGCAAGGTGGTTCGGTGGAACTGACCCAAATATTGCTAACCCCCACGCCGATGATGTAATAATAAATAAATAATTTGAGAATTACAAATCACCCAATGAAACTGACGCGGAGTTAGAGGACCTGCAAGGTGGTTCGGTGGAACTGACCCAAATATTGCTAACCACCACGCCGATGATGTAATAATAAATAAATAAGTAATTTGAGAATAACAAATCACCCAATGTAACTGACGCTGAGTTAGAGGACCTGCAAGGTGGTTCGGTGGAACTGACCCAAATAACACCAAAAAAACAGCCCCCCACCCCCGACGATGTAATAATAAATAAATAAGCAATTTGGTTATAAAAAATCGCCCAATGAAACTGACGCGGAGTTAGAGGACCTGCAAGGAGGTTCGGTGGAACTGACACAAATATTGCTAACACCCACGCCGATGATGTAATAATAAATAAATAAGTAATTTGAGAATAACAAATCACCCAATGTAACTGACGCGGAGTTAGAGGACCTGCAAGGTGGTTAGGTGGAACTGACCCAAATATTGCTAACCCCCACACCGATGATGTAATAATAAATAAATATGTAATTTGAGAATAACAAATCACCCAATGTAACTGACGCTGAGTTAGAGGACCTGCAAGGTGGTAAGGTGGAACTGACCCAAATATTGCTAACCCCCACGCCGATGATGTAATAATAAATAAATAATTTGAGAATAACAAATCACCCAATGAAACTGACGCGGAGTTAGAGGACATGCAAGGTGGTTCGGTGGAACTGACCCAAATATTGCTAACCCCCAAGCCGATGATGTAATAATAAATAAGTAATTTGAGCATAACAAATCACACAATGTAACTGACGCGGAGTTAGAGGACCTGCAAGGTGGTTCGGTGGAACTGACCCAAATATCACCAAAAAAACAGCCCCCCACCCCCGACGATGTAATAATAAATAAATAAGCAATTTGTTTAAAACAAATCGCCCAATGAAACTGACGCGGAATTAGAGGACCTGCAAGGTGGTTCGGTGGAATGACACAAATATTGCTAACACCCACGCCGATGATGTAATAATAAATAAATAAGTAATTTGAGAATAACAAATCACCCAATGTAACTGACGCGGAGTTAGAGGACCTGCAAGGTGGTTAGGTGGAACTGACCCAAATATTGCTAACCCCCACACCGATGATGTAATAATAAATAAATAAGTAATTTGAGAATAACAAATCACCCAATGTAACTGACGCTGAGTTAGAGGACCTGCAAGGTGGTTCGGTGGAACTGACCCAAATATTGCTAACCCCCACGCCGATGATGTAATAATAAATAAATAAGTAATTTGAGAATAACAAATCACCCAATGAAACTGACGCGGAGTTAGAGGACCTGCAAGGTGGTTCGGTGGAACTGACCCAAATATTGCTAACCCCCACGCCGATGATGTAATCATAAATAAATAAGTAATTTGAGAATAACAAATCACCCAATGTAACTGACGCGGAGTTAGAGGACCTGCAAGGTGGTTCGGTGGAACTGACCCAAATATTGCTAACCCCGACGCCGATGATGTAATAATAAATAAATAAATAAGTAATTTGACAATAACAAATCACCCAATGTAACTGATGCGGAGTTAGAGGACCTGCAAGGTGGTTCGGTGGAACTGACCCAAATATCACTAAAACAGCCCACACCCCCGACGATGTAATAATAAATAAATAAGCAATTTGGTTATAACAAATCGACCAATGAATCAGACACGGAGTTAGAGGACCTGCAAGGTGGTTCGGCGGAACTGACCGAAATATTGCTAACCCCCACGCCGATGATGTAATAATAAATAAATAAGTAATTTGAGAATAACAAATCACCCAATGTAACTGACGTCATAGGACCTGCAAGGTGGTTAGGTGGAACTGACCGAAATATTGCTAACCCCCACGCCGATGATGTAATAATAAATAAATAAGTAATTTGAGAATAACAAATCACCCAATGTAACTGACGCGGAGTTAGAGAACCTGCAAGGTGGTTCGGTGGAACTGACCCAAATATTGCTAACCCCCACGCCGATGATGTAATAATAAATAAATAAGTAATTTGAGAATAACAAATCACTCAATGTAACTGACGCGGAGTTAGAGGACCTGCAAGGTGGTTCGGTGGAACTGACCCAAATATTGCTAACCCCGACGCCGATGATGTAATAATAAATAAATAAATAAGTAATTTTAGAATAACAAATCACCCAATGTAACTGACGCGGAGTTAGAGGACCTGCAAGGTGGTTCGGTGGAACTGACCCAAATATTGCTAAACCCCCACGCCGATGATGTAATAATAAATAAATAATTTGAGAATAACAAATCACCCAATGAAACTGACGCGGAGTTAGAGGACCTGCAAGGTGGTTCGGTGGAACTGACCCAAATATTGCTAACCCCCACACCGATGATGTAATAATAAATAAATAAGTAATTTGAGAATAAAAAATCACCCAATGTAACTGACGCTGAGTTAGAGGACCTGCAAGGTGGTAAGGTGGAACTGACCCAAATATTGCTAACCCCCACGCCGATGATGTAATAATAAATAAATAAGTAATTTGAGAATAACAAATCACCCAATGTAACTGACGCGGAGTTAGAGAACCTGCAAGGTGGTTCGGTGGAACTGACCCAAATATTGCTAACCCCCACGGCGATGATGTAATAATAAATAAATAAGTAATTTGAGAATAACAAATCACCCAATGTAACTGACGTCAGAGGACCTGCAAGGTGGTTAGGTGGAACTGACCCAAATATTGCTAACCCCCACGCCGATGATGTAATAATAAATAAGTAATTTGAGAATAACAAATCACACAATGTAACTGACGCGGAGTTAGAGGACCTGCAAGGTGGTTAGGCGGAACTGACCCAAATATCACTAAAACAGCCCCCACCCGCGACGATATAATAATAAATAAATAAGCAATTTGGTTATAACAAATCGCCCAGTGAAACTGACGCGGAGTTAGAGGACCTGCAAGGTGGTTCGGTGGAATGACACAAATATTGCTAACACCCACGCTGATGATGTAATAATAAATAAATAAGTAATTTGAGAATAACAAATCACCCAATGTAACTGACGCGGAGTTAGAGGACCTGCAAGGTGGTTAGGTGGAACTGACCCAAATATTGCTAACCCCCACACCGATGATGTAATAATAAATAAATAAGTAATTTGAGAATAACAAATCACCCAATGTAACTGACGCGGAGTTAGAGGACCTGCAAGGTGGTTCGGTGGAACTGACCCAAATATCACTAAAACAGCCCCCACCCCCGACGATATAATAATAAATAAATAAGCAATTTGGTTAAAACAAATCGCCCAATGAAACTGACGCGGACTTACAGGACCTGCAAGGTGGTTCGGTGGAACTGACACAAATATTGCTAACCCCCACGCCGATGATGTAATAATAAATAAATAAGTAATTTGAGAATAACAAATCACCCAATGTAACTGACGCGGAGTTAGAGGACCTGCAAGGTGGTTCGGTGGAACTGACCCAAATATTGCTAACCCCCACGCCGATGATGTAATCATAAATAAATAAGTAATTTGAGAATAACAAATCACCCAATGTAACTGACGCGGAGTTAGAGGACCTGCAAGTTGGTTCGGTGGAACTGACCCAAATATTGCTAACCCCCACGCCGATGATGTAATAATAAATAAATAAGCAATTTGGTTATAACAAATCGACCAATGAAACTGACACGGAGTTAGAGGACCTGCAATGTTGTTCGGCGGAACTGACCCAAATATTGCTAACCCCCACGCCGATGATGTAATAATAAATAAATAAGTAATTTGAGAATAACAAATCACCCAATGTAACTGACGTCAGAGGACCTGCAAGGTGGTTAGGTGGAACTGACTCAAATATTGCTAACCCCCACGTCGATGATGTAATAATAAATAAGTAATTTGAGAATAACAAATCACACAACGTAACTGACGCGGAGTTAGAGGACCTGCAAGGTGGTTAGGTGGAACTGACCCAAATATCACTAAAACAGCCTCCACCCCCGACGATATAATAATAAATAAATAAGCAATTTGGTTATAACAAATCGCCCAGTAAAACTGACGCGGAGTTAGAGGACCTGCAAGGTGGTTCGGTGGAACTGACACAAATATTGCTAACCCCGACGCCGATGATGTAATAATAAATAAATAAGTAATTTGAGAATAACAAATCACCCAATGTAACTGACGCGGAGTTAGAGGACCTGCAAGGTGGTTAGGTGGAACTGACCCAAATATTGCTAACACCCACACCGATGATGTAATAATAAATAAATAAGTAATTTGAGAATAACAAATCACCCAATATAACTGACGCTGAGTTAGAGGACCTGCAAGGTGGTTAGGTGGAACTGACACAAATATTGCTAACCCCCACGCCGATGATGTAATAATAAATAAATAAGTAATTTGAGAATAACAAATCACCCAATGTAACTGACGCAGAGTTAGAGAACCTGCAAGGTGGTTCGGTGGAACTGACCCAAATATTGCTAACCCCCACGCCGATGATGTAATAATAAATAAATAAGTAATTTGAGAATAACAAATCACCCAATGTAACTGACGCGGAGTTAGAGGACCTGCAAGGTGGTTCGGTGGAATTGACCCAAATATTGCTAACCCCGACGCCGATGATGTAATAATAAATAAATAAGTAATTTGAGATTAACAAATCACCCAATGTAACTGACGCGGAGTTAGAGGACCTGCAAGGTGGTTCGGTGGAACTGACCCAAATATCACTAAAACAGCCCCCACCCCCGACGATATAATAATAAATAAATAAGCAATTTGTTTATAACAAATCGCCCAATGAAACTGACGCGGAGTTAGAGGACCTGCAAGGTGGTTCGGTGGAACTGACACAAATATTGCTAACCCCCACGCCGATGATGTAATAATAAATAAATAAGTAATTTGAGAATAACAAATCACCCAATGTAACTGACGCGGAGTTAGAGGACCTGCAAGGTGGTTCGGTGGAACTGACCCAAATATTGCTAAAACAGCCCCCCACCCCCGACGATGTAATAATAAATAAATAAGCAATTTGGTTATAACAAATCGACCAATGAAACTGACGCGGATTTAGAGGACCTGCAAGGTGGTTCGGCGGAACTGACCTAAATATTGCTAACCCCCACGCCGATGATGTAATAATAAATAAATAAGTAATTTGAGAATAACAAATCACCCAATATAACTGACGTCAGAGGAGCTGCAAGGTGGTTCGGTGGAACTGACCCAAATATTGCTAACCCCCACGCCGATGATGTAATAATAAATAAGTAATTTGAGAATAACAATCACACAATGTAACTAACGCGGAGTTAGAGGATCTGCATGGTCGTTCGGTGGAACTGACCCAAATATTACCAAAAAACAGCCCCCCACCCCCGACGATGTAATAATAAATAAATAAGCAATTTGTTTAAAACAAATCGCCCAATGAAACTGACGCGGAGTTAGAGGACCTGCAAGGTGGTTCGGTGGAATGACACAAATATTGCTAACACCCACGCCGATGATGTAATAATAAATAAATAAGTAATTTCAGAATAACAAATCACCCAATGTAACTGACGCGGAGTTAGAGGACCTGCAAGGTGGTTAGGTGGAACTGACCCAAATATTGCTAACACCCACGCCGATGATGTAATAATAAATAAATAAGTAATTTGAGAATAACAAATCACCCAATGTAACTGACGCGGAGTTAGAGGACCTGCAAGGTGGTTCGGTGGAACTGACCCAAATATTGCTAACACCCACGCCGATGATGTAATAATAAATAAATAAGTAATTTGAGAATAACAAATCACCCAATGTAACTGACGCTGAGTTAGAGGACCTGCAAGGTGGTTCGGTGGAACTGACCCAAATATCACCAAAAAAACAGCCCCCCACCCCCGACGATGTAATAATAAATAAATAAGCAATTTGGTTATAACAAATCGCCCAATGAAACTGACGTGGAATTAGAGGACCTGCAAGGTGGTTAGGTGGAACCGACACAAATATTGCTAACCCCCACGCCGATGATGTAATAATAAATAAAGAAGCAATTTGAGAATAACAAATCACCCAATGTAACTGACGCGGAGTTAGAGGACCTGCAAGGTGGTTCGGTGGAACTGAGCCAAATATTGCTAACCCCCACGCCGATGATGTAATAATAAATAAATAAGTAATTTGACATTAACAAATCACCCAATGTAACTGACGCGGAGTTAGAGGACCTGCAAGGTGGTTCGGTGGAACTGACCCAAATATCACTAAAACAGCCCCCCACCCACGACGATGTAATAATAAATAAATAAGCAAATTGGTTATAACAAATCGACCAATGAAACTGACGCGGAGTTAGAGGACCTGCAAGGTGGTTCGGCGGAACTGACGCAAATATTGCTAACCCCCACGCCGATGATGTAATAATAAATAAATAAGCAATTTGAGAATAACAAATCACCCAATGTAACTGACGTCAGAGGACCTGCAAGGTGGTTCGGTGGAACTGACCCAAATATTGCTAACCCCCACGCCGATGATGTAATAATAAATAAGTAATTTGAGCATAACAAATCACCCAATGTAACTGACGCGGAGTTAGAGGACCTGCAAGGTGGTTCGGTGGAAATGACCCAAATATCACCAAAAAAACAGCCCCACACCCCCGACGATGTAATAATAAATAAATAAGCAATTTGTTTAAAACAAATCGCCCAATGAAACTGACGCGGAATTAGAGGACCTGCAAGGTGGTTCGGTGGAATGACACAAATATTGCTAACACCCACGCCGATGATGTAATGATAAATAATAAGTAATTTGAGAATAACAAATCACCCAATGTAACTGACGCGGAGTTAGAGGACCTGCAATGTGGTTAGGTGGAACTGACCCAAATATTGCTAACCCCCACACCGATGATGTATTAACAAATAAATAGGTAATTTGAGAATAACAAATCACCCAATGTAACTGACGCTGAGTTAGAGGACCTGCAAGGTGGTTAGGTGGAACTGACCCAAATATTGCTAACCCCCACGCCGATGATGTAATAATAAATAAATAAGTAATTTGAGAATAACAAATCACCCAATGTAAGTGACGCAGATTTAGAGAGCCTGCAAGGTGGTTCGGTGGAACTGACCCAAATATTGCTAACCCCCACGCCGATGATGTAATAATAAATAAATAAGTAATTTGAGAATAACAAATCACCCAATGTAACTGACGCGGAGTTAGAGGACCTGCAAGGTGGTTCGGTGGAACTGACCCAAATATCACTAAAACAGCCCCCACCCCCGACGATATAATAATAAATAATTAAGCAATTTGGTTATAACAAATCGCCCAATGAAACTGACGCGGAGTTAGAGGACCTGCAAGGTGGTTCGGTGGAACTGACACAAATATTGCTAACCCCCACGCCGATGATGTAATAATAAATAAATAAGTAATTTGACATTAACAAATCACCCAATGTAACTGACGCGGAGTTACAGGACCTGCAAGGTGGTTCGGTGGAACTGACCCAAATATCACCAAAAAAACAGCCCCCCTCCCCCGACGATGTAATAATAAATAAATAAGCAATTTGTTTAAAACAAATCGCCCAATGAAACTGACGCGGAATTAGAGGACCTGCAAGGTGGTTCGGTGGAATGACACAAATATTGCTAACACCCACGCCGATGATGTAATGATAAATAAATAAGTAATTTGAGAATAACAAATCACCCAATGTAACTGACGCGGAGTTAGAGGACCTGCAAGGAGGTTAGGTGGAACTAACCCAAATATTGCTAACCCCCACACCGATGATGTAATAACAAATAAATAAGTAATTTGAGAATAACAAATCACCCAATGTAACTGACGCTGAGTTAGAGAACCTGCAAGGTGGTTAGGTGGAACTGACCCAAATATTGCTAACCCCCACGCCGATGATGTAATAATAAATAAATAAGTAATTTGAGAATAACAAATCACCCAATGTAAGTGACGCAGAGTTAGAGAGCTTGCAAGGTGTTTCGGTGGAACTGACCCAAATATTGCTAACCCCCACGCCGATGATGTAATAATAAATAAATAAGTAATTTGAGAATAACAAATCACCCAATGTAACTGACGCGGAGTTAGAGGACCTGCAATGTGGTTCGGTGGAACTGACCCAAATATCATTAAACAGCCCCCACCCCCGACGATATAATAATAAATAATTAAGCAATTTGGTTATAACAAATCGCCCAATGAAACTGACGCGGAGTTAGAGGACCTGCAAGGTGGTTCGGTGGAACTGACACAAATATTGCTAACCCCCACGCCGATGATGTAATAATAAATAAATAAGTAATTTGAGAATAACAAATCACCCAATGTAACTGACGCGGAGTTAGAGGACCTGCAAGGTGGTTCGGTGGAACTGACCCAAATATTGCTAACCCCCACGCCGATGATGTAATAATAAATAAATAAATAAGTAATTTGGGAATAACAAATCACCCAATGTAACTGACGCGGAGTTAGAGGACCTGCAAGGTGGTCCGGTGGAACTGATCCAAATATCACTAAAACAGCCCCCCACCCCCGACGATGTAATAATAAATAAATAAGCAATTTGGTTATAACAAATCGACCAACGAAACTGACGCGCAGTTAGAGGACCTGCAAGGTGGTTCGGCGGAACTGACCCAAATATTGCTAACCCCCACGCCGATGATGTAATAATAAATAAATAATAACTTGAGAATAACAAATCACCCAATGTAACTGACGTCAGAGGACCTGCAAGGTGGTTCAGTGGAACTGACCCAAATATTGCTAAACCCCACGCCGATGATGTAATAATAATTAAGTAATTTGAGAATAACAAATCGCCCAATTAAACTGACGCGGAATTAGAGGACCTGCAAGGTGGTTCGGTGGAATGACACAAATATTGCTAACACCCACGCCGATGATGTAATGATAAATATATAAGTAATTTGAGAATAACAAATCACCCAATTTAACTGACGCGGAGTTAGAGGACCTGCAAGGTGGTTAGGTGGAACTGACCCAAATATTGCTAACCCCCACACCGATGATGTAATAATAAATAAATAAGTAATTTGAGAATAACAAATCACCCAATGTAACTGACGCTGAGTTAGAGGACCTGCAAGGTGGTTCGGTGGAACTGACACAAATATTGCTAAGCCCCACGCCGATGATGTAATAATAAATAAATAAGTAATTTAAGAATAACAAATCACCCAATGTAACTGACGCGGAGTTAGAGGACCTGCAAGGTGGTTCGGTGGAACTGACCCAAATATTGCTAACCCCCCACGCCGATGATGTAATAATAAATAAATAAGTAATTTGAGAATAACAAACCACCCAATGTAACTGACGCTGAATTAGAGGACCTGCAATGTGGTTCGGTGGAACTGACCCAAATATTGCTAACCCCCACGCCGATGATGTAATAATAAATAAATAAGTAATTTGAGAATAACAATCACCCAATGTAACTGACGCTGAGTTAGAAGACCTGCAATGTGTTTCGGTGGAACTGACCCAAATATTGCTAAACCCCACGCCGATGATGAATAATAAATAAACAAGTAATTTGAGAATAACAAATCACCCAATGTAACTGACGCGGAGTTAGAGGACCTGCAAGGTGGTTCGGTGGAACTGACCCAAATATCACTAAGACAGCCCCCCACACTCGACGATGTAATAATAAATAAATAAGCAATTTGCTTAAAACAAATCGCCCAATGAAAGTGACGCAGAGTTAGGGGACCTGCAAGGTGGTTCGGTGGAACTGACACAAATATTGCTAACCCCACGCCGATGATGTAATAATAAATAAATAAGTAATTTGAGAATAACAAATCACCCAATGTAACTGACGCGGAGTTAGAGAACCTGCAAGGTGGTTCGGTGGAACTGACCCAAATATTGCTAACCCCCACGCCGATGATGTAATAATAAATAAATAAGTAATTTGAGAATAACAAATCACCCAATGTAACTGACGGTGAGTTAGAGTACCTGCAAGGTGGTTAGGTGGAACTGACCCAAATATTGCTAACCCCCACGCCGATGATGTAATAATAAATAAATAACTAATTTGAGAATAACAAATCACCCAATGTAACTGACGCGGAGTTAGAGGACCTGCAAGGTGGTTCGGTGGAACTGACCCAAATATCACTAAAACAGCACCCCACCCCCGACGATGTAATAATAAATAAATAAGCAATTTGGTTATAACAAATCGCCCAATGAAACTGACGCGGAGTTAGAGGACCTGCAAGGTGTTTCGGTGGAACTGACACAAATATTGCTAACCCCTACGCCGATGATGTAATAATAAATAAATAAGTAATTTGAGAATAACAAATCACCCAATGTAACTGACGCTGAGTTAGAGGACCTGCAAGTTGGTTCGGTGGAACTGACCCAAATATTGCTAACCTCCACGCCGATGATGTAATAATAAATAATTAAGTAATTTGAGAGTAACAAATCACCCAATGTAACTGACGCGGAGTTAGAGCACCTGCAATGTGGGTCGGTGGAACTGACCCAAATATCACTAAAACAGCCCCCCACACCCGACGATGTAATAATAAATAAATAAGCAATTTGGTTCAAACAAATCGCCCAATGAAAGTGACGCGGAGTTAGAGGACCTGCAAGGTGGTTAGGTGGAACTGACCCAAATATTGCTAACCCCACGCCGATGATGTAATAATAAATAAATAAGTAATCTGAGAATAACAAATCACCCAACGAAACTGACGCGGAGTTAGAGGACCTGCAAGGTGGTTCGGTGGAACTGACCCAAATATCACTAAGACAGCCCCCCACCCCCGACGATGTAATAATAAATAAATAAGCAATTTGGTTATAACAAATCGCCCAATGAAACTGACGCGGAGTTAGAGGACCTGCAAGGTGGTTAGGTGGAACTGACCCAAATATTGCTAACCCCCACGCCGATGATCTAATAATAAATAAATAAGCAATTTGGTTATAACAAATCGCCCAATGTAACTGACGCTGAGTTAGAGGACCTGCAAGTTGGTTCGGTGGAACTGACCCAAATATTGCTAACCCCCACGCCGATGATGTAATAATAAATAAATAAGTAATTTGACAGTAACAAATCACCCAATGTAACAGACGCGGAGTTAGAGCACCTGCAATGTGGGTCGGTGGGACTGACCCAAATATCACTAAAACAGCCCCCCACACCCGACGATGTAATAATAAATAAATAAGCAATTTGGTTCAAACAAATCGCCCAATGAAAGTGACGCGGAGTTAGAGGACCTGCAAGGTGGTTAGGTGGAACTGACCCAAATATTGCTAACCCCACGCCGATGATGTAATAATAAATAAATAAGTAATCTGAGAATAACAAATCACCCAATGAAACTGACGCGGAGTTAGAGGACCTGCAAGGTGGTTCGGTGGAACTGACCCAAATATCACTAAGACAGCCCCCCCACCCCGACGATGTAATAATAAATAAATAAGCAATTTGGTTATAACAAATCGCCCAATGAAACTGACGCGGAGTTAGAGGACCGGCAAGGTGGTTCGGTGGAACTGACCCAAATATTGCTAACCCCCACGCCGATGATGTAATAATAAATAAATAAGCAATTTGGTTATAACAAATCGCCCAAGGAAACTGACACGGAGTTAGAGGACCTGCAATGTGGTTCGGTGGAACTGACACGAATATCACTAAAACAACCTCCCCGAGGATGTAGTAATAAATGAATAAATAATTTGGGAATAACAAATCAACCTATATAACTGACGCGGATTTAGAGGACCTGTAAAATAATTCTGTGGAACTGACCGAAATATTGCTAACCACCACGCCGCCGATGTAATTATAAATGAATAAATAATTTGGGAATAACAAATCACCCAATGTAACTGACGCGGAGTTAGAGGACCTGCAAGGTGGTTCGGTGGAACTGACCCAAATATTGCTAAAACACCAACACCCACCCAACAATGTAATAATAAATGAATAAATAATTTGGGAATAACAAATCACCCAATGTAACTGACGCGGAGTTAGAGGACCTGCAAGGTGTTTCGGTGGAACTGACACAAATATTGCTAACCCCTACGCCGATGATGTAATAATAAATAAATAAGTAATTTGAGAATAACAAATCACCCAATGTAACTGACGCTGAGTTAGAGGACCTGCAAGTTGGTTCGTTGGAACTGACCCAAATATTGCTAACCTCCACGCCGATGATGTAATAATAAATAATTAAGTAATTTGAGAGTAACAAATCACCCAATGTAACTGACGCGGAGTTAGAGCACCTGCAATGTGGGTCGGTGGAACTGACCCAAATATCACTAAAACAGCCCCCCACACCCGACGATGTAATAATAAATAAATAAGCAATTTGGTTCAAACAAATCGCCCAATGAAAGTGACGCGGAGTTAGAGGACCTGCAAGGTGGTTAGGTGGAACTGACCCAAATATTGCTAACCCCACGCCGATGATGTAATAATAAATAAATAAGTAATCTGAGAATAACAAATCACCCAATGAAACTGACGCGGAGTTAGAGGACCTGCAAGGTGGTTCGGTGGAACTGACCCAAATATCACTAAGACAGCCCCCCACCCCCGACGATGTAATAATAAATAAATAAGCAATTTGGTTATAACAAATCGCCCAATGAAACTGACGCGGAGTTAGAGGACCTGCAAGGTGGTTAGGTGGAACTGACCCAAATATTGCTAACCCCCACGCCGATGATCTAATAATAAATAAATAAGCAATTTGGTTATAACAAATCGCCCAATGTAACTGACGCTGAGTTAGAGGACCTGCAAGTTGGTTCGGTGGAACTGACCCAAATATTGCTAACCCCCACGCCGATGATGTAATAATAAATAAATAAGTAATTTGACAGTAACAAATCACCCAATGTAACAGACGCGGAGTTAGAGCACCTGCAATGTGGGTCGGTGGGACTGACCCAAATATCACTAAAACAGCCCCCCACACCCGACGATGTAATAATAAATAAATAAGCAATTTGGTTCAAACAAATCGCCCAATGAAAGTGACGCGGAGTTAGAGGACCTGCAAGGTGGTTAGGTGGAACTGACCCAAATATTGCTAACCCCACGCCGATGATGTAATAATAAATAAATAAGTAATCTGAGAATAACAAATCACCCAATGAAACTGACGCGGAGTTAGAGGACCTGCAAGGTGGTTCGGTGGAACTGACCCAAATATCACTAAGACAGCCCCCCCACCCCGACGATGTAATAATAAATAAATAAGCAATTTGGTTATAACAAATCGCCCAATGAAACTGACGCGGAGTTAGAGGACCGGCAAGGTGGTTCGGTGGAACTGACCCAAATATTGCTAACCCCCACGCCGATGATGTAATAATAAATAAATAAGCAATTTGGTTATAACAAATCGCCCAAGGAAACTGACACGGAGTTAGAGGACCTGCAATGTGGTTCGGTGGAACTGACACGAATATCACTAAAACAACCTCCCCGAGGATGTAGTAATAAATGAATAAATAATTTGGGAATAACAAATCAACCTATATAACTGACGCGGATTTAGAGGACCTGTAAAATAATTCTGTGGAACTGACCGAAATATTGCTAACCACCACGCCGCCGATGTAATTATAAATGAATAAATAATTTGGGAATAACAAATCACCCAATGTAACTGACGCGGAGTTAGAGGACCTGCAAGGTGGTTCGGTGGAACTGACCCAAATATTGCTAAAACACCAACACCCACCCAACAATGTAATAATAAATGAATAAATAATTTGGGAATAACAAATCACCCAATGTAACTGACGCGGAGTTAGAGGACCTGCAAGGTGGTTCGGTGGAACTCACCCAAATATTGCTAACCCCCACGCCGATGATGTAATAATAAATATATCAGTAATTTGGGAATAACAAATCACCCAATGTAACTGACTCGGAATTAGAGCACCTGCAAGATGGTTCGGTGGAACTGTCACAAATATCGCTAACCCCGCCCCGACGATGTAATAATAAATAAAAAAATAATTTGGGAATAACAAATCAACCAATGTAACTGACGCCGAGTTAGAGGACCTGTAAAATGGTTATCTGTAACTGACCCAAATATCGCAAAAACACCACCCCGACGTTGTAATAATGAATAAATAATTTGGGAAAAACAAATTACCCAATGAAACTGACGCGGAGTTAAAGGACCTCCAAGGTGGTTCGGTGGAACTGACCCAAATATCGCTAAAACAACCCCCCGACGATTTCATAATAAATGAATAAATAATTTCAGAATAACAAATCACCCAATGTAACTAACGCGGAGTTAGAGGACCTGCAAAGTGGTTTGGTGGAACTGACCCAAATATAGCTAACCCCCACCCCGACGATGTAATAATAAATGAATAAATATTTTGCGAATTAGAAATCACCCAATGTAACTGACGCGGAGTTAGAGGACCTGCAAGGTGGTTCGGTGGAACTGACACCAATCTCGCTTAAACACCTCCCCCCACCGACGATGTAATAATGAATATATCAGTAATTTGAGAATAACAAATCACCCAATATAACTGACACGGAGTTTGAGGACCTGCAAGGTGGTTCGGTGGAACTGACACAAATATCGCTAAAAGACCGCCCCACGACGATTTAATAATAAATAAGTAATTTGGGAATAAAAAAATCACCCAATGTAACTGACGCGGTGTTAGATGACCTGTAAAATGGTTCGGTGGAACTGACCCAAATATGGCTAAAACACTCGCCTCAGGCGTTGAAATAACCAAGGAACAAATTATTTAGGAGTAACAATTCACCCAATGTTACTGACGCGGAGTTAGATTACCTGCAAGGTGGTTCAGTGGAACTGACCCAAATATCGCTAGAACTCCCCCTCTCCCCGACCATGTAATAATAAATGAATAAATAATTTGGGAATAATAAATCACCCAATGTAAATGGCGCGGAGTTTCCGGACCTGCAAGTTGGTTCGGTGGAACTGACCCAAATATCGCTAAAACACCCCCCGACAATATAATAATAAATGAATAAATAATTTGGGAATAACAAATCACCAAATGTAACTGACGTGGAGTTAGGTGACCTGCAATCTGGTTCGGTGGAACCCAGATATTGCTAAAACACCACCCCGACGATGTAAAAATTAATGAATAAATAATTTGGGAATAACAAATCACCCAATATACCTGACGCGGAGTCAGAAAACCTGCAAGGTGTTTCGGTGGAATTAATCCAAATATTGCTTAAACGCCCCCCCCCACCAGACGATGTAATAATAAATAAATAAATTACTTGTAAATAACAAATCACCCAATGAAACTGACGCGGAGTTAGAGAACCTGCAACGTGGTTCGGTGGATATCGCTAAAACACCCGCCCACTCGGCGATGTAATAATTACTGAATAAATAATTTGGTAATAACAAATCACCCAATGTAACTGACGCGGAGTTACAGGACAATGCAAAGTGGTTCGGTGGAGCTGACCCAAACATCACTAAAACACCCCTCCGACGATATAATAATAAATAAATAAGTAATTTGGGCATAACAAATCATCCAATGTAACTGACCTGGAGTTTGAGGACCTGCAAGGTGGTTCGGTGGAACTGACGCAAATATCGCTAACACACGCCCAAACCCGACAATGAATAAATTAATAAATAATTTGGGAATAACAAATCACCCAATGAAACTGACGCGGAGTTAAAAGACCTGCAAGGTGGTTCGGTGGAATTGACCCAAATATCACTAAACCCTCCCCCCGACGATGTAATAATAAATAAATAAATTACTTGTAAATAACAAATCACCCAATGTAACTGACGCAGAGTTAGAGGACCTGCAACGTGGTTCGGTGGATATCGATAAAACACCCGCCCTCCCGACGATGCAATAATTACTGAATAAGTAATTTGGTAATAACAAATCACCCAATGTAACTGTGGCGGTGTTAGAGGACCTGCAAGGTGGTTCGGTGGAACTGACCCAAATATCGCGAAAAAACACCCCCCCACGACGATGTAATAATAAATGAATAAATAATTTGGGAATAACAAATCACCCAATGTAACTGACGCGGAGTTAGAGGACCTGCAACGTGGTTCGGTGGATATCGCTAAAACACCCGCCCTCCCGACGATGCAATAATTACTGAATAAGTAATTTGAGAATAACAAATCACCCAATGTAACTGTGGCGGTGTTAGAGGACCTGCAAGGTGGTTCGGTGGAACTGACCCAAATATCGCTAAAACAACCCCCACGACGATGTAATAATAAATGAATAAATAATTTGGGAATAACAAATCACCCAATGTAACTGACGCGGAGTTAGGTGACCTGCAATTTGGTTCGGTGGAATCCAGATATTGCTAAAACACCACCCCGACGATGTAATAATGAATGAATAAATAATTTAGGAATAACAAATCACCCAATATAACTGACGCGGAGTTAGAGGACCTGCAAGGTGGTTCGGTGGAATTAACCCAAATATTGCTAAAACGCCCCCTACCCGACGATGTAATAATAAATAAATAAATTACTTGGAAATAACAAATCACCCAATGAAACTGACGCGGATTTAGAGGACCTGCAAGGTGGTTCGGTGGATATCGCTAAAACACCCGCCCTCCCGACGATGCAATAATTACTGAATAAGTAATTTGGGAATAACAAATCACCCAATGTAACTGTGGCGGTGTTAGAGGACCTGCAAGGTGGTTCGGTGGAACTGACCGAAATATCGCTAAAACAATCGCCCCAGGCGTTGAAATAATAAATACACATTTACGTTTCTGTTCAAGTCTGGTTTTCTGCTTTCAGAAATCAGTATTCGATTGAGTTTCAATATTTTTCATTGACGGTTCCATAAAATATTCCAGGAATGCAGTGAAGAAATTTTGCTTGCATGTTTTTGTTACAATATTATTTGGCATACATTAGCTACCATTTAAGCGAAACATCATTTGATAGTGGATAATACATTTGCATTCAGTAAATCTTCCAGTCATCTCAGTTTTCAACTTAGTTTACTTTGTTCCCAAATCGTATTTTTGTTAATTCTACTTGTCTTACCCTGTCTGCCAAGCCAACTGAAACTGTAACAACCTGGGAACAAGACGACGCACAACAAACAGAAGTCTTGGTACATGATTACAGTTGCTATGCATATTTGTGACACACTGTTTGCTCTCAAATGTAAAGTCGATATCTATCTATCTATCTATCTATCTATCTATCTATCTATCTATCTATCTATCTATCTATTGTACTTAATACTATATATATATATATATATATATATATGTATATATAGTATATTAGTACTATGTAGTACTTAGTACTATATATATATATATATATATATATATATATATATATATATATATAGTACTTAGTTTGTTTCTGTTTTTATTTCCCCTTTTTTCCCCTCCGAGTTTGTTCTCGGTTTGATTTTGAGACGAACTGAAATATATTATAACATAACAATTATTAGTATTAACATTATTATTACTGTTATTATTATTATTGTTATTATTACCATTATATATATATATATATATATATATATATATATATATATATATATATATAGCCGTTGCCTTGGATATCGCCAAAGCGTTCGACAGGGTCTGGCATGCTGGTCTCTTGTGCAAACTGCGGAGCTACGGGATAACTGGACATCTGTTTGACCTCATCCAGTCATTCCTCTTTAACCGCACATTGAAGGTATTATTAAATAGGCATGCCTCCCAAAACTACCATACGAACGCGGGCGTCCCTCAAGGTTCTATCCTAGGTCCCACGCTCTTTCTGATCTACATTAATGATCTCCCCGACGCCATTAGATCCCAAGTTGGCATGTATGCCGATGACACAACAATCTACTCTCGCATCGATCAAAAACCAGGTGTGGACGACAAAAAGGACCTCCAATCCGTAGTGGCCTGGGGTAGGAAATGGCCAGTAAATTTCAATGCCTCTAAAACGAAGCTGTTATCAACTAACCACCATAGACAATCGCATCTACCTCCCATTAGCCTCTCAGAGAGTAAAATACTACGCCTCCTTGGCCTTACATTTTCGGCGGACCTCAAACGGAATGACTATATCGAATCCATTGCCAAATCTGCTGCTATGAAAGTCGGCTCTTTGTGCAGGGCCCGGAAGTTTGTCCCACCTGAATCTATTCTGCACATATACAAATCTACCATCCGCCCGTCTATTGAATATTGCTGCCATATCTGGTCGGGTGACCCTGCTGCTCTCCTTGGGCTTCTTGACAAAATACAAAGGAGGATCTGTAACGTGGTTGATACTGACTTGGCAGACCGGCTGCAACCACTCTCTCACCGGCGTGATGTGGCTTCCCTGTGCCTCTTCTACAAGTACTTTCATGGCTTCTGCTCCGATGAGCTTGGATCACTGGTGCCGCCTAAGCACGAATTTACACGAGATACTAGATTAGCAACTAGGTCCCACCCTTTTACAGTTAAACAAATAAGATGTAACCGTAAATTCTACTCCAACATCTTCTTTTCTCGCGCTTCCCGCCTGTGGAACTCCCTTCCACAAGTCTGCTTTCCCGACAGCTACATTCTCCAGGTGTTTAAATGTAGGGTCAATAGACACCTCCTATCACACTAACTCCCACTTATTCTCAGAACACTCTCATTTACCCAACCCTCATTCTCGGTATCCTTACCCGCCTATCACCCACCCTCTGACATTTCCTATATTTAACCATTCTCGGTATCCCTACCCGTCTATCACCCACCCTCTGACATTTCCTATATTTAATCATCCTTTCTTCACTCTATGTAGCCCCCTGCGCAGTAGTGGCAGTGACATGCCTTGCTCGGGGAGAAACGCTTATAAAAAAAATATATATATACATTTCAGTCTGTTCATATATATCTCAGTCTGTCTATATCTATCTATCTATCTATCTATCTATCTATCTATCTATCTATCTATCTTAGCCTGTTCCCATCTATAATATTTCTGTCTAAAATGTATATATAGATTGGTTCATATAATTTCTTTCTCACTTTATATCGGTACATGGAGTTGGTATATATATATATATATATATATATATATATATATAAACGTATATATATATATATATATATATATTCAGAGCATATGTTTCATTGATTGCATCTTACCATAAAGACTACGTTTCATCGATCGAATCTGACATCAATAATGTCTTTATGTCATTCCTTGTAATTGGACACTGACCAACTGACCAAGCCTTCTTGTTCACAGCTGTTTAGCATCAGACAACTATAGACAATAACAACGGTCCAATCAACCCGTGAGCAAGCACTCACATATTTACAAACACCTTACCCACCACACACACGTGCAAATATATATATATATATATATATATATATATATATATATATATGCGTTCATGTCCATGGATGGACCTTAACGAGAATTAAATACCCTTTTCTGAAAGCCGTTCCTGTATCGGCTTTATGCTGATAGCCTTTTGTTTTCTTCTTGTGCAACACTCTTGAAAACCGAGCCACTTGATGGCCTAATAAGTTCGCCGTTCTCCGATTGTCCAAATACGATATCCCTTTGGTGAAGAAAAGATAATGTTTCCGTCGTTGTCATTTGCATATTCATGAGCGTCGTATCCCTTTCCCCCATCCTGCCCTCAAAACCGCTACCTTTTCATTTTCTACTTCTTTCTAGCACCGCCAAAACTTTCTCTCTTTCTGTCCGAATAAAGTTTGCCTTGCATTTGAGAGATATCGGATTGTAATGGTTGTCTAGAATTTCACTTACTAAAATAATTACACCAGATTGAGAAACGGGGAAAACGTCTACTTTTGAAACCGTTGCTTTAAATAAAGCGAAGTCGAATCTCGTAATCGTCTGAAGACACCGTAATCATAATTCAGGCATTCCCCGTCTGGACTGGTTGATAAAGGGAATTCTTGTTTTATTTATTAATCATTTCTCCTTTGAAGCCGATTAGTTTGATGCTGAAACAAATTTGTATTATGCAAAAATCCATTCAGTAGTCTATCAACGTTTTACAGGAAATAAGAAAATTTCTACTTCATTTGTACTTAAGATTCTTTTCGTTATCTGTGTGTCTTTTAAATGTCACTGTCATATCAGGTTTTATAAATACAACTTCAATTCTCAAAAAAGATGTCTCTGTTCACAACTCACGTTTTTAATTTCCAGTGATTAATTGATGCACAATGCTAATTACATATTTTCTTTTCTTTATGTGCCGTGTTCCATCAGGACATGACTCTCCACAATTTCCTGTCCTTTATAGCTCTTAATAAATGTCTTTTTGTTATTTATCCCAAACCTTGTTCCGCCATCCATTGACTTAAGCTCACTAAGTATAACATGCGTTGCTTTCTTCTGTCCCTCTTACCTTCAATCTGTCCTGTTGATATCAATATCAGGTGTTCATGACTCTCCACAATTTCCTGTCTTTTTGAGCTCTTAATAAATGCTGTTTTTTGTTATTTCTCCTAAACCTTGTTCTACCTTTACTCAAGCTTTGTAAGCATGTTTTACAATGTTTTTCTATGTCTCTTTTGCTTTAAATCTGTCCTGTAAGAATCAGATTTTCCAAGCCTTCTTTCCTCACTATGTGCCCTAGAAATTTTAACCGTCTCTTCCTGATGATAAGTATAAGTTTCCTTTTTGTCTCTATTTTCTCTAAAACTTCGCCTTTGCTCACATGATATCTTCAACGGCCTTCTATAGAATTCAGTCAGTTAAGTGCCATACATGATACACGCTTGGGCGATCATGTCTTGAAAGGGACATAACTGGGCAGAAGATTTTTCTGCAGTCGGTTGCCATTACCTTCTGCGGTAGACTGGCTGCTAACTCGAATACAGAACTCAATCTGTTCTGTTATTTGACTCATAGCTGGAAGGAAGAGGCGGTTACCTTTTTCAATGGCATTTGTGCGTAAGTGAATGCAACGAATTCAACTTGAATTCGAACTCGGCTCCACGGTTTCTTGTTTCGAGCCGATATCCACTGCACCACAACATATCGGATTTGGAGAATGAGAATTCAGTACAATTATGCTTCTGAAATAATAGGATTTGACTGCCTGGCATTTATTATGCAAATTGCTGGACATATTTAAAAACAACACTCAGAAATATACAGATTTCTTTTCTCATGGATACCCAGCGTTGTCCGAATTAAATAATTTAAAATATAAGAACAAAGGGGGAATAAATTGCAAAAGTTTTCAGCATCGTTCACAGATTTCATTAGTCTCTGGAGCAAGAATTCCTCTCTCATGTATACATAGATTTATATTTTTTTAAAGCATAGCTCCCCCTATAAAAGCCCGAGAGACACTCTTCTTGGGAGTCGATTCTCCATAGCAGTGGTTCGCGACAAGAAGCTCTTCGAGTGAAACTGACTTTTCATTGGTGGAATACGGAGGAAATGTGGGCGGTTTGCTACAATGTCAGTAGCATGGTGGGTCCTTGCAATCAAAGAATGAACTTTGTCCGCGTACTTTTCATGGTAGTAGCGATAGAGTAACGAGAGGCTCTCCGGCCTTCGGGCTGGGGTCACCAGTTTAAGACCAGTTTAGACCGGTTTTGAGCCTATCCAACTCGGTGGATAGGTAATGTTTTCACCAGTACCTGGGCGTACGCGCTCAGGTTCCCCACGTTAAAAAAGACCTTGTGTCACATCTCTCTCAAGTGAGGGAGAAGGGTAAATATTGGAGTAACGAGAGGCTCTCCACATCTCCCGGTTAAAAGGCGGAAAATAATTCGTCAATAAACGAACTCAGAGGCGTTTTTAACGTCTATCAAAACTGGAAATTGAGGATTAGGCAGCTCTTGTCCAATTATAACTTCTTCTTCTTCTTCTATGTGCCTTGTCCCTTCAGGACGTAGGCGATCATGGATCTCCACGTCTCCCTATCCCTTGTGGCTCTTAGTATGTTTGCTCCTGATGCTCCTGGCAACCCCCGTTCCGTCATCCACCTGATCAGTCCCTGCAAATATGTTATCCGCTGCCTTCCTCTGTCTCTCCTTCCTTCTATCTGACCAGTCAGTATCAGGTTCTCCAGGCTTTCCTTCCTCATTACATGTCCCAGGAACTTCAGTTGTCTCTTCCTGATGCTCAGCATCAATTTCCTTTTTGTTGCCATTCTTTCTAACACTTCGTCGTTGCTTGTATGCTCAGTCCACGATATCCGTAGCATCCTTCTGTAGAACCACATTTCGGCCGCTTCCAGTTTTGTCCTCATTTTCGATGATATTGTCCAGCATTCACAGCCGTACTGAAGAACTGACATCACGTAGCAGTCTAGCACTCTTTTCTTCGTTTCTATTGAGATCTTCCTGTGTGTTAGTATTTTGCTCATCTTCTGGAACGCGTCCTTTGCCATGCCAATTCGCCTTCGGATCTCCGTGTCGCACTTTCCATCTCCTGTTAGAACACTTCCTAGGTACTTAAATTCTTGGACTTGTTTGATTCTGTTATCCCCCACCTGTATTTGGCATTTTGGGTTGTATCTTTTGCTGATGACCATGCACTCAGTTTTCTTAAAGTTTATTTGTAGTCCCATCTTGTCACTCTCCACTGCTACTTTCTGTATGAGATCTTGCAGTTTCCTTTCCGTGTCCGCAATCAGTACTGTATCGTCCGCGTATCTTATGTTGTTCAGGTTGTGGCCTCCAATAATAAATCCTGGTGTGTCATCTAGGGTCCTCAAAATATTCTCGCTGTATAGGTTGAACAAATCCGGTGAAAAGACACAGCCTTGTCTTACGCCTTTTTCTATCTTTGTGTATCTACTGAGGTCGTTACCTGTCCGTATGCAGAACTACCGTACTCAATTTAAAGCTTGATCTGTCTCTTTTAAAGTTAGAGAATAACATGAAGGGTCAGGTAATTACTGGAGCCGTAGAGGATGTCAGTAATTTTACCTGCATCTTTGGGGGTAAAACGTATATAAGAGTTTCATTCGAGGTCAAAGTAGAGTTTAACCCTGGAACAATAACCATCAATTAAAGTTACACCACTGCTAACTATGGGTATATCATACCCGATTTTGAAAATATCAAAAAATATTAAATATAAATCTCTATTTGAAATGCTTTACATGCAGGCACTTCAAAATTGGTACTTTGAGTTAACATTAATAAGAACTGAAAAACATATTATTTACGTAAGAAAATCAGGTACTGAAAATTTCATTTTTTTTTAATCATTTCATCCCGAGCAAGGCGGAAATGCCACTGATGTGCGGGGGGATACATAACTGTAAAAAAATTAATTAGAAGAAAGTGAGGAGTACAGTCCAGTTAGAAAAGAGCAATAGAAAGATGAGAATGCAGGTGTGATGACAGTTATATAGGTGGAGGGAAAGGGAAGGATATACGGTGTGGGGAGAGAGGTAGAATCCAGTGGTTAATAGATAAGTATTGACATTGCATTTCAGTTCTTGGAGGTTGTAGCCATCAGGAAAGCAAGAATATGGGAGAGAGTTCCACAGGCGGGAAGTGCGAGAGAAGAAGCCGCAGAAGTAGAATTGTCGTCTGCATTTGGCTAACCTAACTGTGAATGGGTGGGACCCAGTTGCCAATCTGGTTGCACGAGTAAACACCTGTTGTGGAGGCACCAGTGACTTAAGTTCGTCCGAGCAAAAGCCATGACAGTATTTATAGAACAGACAACGGGAGGCCACATTTCGTCGGTGGGGAAGTGGCTGCAGTCGAGCTGCCAAAAAAAAAAGGCAGCATTCTAGGGTACTATATGATTTGGATGTGCGTTGTGGTGCATTGGATATCGGCTCGGAACTAGAAATCGGGGAGCCAAGTTCGAATTCCAGCCGAATTCATTGCATTCACTTACGCGCAAATACCCTTGGGAAAGGTATTAATCCGTCTATTCCTTCCAGTTATGGGTTAAATAACAGGACAGATTGGGTTCTATAGCCTTGGTCGGACCCAGTCTACCGCAGAAAGCAATGGCAACCTACTGCGAGGAAATCTTTTGCCCAGTCAGTCATGTCCCTTTCGAGACACGATCGCCCAAGCGTGTATCACGTATGGCACTTAACTGACTGACTATATGATTAGTGTTCTCGGGTTAAGTTCCACTATAAATTTTCAGTGAGATTAAGATATTTTGGCCATGTCACTCAGTTAATATTCTTTTTCTGAATAATGAGGGGGGCGCTCTATTTAAAACTACTTCACTTATACGTATCAAAAATGTAATAATAATAACAAGGTGGGCGTAATAAAAAATTTTTTCCTTTATTTCGGTTTCCAAATATTAGAGACATTTAGGAACAAATGCCTATCATGCTATAAAAATCTCGTCTTCTCAACCTTCTTCTTCTTCTTCTTCTTCTTCTTCTTCTTCTATGTGCTCTGTCCCTTCAGGACGTAGGCGATCATGGCCTTCCACGTCTCCCTATCCCTGGTGACCTCTTAACACGCTTTCTCCTGTTACACCACGCAAACCTCGTTCCATCATCCACCTGATTAGGTCCTTCAAATATGTTATCCGTTGCTTTCCTCTGTCTCTTTTTCCCTCTATCTGGCCTGTTAGTATCATGTTCCCCAAGCCCTCCTTCCTCATTGCATGTCCCAGGAACTCAGGTGCTCAGTATTAATTTCCTTTTCGTTTTCATCATTTCCAAAACCTCATCATTGCTCACATGTTCGATCCCTGATATCCGCAGCATCCTTCTGTAAAACCACATTTCAGTTGCTTCAAGTTTTACCTTCATCTTTGATAATATTGTCCAGCATTCATTGCCATATTGAAGAACTGATAACACATAGGAATCCAGTACTCTCTTTTTTGTTTCTAGTGAAATTGTTGTTTAATATTTTACTCAACTTCTGAAATTCTTCCTTCGCCATGTCAATTCGCTTTCCGTTCTCTGTGTCGCACTTTCCGTCTTCTGTTATAACACTTCCCAGGTATTTACATTTTTGTACCTGCTTGATTGTAGTATCCCTGACATGTATTTGGCATGTTGGGCTGCCCTTTTGACTGATGACCATGCATTCGGTTTTAGGACGCAAGATTAAATTTTTTTAAAATCGCGGCACGATCCGACATTGTTTTCTGCTACCTCAAACTTCAAGTGTAATTCAAACTTTGCTGGACTGAGACAGACTCTGGGTTCGAGTGGTCAAAAGCAGGCAGGATCTGATAGTGGTTACATCTTTTTTTTTAATAATATCGTGCCAAGTAAAGCATTTTACTTCTACTGTTTTACCACTCAAACCCAAAGTCTGTCTCAGCCCAGCAAATTTTCAATTACACTTGAATCCTTGATCAAGTCAGCGACCAACTGACGTTACTAAACTGTGACATTCTTCCATTTTGATTCTTTTCAAGACTTTAACGCAGCCTCTTGTTTTTTCTGGCAGATTAATACTTCAGTCTCCTCTTCAGGAAATAAAATCAAGGCTTTAGTGTGTTAAGCTTCGTTGATTGAGTTGGAGAGTCTATAATTGCCTACTTTATTCTCCTGACGAAAACTTTTGTTGTGTTGGCAGTATGTTTTTGGTCATTGTCCTACTGCATTGTAAACTTCGTCCTGATTAGTTTGGAAGCATTGTACTGTAAATTGACAGACAAAATATTTCTGTAGACGTCTGAATTCATTCTGATGCTACCATGATGAGCTACACATGACAGAGAATGTTTCAAAAGTAGACATGCAAGCCCAAGTCAAAACACTGTCTCCACCATGCTTCAAAGATGAGCTTGTATGCTATGGGCCATAAGCAGATCCTTTTTTCTTTCGGCCTTTCCATCACTTTGGTAGTGATTCTCATCAGTCCATAAAACCTCCTTCTAAAACTTTTGTCGCTCCTCTCTGTACTTCCTTTCAATTGGATTTTGACTGCTGATGACTGGTTTGTATTTTATGCTGTGGCCTCTATATTTCTGCTCTAGAAATCTTCTTTGAACGATGGATTGTGAGACATTCACTCCTGCACTGTAAAGTCTGTTGGTGATAGAGCCGCCTTAACAGCATTATGGGCCCCTGGGCAACCAGAATGTTAGGTGCCCTACGACAACCACTCACAGGAATTAAATATTAATTGTCGATAACATTAGACATATATTTATTTTATTGGCGCTTTTACAAAACTGGTGTTATTTTTTAAAAAAACATGCCAAACAGCGACAAATAATCAACATGATAAACATTTGAACAATGTACAAGGCTTGAAAAACACAATAATACTCAGTAAGCCATTCTCATTAGATAGCACAGTATGAAATTATTACGAATTTTCTATTATAAGAAACATTTTTGATATTTTTAGAGAATTGCTTTATTATTGGCTTGAAGTCAGTTGTCTTCATGAATGGGAAGTCATTTTCCATGCACATCAGTAAAAGCCAGTTGAAGCGATGCTGCTCTATTGTGCTACGAAGCAAATTTTCTCTCTTGAAAAAGAACATTCTTCTGTACAGTTGGCCACCACTATGCACATGAACACTCTGACTGCAATTTCAATATTCGGGAATACAAATTTCAAACTTTCCAAAATTATTTTCTGTACAGTGCACGGAACGTCTCACATTTTCATCAGAAACCGTGTGTAACACTGCCACCCGGCTGGCTGGTTGATTTGGTCGCTCGCTCGGGAACGGATCCTGCTGCGATGATGTCGAAACTGTACCAGTTATGTTGACGCTTTCTCGCCGCTGCTGCTGGTCGTGATGATCTCGTCACAGAAGCTGGTCCTCAAGACGTCTATTACAACAACGGACTCACTGCCTACGTTGTGATTTGATCTCAGAAATTCGCGTTGTGCAAATTCAGTAGCCGTACCAGACCGGACATTTGTGTACACTTGTGGTTAAAATAAAATAAACACGGCACAAAAAAAAAAAATGAATAAGGTCAAAGACGCCTGGAGAGTTACGAAGAAAGTCTTCATAAAAAAAAAATTAGTTACATAAGCAGATAATACAGTTGTCGGAATGCCAGTTTACAACGGAGAGACAGGGTTCGTTTTCAAAATATCAGAGCTTTCCATCCTCAAATAGAAATGTCTTTTCTAAGTTTTGTTAAAGTAATCAGAGCTCTTCAAATTTTCATTAAAGTCTTTTCACATATTTTCGGGTTTTTATCGGAGTTTAACGGAATTTACCGAAGTAGAGCGAACGAGGAATCAGAAATTTCAATTCTCCACATAACTTTTAAAACAATAACGTTCTTTCGGATTCCTATTGGAGGCGCATTATTGAACATTAACTCTTTAAGTTAATCGGCGGCAGGCTTCATCCGACATTAACTCTTTAGCCATAAGTTCTGTGTTAGGCGACCAGTCGTGGGTCGTGGCTTCCCAGTTGGGAACCCTTTCCACAGTCGTTACATTTCGACTGCAATTTCAAAAACTACCCAGCCAACTAATTTTTCTCGCTGAGTTTCCATTTTAATAGCCATCCCCAATTCTCTCGGGGGATCTAGCCTACTAAAAGCTTTTGAAAAATGAGATTATTTTCCACCCACACTATTTGCGGGGAGCCATGGCTCGACGAATGAAATATCAACAGCTCACATGACGTAATGTCTTTCTGTCTTTCAATCCTACAATCTGTTCCCAGGAATGAGGATCTAATCCTTCCTGACCTCATCAAGTAAATCCTGACATTTTGTTATAGCTACTTACATATTACAAAATTTTAACTAGCCCAAAACAATTTGTTTCGAACACAAAAAAGAAGAAAAATTATATTTTTCTCTCTTTTTCCCAACTGTTAGCCAATTTTTCTATTACCCGGATTTTGCAAGTACATGATAGTATTAAAAATTGTTTTTTTTTTACATAAGCTCACATCTCGGATTACAATAAACCACAACTAATAAGACCACTAATATTAATTTCTCTCTCACCGTTGTATTAAACCAAAAGAAATATATATATATATATATATATATATATATATATATATATATATATATATTTATATATATATATCAACGGGGAATAGTGTCACACATGTATTGCTTAAAATAGTCAAATTCACTTTAAAAGATCACCATAATTCAAGTCTTTGTGATACATTAGCCAGATATTCACACTTTTTCTTTCACAAGCAAAGGTTTTCAATTCACTGAAGAAAGAAAAATTTCTAATCTATGAATAAGCCTCTGCAGATTTTACCTGTTCAAAAATTACAGTGTTCAAAGTTTAGCTAGTTGCAATAATTCTGTTTTTTAAATAAGTAAAATTCTTCATCAAAATTGGGTGAAGAAAGAAATTCTTCAACAGAAAACGATATTTTTATACAAACACAAACATAGAGTCAGTTTTCTTTAAAATTTTCTGAAGATAAATAGGAATTAATACCTTTGTTGTTGCTGTCATGAAAATAAAATTGAATGAGAAAATGGTTTGTTTTAGTTAAGAAAGCTGAAATGCTGTTTTAGTTTTGAAATGAGCATAGAAACTTATGACGAAGTCTCATTCTGTCACCATTGCGAAAAAAATATAAAAAATAAAAAGTAGGTGAAAGAAAAGGGGAATAAAGAAATGCTATCAACACTAGAGTTTTATAAATTATATTATAATTTATTGACAGAAGTAAAATATAAATATATTGCAATTAAACATTCAATAAAATATTGATTCAGCCTAAGAGAAATTTACGAATTAAATCAAACCAGAGAAAAAAAATGAAACATAATATTGCCTAAAACAGAAAATCAACAGTAGTCTTGGTCACAAATATTAAAAGATAAAAATGAGAGTTTTATAAATAAAAATAGACCCCAAATTTAGGTATATTTCTCTCTGAGCCGTTTCTCATTAGCTATTTTCTCTCGTTTCTTTCTTTCTCCCTTGTTTTTCCTTTCTGTTTTTTTATTTCCATTCTGTCCTTCACTTTTCTCTTTCTTTTTTCTCTCTTTTTTGATTTATCATACAGTTTTTTCATCTTTCCTTCCTATTTACTCCGTGCAGAATTTTTTTCCAAAATGTAAGTGAATTTTCATAGATTTTCTTTTAAGAAATAACGTTTATTACCATCATTATTAATTACCTGATTAGATATTGTTATTTCAATGTAGAAATAAAATGTACAATTGTGTAGTATATTGTAGTTTGTACATGTTCTAAAGTATAATTTATAATAAATATTCATTGGTCTATTTTTATATTGAGCACTGTTTTAAATTAATATTTTGAACGTTGACGTTGCAAACATTTTCTTCGTTCCATATATATATATATATATATATATATAACACCGTTACAAAAGCGTTCTTAAAAAGAAAAACGGTAAAAGGTAAAATCAGTTATTAAAAATCGCCTGAAGACACCACTCATGGTAGAAACCTGGGTAGCGAAATAACTCGTTTAAAAATGGAATATATATATAATCATATAATTATGAATTAAAAATACATTGCGACACAGAAAGATCATTTTCACAACCAACATCGCCTGATGACGAGATTCTATCTCGAAACAGAAATTTCCGTGACGCAATGTACTTTTAATTTATAATTATATGATTATATTATGCTCTACAATATTTATTGTATTCAGCACTGTTTATAAAAAAATAAATTCGAGGGAACTCAAAATCATAAAACCTTGGCTCCTTTTTATCTGGACTTTGGATTTATATATATATATATATATATATATGGACCCGGTATGGGACCATAAAATGATGAGTCAAAACGGTGGTAGGTCAAGAACATATATTACGTCAACAAGAGATACAAACAGATACAAAGAGATACAAAGAGAAAGAGTAATAATAGCTTGGCTACAAGTGGCAGACAGACAGACAGACTAGGCTGAGCTGAACTGAAGTCATACTGGAAACAAGTGTCTCTGTCGCCCCGCCTCTGTTCTCAAGAGTAAATAACTCTCGGTTAATATAAACAAAGAAGAGTCCATTATTATGTGGGTGACTCTCTACAACATATATATATCTATATCTATATCTATCTATATATATATATATATATAAAGTATGCCAAGTAAGCCAATAAACCTCCCAAGTTTTTACCTAAGCAGATCTGCTTACGTGAAATCTTGGTAGGTTTGTTGGTTCACTAGGTATACTTTATTTATTCTGCTCTACCTAAGTATAGAGCGCTTTTTGTTAGTTGATTACTCGTCTCGGGTTTTTTTCTTTGGGCTACGTGCTAACTCGGTCTGAATCCTTTTGAATAATGTCCATGTGCTTAACTCTTTCTTTTTTTATAACCATTTTTCCATCCACGTAGATCCGCTGAGGGTTATTCGACACGAATATAAGTTTGTCTTTATATATATATACATATATATATATATATATATATATATATATAAAATGAGTTCAGATGTTCAAATCAGTTGTATGGTCATTTCTACATGAAATGTCACGCATCATCGGCAACTTCTTTATTTCAAAATAAACCAAAATATTTTACCGGCGGAAGTTCAAAAAATAAATAAATAGCGGTTTTTGGTTTAAATAAATGGGATGAAGTTATTAGAAAAAAATTGGGGGGGGGGGGGTTAAACCTTGACATATAATTAAAATTTAAATTTAAAACTAGATTTATAGAAAATTAATAAAATTTATGAAAACAAAGAATAAAATAAAATATAAAATGTAATAAATATAAAAATAAAGATGAAAATTTTTTTACTTAAGGAATATAATAAATTAACAAATTCAATACTTACACCCCCACACGCCCCCCACACACATACATATACACATTCACATATACACACACATATACATACAACACACACACACACACACACACACACACACACACACACACACACACACACACACACACACATATATATATTTCTCACTATCTTACTTACCCTCTTTCTTTCTTTATTTCCTCCGCAAATATTGCTATTATTAATTACGAATAATGCCTCTTTGAACTCATTTCCTTGCATTTTAATAATATTTTTTATTTAAAGTTCTAATTTTTTATCTCAATGTAATTTTTGTCTACTTAAATTTTACTCTTGATTAATCAAAAAATAATAGTTGCCTAACATTATAAGATTTAACTCTCATGAACATCGAGTGAACTTAAATTCAGACCTCTTAAACGATCAGTTCGTAATATGCACCTGATGATTGCGTGACGCATGAAACACTGAGTTGTGCAATTGACGTAACATATATATATATATATATATATATATATATATATATATATATATACATGTTTGTATGTTGAGATTCCAAAATTCATGCCGAAGCGAAATAAATAGTGAAACATATATATAAATATACTTTTCATCTATCTATCTATCTATCTATCTATCTATCTATCGATATATATATATATATATATATATATATATATATATATATATATATAGGAGAAATATTATTAGTAAAAAATATGCGCTCTCTGGCAGAATGTAAACCTGCATTCCCCTAGAGTTAGATCTGACATGATTTGACCTTTTGGCTATAGGGTGTGTCGATGACCAAACACATTTAAACAGTGCCCTTAAATATTGATTTTTCTCTGACTCTTGAAATAGGCATATCTCGTCAGTTTTATATCTTAATGTGATCAAAGCAATTCGTAAAGAAAGAATTTCTTTTATTTATTAATCCGTCAGGTAATATATATATATATATATATATATATATATATATAAGTTGAATATATGGATCGAAATCCGAAAGAATGCATAGAATAAGTAAAGAACAAGTAGGAAAAAGTGTCTTTAATCTAACATGTTTCACTTTAACAAGCTTCTTCAGAGATTTATTAAAGACGAATGATTTAACAATCCAAGAGACAAAATGTTGATTGAGGTATAGTTTCATTGGTCAGATACATGTCACGTGTGATAAAGCAATGGACGAATATTAAATGTAGAAGAAAACACTTTTGTCTGTTTAAGTGTGTGTGCCAATGCGTAATAAAAACATTAGATATTTATTATGAATGTAAGTATATGTAAGCAAAAATAATGTGTGTTAAGTGCATCCAAACCCTAGACGAACTAAGTGTGTGTATATGTCGATAACATTAGTATGTGTGAATGACAGTGACGAAATACATTTCCGTTCAAAATACGTAACAAGTATTGCATACATGTGACAAGTGATGGATCGAAATTTTCTTTTTAAATAAAATGAGAGAATCAGTTATGAATGAATGTATCGAATAAAAATCTAATGTTTTTATTACGCGTTGGCACATTCACTTAAGCAGGCATAATCTTTTTTCTACATTTAATATTCATCCATTGCTTTATCACACGTGACACGTATCTGACCAATGAAACTATACCTCAATCAACATACTGTCTCTTAAAGTTTTAAATCAGGCGTCTTTTATAAATCTCCGAAGAAGCTTATTAAAAGTGAAACAGCTTAGATTAAAGACACTTGTTCTTTACTTATTCTATTCATATATATATATATATATAATTATGTGTGTGTGTGTGTGAGTGTGTGTGTGTTCGTCGGACTGGACTTTATTACAAATCTTGATTTTAAACAACATTTTAACTTTTCATACTTTATACAGTATTACTGGTTTGATAAATCAGCCAAATAAATCTAAAAGTAGCCATGAATTTCGAGATGTCGCGGCCAGTTTTAAAAAGCGGCTAATCAGAGGCTAAATTAGTCGTGATAGGGTCGATGGGTAAACTTGTATAAATAGGGTTTTTGGACAAGGACAACAATGCGATAGTTTGGCAAAGGCTTGATCTGGTTGGCCATCGATGAGATGATCTACCTATTTTTATTTTTGACAGTAAAGTATGTTTCTTTTTTAGCCTTTCTTTTCAGACAGTATACAAATGAGATATAAAATCCATACCCAAACCTTCCCACTATATATATATATATATATATATATATACTATGGTCATCCGCAGACAGATCTGTTTCGCTGTATTAGAGCTCATCAGTACGGCTTAGACTCCGGTCGCTTCCTAACCCAGGATTGAAACCCGACTGAATTGGCGTCAGTCGGCGATTCTACTCCTAGGCCACGGGCGTCCAGTAGAAAAAGGCAGGCTTTTTAGCGCGTATAAACACGCCCAATAACTAGAGTGCTCCAATTCATTATCGAATGAGCGGTGCGTAAATGCCGGAGTAGCTACTGTTTACAAAGTCTCCCACTCTTCCAGAGTGCTCAATCAGGGTGTGAGAGCGTAAATACTATATATAAATCCAGGTGAAGAGAACCAACGGTTTTACAATTCTGAGTTCTCCGGCCTTTAATTTTACTTTATTTTTTTGTAAAAGTTCTCAATACAACAAATATTGTAGATCATAATATAATTAAATTTTTGTATTTATTTAGAATTAATATAGTTTACATTGCGACACAAAAATTTCTGTTTGGAGACTTTTGCCTCATCATCAGCGAAAACATTTGAATATGTAAGTCTTTAAACGCCCAATGCCCCTTGTGTCTATACCAAAAGCTATAGATTATTAAATTTCTTAAGATTAAAAATCTATTAAATAAGCGTAATGAAATAAATATATGTAAACATAGCAAAATGTTCACCTTAGGATATGGTTAAAAAGATTCTTCTTAAAAAATAAAAATAAAAATGTTTATTAACTTGAATATATCTAATAATTTGTTTTATATTATGAAAGAATAATAATTAAATGGATATTAAAATAATTAAATTGATATCTAAATTTTTAATAATTAAGTAGATATTTAAAAGATTGTATTAGAATATAATGTCAATATAATAGATTTTATAAAAACAATAAAATGAATTTTAAAATTTTTAATGAATGAATGGATTTAAAAAAAATGTTATTTATAAATTAAGTTTTAGAAAAATTAGAATAAAATGTATTCTGAAATGAAATAAAAATAGTATAATTACACTCAAAGGATCCTTTAAGTTAAATCAAATGTATAAAATGTTTTGCTTCTTTTCTGTTTTTCATTTTTGTGTTAGAAAATGTTGAGATACAGAGAAAACTAAAAGGAAAAAGAATTGTAACAGTAATGGATACATCAACGGAAATGGAGTCTAGACAGGGGTTTTGAATGGGTTGACACTTCTGCCGTTAAGACTGAAAAAAGAAATGTATTTCCCAAATATATAAACTTTTTCAAATTGAAAGTGAATCTTTATTCTGATTAGTTAAAATGAACACACACATAACTTTTGTTGTTTTCCCACATCCATAAATAACAAACGTATTGTTTCTTATATTCAATTGTAAATCAATTTCACAACAATGATCTAATATTGCTTGATGACGAGGTAAAAATCTCGAAACATGGAAGTTTCCATGTCACAATGAAAAATAAATTAATTTTAGATAAAAATACAAATTTAATTATCTATATATATATATATATATACACACACACACAATGAAACCTGGTTTATGCTACCCTTTCGTCAGCGACCACCTGCTATTAACGACCTTTTGTTCTATGCACGGACTATTTGCTCATATTAATTGATTCCCAGTGAACGACCGTTTCCAAAACACGACCACCGACAAGCATGAAAGTATAAAAATCACTGGTCAAGCGATCACTTTAACAAAAATTCATTTTGGCAGCACCGTCTTAACTTCTAAATTAGGAGAATTTACGTTAGTTATCTATTTTACTTTCCTTTAATCTAAACTAGAAACAATTTCTCGTTGTTTTTTTTATTGTAGTTAAGTGTCAAATTTATTATTTAATTATTTATTTTTTAATTATTATTTTATTATTTATTATTTAATTATTTGTTGAAATGGCGGTGGTCAAACGGCGGCTGTCTTGTATTCACATGTACTTATTACATTTGACAAGTTCAAGAGATTTATCGGTTTCTGAACCAACTTGGATAAATTCGGGCGTAGGGGAAAATCATATCTATGTGAAATTTAAATTTTCAGTGTTTATCTCTTTCATTATCTTTATTTTTTCTCAATCGTTTTACTCTCTCTTTCTTTCTTTCTTTCTTTCTTTCTCTCTCTCTCTCTCTCTCTATATATATATATATATATATATATATATATATATATATTGTAACAAAGTTGTGGAACTCGTAGGTTTTTTAACCTGCTGTTCAATCATTTACTTTTATAAAAAGTGCTCGATACAAAGAGCGTTATATTGTAATAGTTGTAACAATGGTTTATAAATTCATAGTATCACTACACAAAAATTTTCGTGTTTCGAAGCTAAACTTTTTTTAGAAGCACCTAAAAAAAAGGTTGGCTTCGAAACGCAAAAATTTTTGTGTAGTGATACTATGAATTTATAAACCTTTGTAACAAATATTACAATATATATATATATATATATATATATATATATATATATATATTCAACTTATATATATATATATATATATATATATGAGTTGAATATATAGATTGAAGTCCGACAAGATGATAGAATAAGCAAAGGACTGATAAGAAAAGTGTCTTTAATCTAACATGATTCACTTTATTATGTTGTGATACTACCGCAGGTCGGACTGCTGCCGTCAGGCCAGATCCTGGTCGAAACGGGACCAGATGTGACGCCTCAGGCCGGGCTGGCCGTCTGTCCAATGTGACGCTCCTTCTCGATGACGGTCGTGACGATCCCAGTTGTGACACTGCCACCCGGTCGCGACGATCCCGTTCCATGATGTCGCCACAAAAGCTGGACTACAAGACGTCTTTTGCAACAACGGACTACTGTCCCACGTTGTGATTAGATCCCAGAAGTCTCGTCGTGCAATTTCAATAGTCGTCCCTTTTAGCCAGTCCGGACACTGGTGTACACTTATGAGTTGAAAAAAAAAAAACACGGCACCAAAAAAAAAAAAAAAAAAAAATTAGTAAAATAAATGAACGAAGTCGAACACGCCTGGAGAGCTACGAAGAATGTTTTATATATATATATGAAAAAAAAAAAACAACGCCTGTCTTTTCCCAAGAATACAGTTGTCGAAAATGATATACAATCGTCGAAAATGATTTTTACAACGGAGAGAGAAAGTTTGCCAAAAGCATCATAGCTTCCAATCGTTAAATGAAATCTTTAATCTAAGTTTCGTTAGCGTTGAAAGTACTTCTAAAACAGCAAAGTTCTTTCGGGTTCTTGACGGAATCTGACGGAATGTGCCGAATCGGGGGTGGCCGCTGGCGGAAAATGTGGCGGTGTGGCTCTCTGCCCGAAATCTGAACAAACTGCTTCCCAACTCAACTTTTCGTGTCGAGCATCTATTTTTATAACCAATTTCGATCCTCTCTGGGGATCCGGCCGGCTCACAGTCTTCAGCCAATGAAAATCGGTATCCGCCCCTTCGATTTGCGGATGTCTTAGCTCGACCAATGAGATCATGCCAACTCACATCGAACTGAATTCAGGTCGGGTTTATTTCGGACTGTTGCGTTCAACAGTAGCCTTGGCCTCCGGGTGACCTTATCAAATCACTCTGACACTTGATTTGTCTTCGCGTTTTCAGATTAGCGGAATCAACATTTCAAATCTAAGGGAAATCCATATTGAACATGAAAAGAGGCGAAAATCATGAAAGACGAGAAATGTATATTTATAAAAAATAACTTTATTTTATGCTCCCGTGTTTTTAGAAGTAATTGATGGTACTAAAATTATTTTTTCCTCAGCTCACATCGCGTGACGCAATAAAACATTAATAATATCACCAATTTCAATTTCTCTCTTCGTTGTTTTAAACCAACCAAAGGAAAGTATCCCCGCGGGAGAATGGAAAGCATCACCGTGGGAGATAGTGTCACAATGTTTCTTCAGAGATTTGTTAATAAGACACAGATTTAATTTTTTTTAAATTTTAAAATTTAAAGAGACGGTATATTGATTGCGATTTGATTTCATTGGTCAGATATGTGTCACGTGTAATAAAAGCAATAGATATTTATTTAAAATGTAATAGTGTGTAAATATCTGTATAAATTTTCGCATACGTACATTTAGACAGATATTTATACAAAATAAATAAAAAGAAATGCTTGTCAGATATGAAAATGAAATTTAACTAAAAAATCTTAGAAAATAAGCAGCGTTAGTTAGATTTATTAATTTTAATAAACTCCATTTTTTTGCGTAAAGACAAAATTATTATTTCGTATTTCAAAAATTTAAATTGATAATAAACAAATGAGGCATTAGCTATAATGCAAGATTAGCTGAATAGATTCAGATTATACTTTCAGGGATGATTAGACTCATGACTGGCACGAAATGGTTAGATTTTGTGCTCGATCCAGTAGAGGATAAAATTTCTGTGTTGTTTTTCTGTTTTTTTTTTAATACTATTTTTTGTATTTTTCATGGATCATTTTAAGTATGTATTTAACTTTGAGAGTATTTTTTTTTTTTTTTGTATTTTCACTAATCGCTAAAACGATGTCGGTATTGCCTTGGCGGAGGTTTGGATTTTTGACTGCTCTTGTTTATTTACTTTTTAATGTTGAAGTAATTTGCATAAAATCGTAAAATGAAAATAACTAAGCATTGGATTGAAGGCACAAAGTGAAATTTTATTCGAAGAATGCTACTCCCAAAGACAAATTGCCGAGAAGTTGAATATTTTGTTTTCAATGGAGAACAGTATTCATTACAAACGCAGTTAGAAAGTGGCGCAAATGATGACAGCCGGAACACCAAAAGAGACAACTCCTGCTTGAGAGTAAAATAAATAGAAGGAAAACCGCCCCAGAGTTGACAGTTGAACTTAATTCTTTCCAACCAGTGTCGCTCTCAACTGTAAAAAGTCGTCGTAGATCAGTGGAACGCTGGGGGAGTGCATAGCTATCAAGAAACCCTTATCATGGAAGGTTATTGAGCAAAAAACACTGTTATGGGTAAAAATAGCAATTTGTAACATGTGCAATACCCTGTCTTCATCAGCCGCCGACCAGGGGTGATGTCACGGTTTCGGTGGCTATGGCGGGAACGCCGACCCTGGCGTCACCAGCAGCGTTTGCCACCAGTATGAAAATAAACTTGTTGATTGTCCCTCTTGTATATTCACATAAAGACGTAAATAAAACGATCGTTCCTCTTTGCAGTCACACAAATATCTCATTTGCGCATATTAGATCGTGATGTTGCGCGAATTTTGTTCGCTTGTTGTTTTGATCTCGACCAAATCCAACTTGACGCGTTCTGTACCGTTGTTCGAATGCAGTGTGAAGCGCTTTTTAAAACACGGCCAGTGATGCCTATTTTAGAAAGGAAAGAAATAATTGAATGTCCCAGAAACCCGCGACACCCAACCTCAATAGGCATCACGAAGATTGAAAGAGTGTCAAAAGGTATTGTGGACAGAGGAGTCAAATATGTACCTTTTGGTAGTAAGAGAAGAGTGTATATAAGAAGAAGGCCAAGAGAAAGACTGACTGATGAATCGGTGATTCCAGTAAATGCGTGGGTCTTTTATACTGTTTTTAAGGATGGGAGGGACGTAGATTTCAAGTCAAAGGGATTGTGAAAAAAGAACAATATCATTCGATTTTGCAATGGCGTACTCTACCATCTGGTTTATGCATAAATGGAAAAAAAATCACCTTTCAACAAGATAACGATCTAAAAATAACTCTCTTAAATTGTGTTAAAATTACCGCGAATCAAAAAACAAAACAAAAGAAGGAATAGCATTTTAGAAATTATGACTTGGACGCCTAAAAGTCTCCTGACTTATCACTCATTTAATTAGTGTGGGATGAATTGGCTAGAAGAGATCGACGACAATAACCAAAGGGTGAGAGTAAGCTCTTTTGATGTTTCAAGAATGCGTGGGTATCTCTATCACCTACCTTTTTTCAAAAGTTTTTGAAAGAATGTCATAGATTTGTAAAAGAGCAATTAAGGTAGTTGTTTTATTGAAAAAAAAAACAAAACGAAATATGACGCTGTTGCATAATAATGTTTTATAATTAAGTACTTCTTTTTGTCAGAATAAAAGCAAATATAGTGTAGTTACTGAAATTTTATCTTTTACTTTTTCTGTAGTGTAGTTAGTGCGGACTTTAGACACAGTGGAAACAGAGCGAATAATGACTAACTAGTACTGCCTGACATCATTCCATTTTAAACGTATTCAGTCAGTTAAGTGCCATACGTGATACACGATTGGGCGATCATGTCTCGAAAGAGACATGACTGACTGGGCAGAAGAGTAGGTTGCCATTACTTTCTGCGGTAGATCGTTGCCAGCCAAGGCTATAGAATCCAGTCTGTCCTGATATTTAACCATTAACAGGAGGGAAAAGAAAGGATTAATAAATTAAGTAAAAGACGGATTAGTTAATAAGTAGAAATTGCGGTTACATTTTATCAGTTTCACTAGTTGCTAATCTAGTAGCTCGTGTAAACTCATATCTAGAGAGCACCAGTGAGCTAAATTCATTGGAGCAAAAGCCGTGAAAGTATTTGTAGAATAGACACAGGAAAGCCACGTCACGCCGGTGAGAGAGCCACGCAGCCGTGCTGCCAAGTCGGTATCGGTCACATTAGAGATTCTCCGTTGGATTTTGTCAAGAATCCTGATGTGAACAGCAGGGGCACCTGACCAGATGAGGCAGCAGTATTCAATACACGGGTGGATGGTAATTAGAAAAAAGAGTAGGCTTCACTAACTCTTGTGCCCTGATTAATAATAAAGAAGACTATATTATTTACACTGTGCGGATTTTATTGCCATGAGCTTTCGTAAGAAATGGTTACAGAGACATTAGGTTTATGTCACAGAAATTTATACACTGATGTCCTCAAGGACATACGACTCAGTGGCTATAGGTGTTGGTTAGTTCCAGTGACTTGACCAATAGAATTGTGAGTTGAATAACTAATTAAATAACTTAGAGAATTTAGGTAAAGGGAGATAACTACATGGCATCCGGAAGTGGCATGAATGAGAATTATATACTCTAGTGAACTAAATAAAGGGTTCAGTTCAAAATATTTAGCATCTGAAGAAAGCCGGAGCGTACAACGGCCGAAACGTCATAAACATGACAATAAAGATGAGGACAACAGTCCGAACAGTGTAAATATTATGAATACTGCCTCATCTCAAAAGTATAGATAAATAATGGAGTAGACTATGTTGAAAAGTATATAGGGAATCCTGAGACTTTTGTGTTTATATTGTGTTGTGTCGTGAGTAAGAATAAATAACTCAACAACAGGAATAGGTTAATTGTTGTATTTCGTGAAAATAGTATTTACAAAGGTTATTAGTATCCAATACAAGAATAAATGTTAATCGTCTCAACCGTCGTAAGACGTAGTATGTCAATGGGTACTTCCGGGTCGTCACCGGAAGTCTACGACTGACTTGTCGATCGGCTGCTCGGCACATTCTCCTATGTAGATGCCACCATTACTTTACATAGTAATGGAATAGTCCATTATAGCCGAATAGGCGCGGGCGTCCCAACATATTGTCATGTATTATATAATTGTACGATTAAATCTCTTATAATTAACACATTAATGTTCACTGTCTCATTTCTGAAAGAAAACTTGTGTTTAAGAGCGGATTTCTTTGTAGAAACCTATAATTGATACTGGATGTGCGTTGTGGTACAGTGTATATCGGAACGAGAAATCGGGGAGCCGAGTTTGAATTCCAGTTAAATTCCCTGTATTCACTTACGCGCAAATACTCTTGCTATGGGTTGAATAGCAGGACATTTTGGGTTCTGTAGTCTTGTTTAGTAACCATTCTACGCAGAAAGTGATGGCAGCCTTCTGCCCAGTCAGTTATGTTTCTTTTGAGACGTGATCGCCCAAGCGTGTATCAAGTGTGGAACTTAACTGACTGACTGATAATTGATACTAATTTTTTTTAATTTTTATAATTAACAGGGTTTTGAAATGGGAATTAATAGTTTAAATTAGAAAAGGCATTACTTGTATCGATCGTTATGCTTTAACTTTTCATTCATTTGAGTTAGCATATTTATAAATACAATATGCTGTTTCATTAATACACTTATTTTAGCCGGTCTTTTGTCTTATCAAGGATGTGCGTTGTGGTGCATTGGATATCGGCTCGGAACGAGAAATCGGGGAGCCGAGTTCGAATTCCAGCTGAATTCATTGCATTCACTTACGCGCAAATACCCTTTTGAAAGGTATTAATCCGCCTATTCCTTTCAGTTATGGGTTAAATAACAGGACAAATTGGGTTCTATAGCCTTGGTCGGCAACCAGTCTACCGCAGAAAGCAATGGCAACCAACTGCGGGATAATCTTCTGCCCAGTCAGTCATGTCTCTTTCGAGACATGATCGCCCAAGCGTGTATCACGTATAGCACTCAACTGACTGACTTTGTCTTATCAAACATAAAAGAGAAATTATTAAAAGTTCAAACAAGTCTTTACTGACACCTTGTGTTTACGCCCCACAGTGAGGTTAGATAATATCTATCTATCTGAAGATGTAGATACTGAGAAACAGACAGACAGACAGACAGATAGATAGATAGATAGATAGATAGATAGATAGATAGATAAGGATGCTGTCGGCAACCCTAGTGTAAATATAACATACATCCGCCACCACTCACACTTTCAGACCTTCAGGTCTGTACCGAAAGCTCTGGGCACTTTTTAACAATGTCTTTTCTTTTCGATCTTTTTATTCACGCGTCAATTCATCCATGACAAATTCTATTATTTATTATTAATATCGTCATACAGGTGTTTCTGTCTGCGCACTTTAGTCCTTTGTCGAGCGAAAGTTCATCTCTTCTGCCGACGCAACGTACGGACTTATCTCTTTAAGATTGAGATAAACACAACGTGTCAATCCAATTTAATCTGTCGAAGGCATCACCAAAACTTGACATTTTTGCCCGCAAACGAGACTTGAGTTTACACTGCGCTACAATCAAAAAATAAAGAATAAATAACAATCCTCTTTCTTTTTCCTTTCGTCATGTTTAATCCTCGTGTATATTATCACTACTAAGAGAAAAGGGCAGAGACTTTGTAATAGTAGTTGTATTAATGTTAGTGTTATTTGCCTTTTGTTACTGTTTTATTCGTAGTATTTGGAGACGATTGAACAGTGCCGACAGTATTCAGAAGTCTGATCCACTTTCGATAGCACTTTTAGTTTTGTGTGCTAATACCACTCTTACCATTAATTATTACTTTGTAAACTTAAGCGTTCTAACAGAAGACGGAAAGTGCGACACAGAGATCCGAAGGCGAATTGACATGGCGATCGACACATTTCAGAAGCTGAACAGAGTATTAAGAAACAGGAAAATTTCACTAGAAACAAAGAAGCTAGTCCTGGATTTCTATGTGATGCCAGTTCTTCAATATGGCAGTGAATGCTGGACAATATCATCAAAGATGAAGGAAAAAAGTTGAAGCAACTAAAATGTGGTTTTACAGAAAGATGCTGCGGATATCATGGACCGAGCATGTGAACAATGATGAGGTTTTGGAAATGATCGAAACGAAAAGGAAATTAATAAACATTAATAAACAGTTTAAGTTCCCGGGACATGCAATAAGGAAAGAGGGCTTGGAGGACCTGATACTAACAGGCCAGATAGAGGAAAGGAGAGACAGGGGAAAACAGCGAGTAACGTACTTAACTGGCCTGAGTAGGTGGATGGCAGAACGGTGGTTGCGTGGTGTCACAGGAGAAAGCTTATTTAAGTTCATCCCAAGCAAAGCAGCCATCGAGACGCAAGGAGTTACTGGGCATGAAAGAGTTAGAAACAGAAATATTGCTAAGGAATAAGAACAGAGAAAGGAAATTTTTGCAGATGAAAAGCACGGAGCTGGAAGGGAATTCCGCAAACGAGAAATGCGAGAAAAACTGTCAACATAGAATTTACGGTTACCAGCACAAATGTAAGCACAAATGTAAGTTGGTGAGACTTCGTCGGCAATCTAGTCTTCTTTTTTTCTATCTGCCGTATCCTTTCAGAACGTAAGCAATCATGGCCTTCCATATCTTCCTATCACTAGTAGCTCTTAACACGCTTTCTCCTGTTATCTCCTGTTATCCCTTCCAAACCCCACTCTGCCGTCCATTTGCTCAAGCCCATCAAGTATGTTATTTTCTCCGTCTCCCTTTCTCTTTATCTGACCTGTGAGTATCAAATTCTCCAAGCCCTCCTTCCTCATTACATGTTCCTGGAACTTCAGCTGTCTTTTCCTGGTGTTAAGTATTAGTTTGCTTTTTGTTTCCATCCTCTCCAAAACATCATCGTTGCTTACATGCTCGGTTCATGGCATCCTCAGCATCCTTCTGTAGAACCACATTTCAGTTGCTTCAAGTTTCTCCTTCATCTTTGATAATATTGTCCAGCATTCACTGCCATATTGAAGAACAGACATCACAAAGAAATCCAGTACTCTCTTCTTTGTTTCTAGCAAGATTTTCCTGTCTCTCAATATTCTACTCAACTTCTGGAATGCATCCTTGACCATGCCAATACGCCTTCGGATCTCAGTGTCACACTTTCCGTTCTCTGATAGAACTCTTCCCAGGTATTTGAATTTTTACACCTGCTTGATTTTCTTAAATTCGAAGAGTCTAAGTTTTTTTTTATCGTATCGCCGAAAGCAAGGCATTATACTGCCACTGTTGTGCAGGAGGTTACATAGAAGGAAAGTTATGAGACGGAGTGACAGAATAAAGGGGGTGTAAGGAAGTGGGTAGGAGAGGGATGAGAATACTGTAGAAATGAGATGAGAGCATGAGAGAGAGAAAATGCAAGTTAGTAAGATAGGAGATGACTATTGACTTTACATTTAAATTCTTGGAGATTGTAGCTTTCGGAGAAGCAAGTAAATGGAAGGGAATTTCACAAGCGGGAAGTGCGAGAAAAGAAGCTGATGGAGTAGAACAAAGAGATCACCCAAACAATTACCATGAAATTATTATAGAAAAGGTGAAGGTTATTATTACATTTAACCATGTCCAATCACTCTACATCTTTTATTCTTCACATTCTTGAGATAGGAGATGTCTGTTGACTTTACATTTAAATTTCTGGAGATTGTAGTTGTCGGGGAAGCAAGTATATGAAAGGGAATTCCACAGGCGGGAAGTACGAGAAAAAAAATGTTAAAGTAGAAATTGAGGTTACATTTTATCGGTTTCACTGTAAAAGGGTGGGATCCTGTTGCTAATCTAGTAGCTCGTGTAAATTCATACCTAGAGAGCACCAGTGAGCTAATTTCATTGGAGCAGAAGCTGTGAAAGTATTTGCAGAACAGGCACAGGGAAGCCACATCACGCCGGTGAGAGAGCAACTACAGCCGGTCTACAGCACTTTCCTCACTAGCCACCGTCTGATTTCAGTACCTGTTGTGTCATGGGATGTCTCAGTACACAGATCTCAAATTCTCTTGATTTTTGTACGATGGTTATCAGGAGGTTTACAGGCAAATATTTTTTGTTTTTATTATTTTTTAAAATTTCTCTATGAAATACTTCCTCCGAATTATTTGTTTGAGAGGTCACGCTGTTTTGGTAATTCTGTTACATAACACCGTTGCAGCTGGAAAACAACGATCGTCTTGACAGAAAACGACGAACAAGAAAATGTATATATAAAAATGTAAGCATATTTTTCGTCGGTGACTGTTGTGAGGAGGAGCAGAGGCCGGAGAGAGATTGTGCACACACGCAGATGCTGTTCGGGAGTCGTTAGCCAGCGGGAAGTTCCCTCCCCCCTCTCTCTCTTTCCCTCTCTGTCTCTTTCTCTCTGTTCTGACTTCTCCTTTTGTCTTCGACTTATATAGCCAAAAGCTCCCAGGCATCCCTGCCCCTTCGGGTTGTGGCTCAGTTGACGTCAATCTTATCTTTATCGGCCATTGCCTTTCAAGCCTTTTGTTGTCGACCTGTGTTTTCTGTTTTAGATGTTCATCTTATCTCTGTCGGTCATTGCATGTGCTTTCTACCTTTGATGGCGATCGTATCTTTTATTGGCCATTGCCTCTGTTTGCTGCCTTTGGTGTCAATCATATCTTTGTCGGTCATTGCCTCTGTTTTCTGACTTTGACGTCAATCATATTTTTGCCGGGTTAAGGTGATATAATACAATTCGCTTTTGCTACTGCTGTCATTTTCTGCCTTTCAGTATCGTGTCGCTTCGTGTGGTGGGTGATTTTGGTCTCATCTATTCCCGTTGTTTTTGCTCTAAGTAATACTTTTTGACATCTGTTTCCTTATTCCTACTATCGGTCAACGCACACATATATAAACCATAAACGCGCGCGCGCGCACACACACACACACACACACACATACATGCACAAACACACTTGCTAGTACACACACACACACACACACACACACACACACACACACACACACACACACACACACACACACTACAATTAACAACAGCAGTAGCAGTGAAAGATAACCATTAGTTGAAAGGTATGGTCCACGAGTGAGCCGGACCGGACGTCAAATCAATCTTCCCTACAATTCTGAAGACGAGATTTTGATCTCGAAATATTAATGAATAATAGATAGGTAATACCCAACACCTTCTTTACCTTTCTTTATTTTATTAAACGCGTTGTGATAGCCTTCAAAACCTACCCATGCACCTAATATAGACAATGTTTCAAGCAAATTACAAAACTATCCTATATTTATTCTTGCGTTTGGATTTGATAATTCTTTGATTTTGGGCCAACATTTTAAAACAGGTGTATCGATATTTTACGAAGAAAAGCATCTATTTTGGTAGTAATGAGCAAATTGCATTTAAGATATATTTTTGTTTTAGTAGCACTTTTAACGCATTAAAATGAATGCTTCGTATTAAATTTAATAAAAGCGTATAGAATATTTAAAAAATGACATTCTTAAACTGTTTGTTAAAGAAAATGTATTTTTAAACATAACAAATTATTGCATTGCTTGTCTTTCGTATTCCTTTAGGTTTTATTTTTTTATGTTATGGGTCCTTACCTGTAACTCCAGAATGATCTCTTCCTAATACTATATATACTACACCTCTCAAGAGAGAGGGGGTCGAGTTCATTCCAAACCAGACTGATAGTCATACTAACATCTTGCACATTCTGTATTGTTGTTTCTTCTTAATATATATATTGGTTATTTCTACCCTGGTGGTCGTGTTGTTCTTTTTAGAACTTAACCTGGTCCATGACAGTGGCGACGAAGATATTGAAGAAACGGATTCTACGCAAAGGACAAAAAAAAACTTTTGGCCATCGGTCGACCATAACAATGGTGACTAAGATACTAAATAAACGGATTCTACGCGAAGATAAAAGAAAAAACTTTTTTGGACACCAGCCATAACAGTGGTGACGAAGATATAAAGAAACGGATTCTACTTGTCGACCATAACAGTAATCGAATTCTACACAGGAAAAATATTATCACCAAGTTTTCAGAACAACGGGCGACAAAGAACTGAATACTACACTGAGAAAAAAAGAAAAATCTATTACTCAAGTACACAACTCTAGCTACAAAGTTTTTAAGGAACGATTTTTTACACATAAAAGCGACCAATATTCACAACAGGGGTTTTCGAAACCCGTAAACGTAAAACACAGAGGAGCTAAAACAGGGTAATCGGTGTAACAAAACAGGGGAAAAATCTGTAAATTGATTTTTTCTTTAACCAAAGTGATTTTATGTTTTTCTGCCTTGTGCAAAGAAGAAATAAATAAGTCATTATTTTGGCCGAACAGGGAAAGGAAAAAAAAGTTTGACCACCGTAATTATAAACCTTATGTACGTGAATAACGTATAGTAAAAAAAAAAGAGGAAAAAATCAGCGAGTTTTTTTTTCTCCTCTCCTCCTGGCAACAGATAGCTTGTGTTATAATTAAATTACGTTGTAAACATGGAGGACTTTAAGACAACCATGTTGGAACTAATAAAAATGCAATTCGACCAGCAACAAAATTATGAGGAAAGACAGATTAATCTCGAAGAGAAACAATTAGAAATTCGACAGAAAAACGAAGAAAAGCAACTCGAACTACAAGAATTACTAATACGAGCAGTGACAAATAAAGGGTACACTTCTGAAAATGAATCGGCATTCTCGCAAAATGCTATACAGAGCTCAACCAAAGACTTCACGTATGCACTGGAAGAAAGCAAAACCTTCGCTGTTTACTTCAGAAGATATGAAGATTATGGAAATTGGTCAGATGCGAAAAAAGTGCGTCTACTAATTAGAAAACTAGGGACAAGCGAACACACTAAATTCGTAGACTACATCCTACCGAGGAAAAAGAATGAGTTGACTTTCGGGGAAGCTGTGAAACTTTTAACGGAATTATTCAATCCGAAAACTTCGCTATTCTACAAAAGGCGGAAATGTTTAAATTTAACAAAAGAGGATAGCGAAGACTATATAACATTTGCTTTCGTATTAAACAAACACTGCGATGACTTTAAGTTATCTGAACTCAGCGCTGACAATTTTAAATGTCTGGTATTCGTTCAAGGCTGGTTTCGACTAAAGACGCGGAGATCAGAAGGAGAATTCTAACAAAACTTGAGAGTGAACCAGAATCGACACTACAAAAATTTGCTGAGGACTGTCAGAGATGTATGAGCATAAAAAGGACTCGAAATATATCGAAGAGTCTGGCGTCGCTCACATACGGAAAGTACAACGAAAGACACGTTTTTCACCCCTCTCCCCCCAAAAAACCCCCAATTACTTTACTCCAAAAAGCCAAATGAAATCTCAGAAGAAACCACCACCCAGTCCATACTATCGCTGTGGAACTCTGCATTGGTACAAAGATTGTCCATACCGCTATGAGACTTGTCTGTCATGAAATAAAGTGGGAGATAAAAGTTCGCACTATAGAACAAAGAAAGAAAATAAAAATCGAGTGAGAGCCACTAGAACTGGCCAAACGGACGTGATAAATACACAAAAATACATACAAGTGGATAATGCTAAACAAAAAAAGCAGATTACAATTGGATTATGGATCCGATTTAAACATTATTAGCCTACAGAGATGGAAAAATTAAACAAACCAACCATGTAGAGAACAGATAAAAAAAGGTCGGTAACAGGAAGAAAAATTAAATTTGAGGGGGCATTTTACTGCCACTGTTGAGCAGGGGGTCACATAGGAGGTAAGTTATTATTACAAATGTGACGTTCAACGGAATGACCAAGAAATTAGAGATGTTTATTCTAAAAAAATACGGAAAATTTATTTGGAACTGACTGGATGCAGAAATTTGACCTCTGGGATTTGTCGATAAATACGTTCTGTCAAAAAGTGGAAAGTTTATCGACCGAGGCAGAGAAGTTAAAGGAGAAATTAAAGGAGAGTTTCCCCGACATATTTTCAGCCAACCTCGGGAGGTGTAAAAATGGCGGCTAAATTCGAACTAAAAGAAAATGTACAACCCATTGTCAAGAAGAAAAGAAATGTACCTTTTGCATCATTAGAAAAGATAGACAAAGAGTTAGATAGACTCGTGGAAACCGGTATATTGGCAAAGGTAGAATATAGTCAATGGTTTACGTGAAAAAGAAATCTTGTGTTTTGTTGACTATGCAAAGGCGTTCGACAAAGTACGCTACATGGAATTGATAGAAATGCCCAGCCACCTCGACATATTTGGCAAAGACATCAGAGTAATCAACTACTGGCAGCAAACCGCCTGCATACGGACAGGAAACGAATTCAGCAGATATACAAAGATAATTTTGGGTGTAAGACAAGGATATGTTTTTTCACCGGATCTATTCAACTCATACAGCGAGACTATTCTGAGGACCATATAAGTTAAGCCAGAATTCGTCATTGGCGGTCACAATCTGAACAACATAAGATACCCAGATGATACAGTGCTGATAGCTGACATGGAAATAAAACTATAAGACCTCCTAAAAGGGTAGATGAAGAAAGACCAAAGAAAGGAATACAAATAAACTACAAGAAAACCAAATGTATAGTCATTAGCAAACAGAGGAGCCCAAAATGCCAATTACAGGTTGGGGATACTAAAATCAAGCAAGTAAAAAATTTAAGTACTTGGGTAGTGTTTTAACAGAAAACGGAAAGTGCGACACTGAGGTCCAAAGGTTAATTGGCATGGTCAAGGTTGCATTTCAGAAGTTGACCAGAGCATTAAGAGACAGGAAAATTTCACTGGAAACAAGAAAGAAAGTACTGGATTGTTATGTGATGTCTGTCCTTCAATATGGAAGTGAATGCTGGACAATCTTATCAAAGATGAAGGAAACACTTGAAGCAACTGAAATATGGTTCTACAGAAGGATGCTGAGGATACCACCAACGGAACTCACGAGCAATGATGAGGTTTTAGAGAGGATGAACACGAGAAAGAAATTGATACTTAACACCAGGAAAAAACAGATGAAGATTTAGGACATGTAATGAGTTGAATTCCTTGCATTCACTTACGCGCAAATACCCTTGGGAAAGGTATTAATTCGTCTATTCCTTCCAGTTATGGGTTAAATAACAGGACAGATTGGGTTCTATAGCCTTGGTCGGCAACCAGTCTACCGCAGAAAGCAATAGCAACCTACTGCGGGATAATCTTCTGCCCAGTCAGTCATGTCTCTTTCGAGACATCATCGCCCAAGCGTGTATCACGTATGGCACTTAACTGACTGAATGAGTAAAGAAGTCTTAGAGAACATGATGCTCACAGGACGGATAGAGGGGAAAGCAACGCATGACATACCTGATGAACTTGAGCAGAAGGATGATGGAGTGGGGACTAAAGAAGGGGTATTAAAAGCGATAAGGGATAGGGAGATGTGAAGGGCCACGTGAAGGGACAAGGTATATAGAAGGCAGATGGTCTAAAAATGAACTACAACTTGCTGTTATCTGCTGCAAGGAATAACTTGTTAATCATAATGTTGTATGTTTTGGGTACCTAGTGAGCCAGAAATAAACTGACTCAATTTATAGTTCACCAATAGAAGGGTTAACCAATCAGAAGGCTCAAAATATTCAATGCGACGTGTGTAAAAAGCGGCCATATTTTCCCGAGTATTGGCGATATAGTCCGATTCAGTAGAGTGTCTGACTCGTGAGTGTTAATCTTTGACGTTGTTTCATTGAACAGATTAGGTACTGCACTGTATTCTATCTTCATAAACTGTGGTGGACATGGTCGATACGTAAATCCTCTAAAATTAATCTCTGAGAGACACCTTTTTACATACCTGTTTATAATCTCCAGGTGAGTGACTTATGTCTTTGCGAGCTAATATTCTTTGCTGACATGAAGTGGAAAGATGAGACTGAGTCAATTTCTAACTCTGCTGCTTAGAAAGTTGGTTCACCGTGTCGTGTTAGATAAGTTTCATCTCCAGAATCTGCCTTACGTAGTTATAAATCTACCATTCATCCATGCTTTGAATATTGCTGCCACATCTGCTCTTGTGCTTTGCTATATATTTATAAATTCTTGATAAAATCTAAAGAGGAATCCACAATGTTATTGGTTTTGACCTGGCATTTCGGCTTCAGTAACCTTCCCACCGGCGTAAAGTAACTTCAGTGTGCTTTTAAAATGATTTCGTAGAGTTTTCGGTAAATTTTTGTTTAGTTCCCCGAAGCTCTTTACCTCTTCAAATCTTTCCAAAATATCCCTATTTCCATGCAAATGTATATGTTGAACTCAAATCGGTAATTGTTTATTGAAGAAACCTACCTTTTATTAATTTTATAGAGCAGAAAAATATGGAACTTCTTGTTGCTGTTTCTCTCACCCCGTAACCACGGTTCAAAGATGTTATTCACTGCAGACTGAATTCTCGCGTAGTATTACGATTTTTCGGTATTTTTACTTCCATTTCGCGATTAATGCTCCGAAAATGAGTTCCGAAACACAACAAATCAAGGAGTAATTGATGCCAAAGGGAATAAATAGAACAAATTCAGTATCCTACGCCTCAGGTTATTCAGGGGTGAATCAGAAATAAGAACGGTGGTAAGAGGTGAGATATAGTCCGATTTATTTCTTGTCGATAACATGAAAAAAGGTACGTTTCTTATATAAACAATTATCGATTTGAGTTCAGCATATACATTTGCACGGAATTAAGGATGTATTAGAAAGATTTGAAGGGGTAAAGGGTTTCAGGGAAGAAAACAAAAGTTTACCGAAATTTTTTCTGACGAAATTTTAGTTATGGCACCTAGACAATGACTTTAAACACAGTAATAGATACGCCAAGGACTCTCCAATTTAGAGTTGAATTGGCAAAGATGCAACCATAAATTCTGTTAACAATTTCACTTCTCATTTGTGGCATTCTCTTCAAGCTTCTTGCTTTCTAGCCAATTTTGATCTTCAACATTTTAAATGTAATGTCAATCGTTATCTGCTGTTTTCTAGATTCCTCTTCTTTTATTGTCCTATATCCTTAATAATGTTTCTCTTTTCTTATTTCTTTAACCCAGTAACTCTTTGTCATTCATTATTTAATTTAAACTATAAATGATTCATTTAAAATATCTCGTCGATTTATATTGAAATTTATTGGAATTGAACTTACTAGTGAGTACCATATTGCCTGTTCTCTTTCAATATGAAGATTGGCTCTATAATACTAAGTTTATCCCGTTATTCTGAAATTATCTGTTTCACGACAAGATGTCATGTTTGTCCCTGCACTAAAGGACATACTTAAAGGTGCACTGTTGTAGTTGAGAAAATTTTCCCTGAATTTGACTAAACTATAGTAGTGAAAAAATAATTTATATGTATATACAGGTTGATGACTAATTTCCAGATTTTATTAGAACATAAGTGTAATCCTGCTGCCAAAAATGTATCATACGCCAGTAGCCAGAGTGCTCTAATTCATTACTGAATGAGCGATGCGTAAATGCTAGAGTAGCTACTGTTTTTCAAAGTCTACCATTCTTCCCGAGTGCTCAATCAGAGTGTGAGAGCGTAAATAGTATATATATATATATATATATATATATATATATATATATATATTCACTACTGGACTATATTATCATTGCAAAAACATAATAGTAAGGCACTGTTAAATCGGAAACTCGTGGACAGAGCTTTCATAATTGGTAGTAAAGTTTAATAACTGGTAGTAAAGAGAATGAACTGAGCTGACGCTGCCTCGTTATTCTCTCTCTCTCTCTCTCTCTCTGTCTCTGTCTCTCTCTCTATATATATATACATATATCTGACAGAAGAGAAATGCACACACAAACACGCACAACACACACACACACACACACACACACACACACACACACACACACACACACACACATATATATATATATATATATATATATATATTTATGTTCAAATAATTACTCAAAGGTCTTTATTATAATAGAGAGGATTTTCCAGTATGGTATAAAATGAATGTATTTTCATTGAATATATATCGAAAATGGATATTTAGAAGTGTAAGCTGTTATTGTAAATATTTTGGGATAAATAAATCTACATTTCAGACCCTTCTCCTCCTCCAATCTGTCTATATTCGGAAGGTTATAATGTTTCAATCCAGGTATTTCCCTACAACATCATGTCTATATTTAACTTTTTATCAAAACTTCTTATTTATTGTTTCTTATTCATGAAAATATGTGTCTGCTAGGATCTTGTTAATATCTTTTGATCTTGAGCGACTAGGATTAAATGCTCTGTTTCTGGTTTTCCAACTAAATTTTCACAATCTAACAGGTACAGTCAGTCTGCATCTGCTTTGAGCTGATACATTTTATGTATAGAAGGGAGTTTTCTGAACCTTATTGTTAAGGCGTTTATATGGTTATTTTGGGATTTCATTCAATTTTATTTAATGCCTTTATTCGCTTAAAACATTCTTTTTCTAATATTTCTTTCGTTGCATTTTGAATTCTTTCTCCTTCACTTATATTAAGATATTATTATTAATATTGTTGTTGTCAGTATTATTATTAGTAGTAGTATTAGCAGCAGTAGAAGTATATTGAATATTTAAATATGTTATACAATTGTTAAATTAAGAGTAGCTTATTACTTAATGGCAATAGGCAAATCCGCTGCTAAGAATGTCGGTTCTCTGAGCAAGGCCAGGAAGTTTTTCCCGTCTGAAACAATCCTGCACATATATAAATCTACTATCCGCCCGTGCATTGAATACTGCTACCATATCTGGTCGGGTGCTCCCGCTACCCACCTAGGAGTCCTTGACAAAATCCAACGGAGAATCTGTAATGTGATAGATCCCGACTTGGCAGCTCGGATACAGTCTCTTTCTCACCGGCGCTATGTGGCATCCCTGTGTCTCTTCTACAAATACTTTTACTGCTTCTGCTCCGATAAACTTAGCTCACTGGTGCCTCCTATATATGAATTTACTCGAGCCACAAGATTAGCGACTAGGTCCCACCCTTTTACTGTGAAACCAATAAAATGTAAACGCAAATTCTACTTCATCAACCTCTTTTCTCGCACTTCCCGCCTGTGAAATGCCTTTCCGTTTACTTGCTTCCCCGACAGCTACAATCTTCAAAAATTTAAATGTAAAGTCAATAGTCATCACCTATCTCACTAACCTGCATCCTCTCGCGCATGCCCCTTTCTCCGTCCACTCCACTCTCAACAGTATTCTCATCCTTCTCTTACCCACTTCCTGACACCCCCTATAACGTAACACTCTTTCTTGTAACTTTCCTCCTATGTAACCCCCCCCCGCAAAACAGTGGCAGTAAAATGCCTTGCTTGGGACGATATGATTACAATAGATCTGTCTACGGATGACTATTTACGCTCTCACACTCTGGAAAAATGGTAAACTTAGAAAAACAGTAGCTTCTCTAGCATCTACGTATCGTTCATTAAGCAATAAATTAGAACACTCTCAGCTATTGGGCGTGTGTATAATGATAATGTACATGCTAAAAAGTCTGCCTCCTTCTACCATAGCTCAGCGGTAGAATCGCCGACTGACGTCAATTTGGTCGAGTTTTAATCCTGGGTAAAAAGCAATTGGATGTCTAACCGTACTGATGAGCTGTAATACAGCGAAATAGATCTGTCTGCTGATGACTATATATATTATACAATTATGAAATTAAGATTAACTTATTAATTAATGACAATACACAGAAAACGCAAACCAATTTAAGTGTAATATTATATCTTATATTATACAAATACAACCATGACAAAAATGGTGTGTTTTATTAAGTTCATAATATTAGTAAAGTGTTTTAACGGGTAAGTTTTAAAATCTATTTCACACTTTTACATTTATTACTGCTACATTATTGTCTTTCACGGAATCGGCCTTTTCAATTCCTGGTTTTTGTAAATATCTATTTCTTTCTTTCTTTCTTTCTTTCTTTCTTTCTTTTCAATCCACTCGTCACGATTTCTTTCTTTCTTTCTTTCTTTCTTTCTTATCCCTCTACTCGTTACCATTTCTTTTCTTTTCAAACTACTCATCACCATTTCTTTCTTTCTTTCGTTCGTTCTTTCTTTCTTTCTTTCTTTCTTTCTTATCCCTCTACTCGTTACCATTTCTTTTCTTTTCAAACTACTCTTCGCCATTTCTTTCTTTCTTTTTTTCTTTCTTTCTTTCTTTCTTATCTCTCTACTCGTTACCATTTCTTTTCTTTTCAAGCTACTCATCACTATTTTTTATCATTCATTTTTACTTTTAAATATATTTACCATCATTTCTTTCTTTTTCTTTCGTTGTTTCGTTCGTTCTTTTTATAATTTGCTCATTTGAATTTCTCTCTTTCTTTTCTATTTATTCGTTACCATTTTTCTTCGATTATTTCATTCTTTCTTGCTTTCCAATCTACTTATATTTTATTTCTCTTTCTTTCTTTCTTTCTTTCTTTCTTTCTTTCTTTCTTTCTTTCTTTCTTTGTAATCACCAGTAAAGCGGCTGTTATCATTCCAATCGGCAAGTACCTTCAGAATCCCAAACGCCTGTCACCTCTCCGTGGCGCGTACTGCCCTCAAGCCTCTTATGGCAATTCTATGAACAGTTATTTTACCTGACAGAAACTGGCAGAAGGCATCAGGAAGAACTTTGAAACCTTCACTTGCCACTTCCTACCCGGCATATTTTCAAGATCATCTTGCGTTGTTTTTGACAGCTTGTTGCAATTCACGTATTGTCTTTCTTCACCTAATGACTTTGTAAGACAAAGCGAAGGAAAGATGGGGAAGGATACAGTAAGTGGAAACATTTTTATATTAGAAAAAAATTGTATTTTGCTTGTGTTTTCAACTGCATGAAAAGAAAATGTGGAAGGAAGCAGTTCTTTCAAAAAAATAGTGAAAACGGAAAAAGTCGTCTGCAAATGGAGAACGCTGCTGAAATAAAATAAAAGTGAAGAAAAAATTATATGATGGGGGAGGAGGGTGAACGAAAAGAGAAAAAAAGCGAGAAAAGCATCGAAGGTTGAGACAAGCAAAAAAACGAAAAAAAAATTGTAAAAATTAGGGTAGAAAGAAAGTATAATGCAATAAAAAATTAAGTAAAAAATAAATATAGAGTAAAAGACAGAAATAGAGTAGAAAACAGTGATACAGCGCTAATATGCATAAGATGATTAAAACATGATGGAAAGAAGGAAATGTAACAATTAAAAAAGATAAAAAAGAAAGGAAAAGCTAAAAAGAAAGAAAAGAAGATGCCGAAAAAAAATTGAAAAAAATAAGGTGATGAAAAATTGACAAATGAAGGAAGGAAAGAGAGAGAAACAAGTTAACTAGAAGGTGAGAAAGAAAGAAGGAAAAGAGGAAGAATGAAGATGCTAACGAGAAAATTGAAAAGTGAGAATGAAAAGAGAAAGAATGAAGAAGCTAACTAGTAGCGGGGAAGGAAGAAAGGAAAGAGGAAGAATGAAGAAGCTAACAAGAAAACTGAAAAGGGGGAGAAGGTAAAGAGAAACTATGAACAAGCTAACTAGAAGCAGAGAGGAAAACAGGGAGAAGCTAACGAGGAAGTGTAAAAGGGAGACGGGAAAAAGATACAAGTTGGAGAAAGATAGAATTGGGAAGTCATCATTTATCCATTATACCCAATGGTGTATAGGGCAGCAACTTTTTGTTACTGTAACAAAGTGTTTTTTACGGGGCGGGGTGGTTATGGTTAGCGCTGCACCCAACTCCCAACTCTGGAGGACCAGTGGACCATTCCTAAGATCCTTACGCTTACAACACCTGGTATTCCCAAATGGTCACCCGTTTAAGTACTGACCATGCTTGATGTTGCTTAACTTCGGTGATCGGACGGGAACTGGTGCATTCAACACGATATAGCCGTAGACGGGAAGGAAGTAGGAAAAGATAAAAAATGAAGTTAAAGAAAAATGGAGATAGAAAGGAAAGAGAAAGAAAGGAAAGAGAAAGAAAGGAAAGTGAAAGAAAGAACGGACTAAGTAGAAGAAGAGGATGAAAAGACAATAGAAAGAAATTGAATTTAAAGAAAGGGAAGAAGAAAGAAAGGAGAAAGAAGAAGCTAAAAAAAAGTTAAAGAAAAAGGAAATAGAAAAAGAAGCTAAAAAGGCCGAGACAGAAAGGAAATGGGAAGGAAGAAGAAGTAAAACAGACAATGAAAAAAAAAAAAAAGGAAATAAATCGTAATATAAAAAATGCTAAATAGAAAATGATAAAAAATGAGGGCATGATAAAAAAAAGAAAAATGAATAAAGAAAAGAAAGAAAAATCTAAAGATAAATTGAGGAAGGAAGAAAAGAAGGAAGGAAGGAAAAACGGAGGAAAGAGAAACAAAAATAAACTAAAGAAATTACAAAGAAAAAAGAAGAGAGAGAGAGAACAAATGAAAAAAAAAGTTGGAGAGATAAAATAAAAAGAAAAAGAAAGAATAATCAAAATGAGAAAGAATCGAAGTAAAGAGAAATAGAGAAAATCTAATTAAATATTGAGAAAAGACGGAGAGAGAAGGAAAATGTGTTATAGAGAAAATGACAACAGAGAGAAAAGAAAAGGTATAAATAATGGATAGGGAGAAAAAGAAAGAATAATCTAATGAGTAAATGAGAAAGGGAGGAAACGTTAGGTAACGGGAAAATGAAACAGAAAGTAGAAAACAGAAAAGGCTGCAGATGAAGAAAAAATATCATTAAAAGAAACGAGAGATAAAGAAAGAATGTGGGGAGAGATAGCAACAAAATGAAAGGAGAGAGAAAAAGCAAAACGAAAGATGAAGAAAGGAGAGATAAAGAAATAATGTAGGAAAGAAAGAAGAAGGGTGTGGGGAGAGAGATAGAAAAGTAAACTAAGTAGAAAGTAGAAAAGAGATGATTGTAAACAATGGAAGGAAGAGCAAAATAAATAAATAAATAAATAAAAGAAGCGATAAAGAGAGAAAAAAAACTGCAAAATTATGAAAAGAACGTTGGAAATGGTAACAAACAAAAAAGATAACGCAAAATTTACAGGAAAGATCAGGAATCCGATAATAATTTTAATTTTCCCAAAGAAACCAGAGAAGAAAAGTAAATGTGGAAAAAATTAAGGTTGACTTCAAATAGAGGAGAATTGATGTAAGGGCAATATTTTATAAAATTTGATTTTAAAGAAAGAAAGAAAGAAAGAAAGAAAGAAAGAAATAAAAAGAAATAAAAAGAAAAAACCAAAAGTTTTGAAAGAAATAGACAAATATAAAAATGCAAATGAAAAAGCAAAAATTATTAAGGAAATAAGGAAAAAGTCAGTCAGTTAAGTGCCATACATGATACACGCTTGGGCGATCATGTCTCGAAAGAGACATGACTGACTGGGCAGAAGATTATCCCGCAGTAGGTTGCCATTGCTTTCTGCGGTAGATTGCTTGCCGACCAAGGCTATAGAACCCAATCTGTCCTGTTATTTAACCCATAACTGGAAGAAAGAGACCGATTAATACCTTTCCCAAGAGTATTTGCGCGTAAGTGAATATAATGGATTTAAGTGGAATTCGAACTCGGCTCCCCGGTTTCTCGTTCCGAGCCGATATCCACTATACCACAACGCACATCCTAGGGAAAAAGACAAATGGAAAAAAAAAAGGAAAGAAAGAAGAAAAAAAAGAAAGAAAGAAAAAAGAAAGAAAGAAAAAACGTATTGACAAAAATAGATAAATATTAAAAAGCAAGTAAAAAGAAAGAAAAAACGGAAAAGGTATGAAGAAAAATATAGAAATATAAGAAACAAATAAAAGAAAGAATGAATGAAAGACACAAAATTGTTGGGAGAAAAGGAGAAATATAAAAAAAGCAAAACGAAAGAAAGAAAGAAAGAAAGAAAGAAAGAAAGAAAGAAGGAAAGAAAGAAAGAATGAAAAAGAAATAAAGAAAAAGAGAGAAAGACACAAAAATTATTAAGAGAAATGTTGAAATATAAAAATAAAAATGATAAGAAAGAAGGAAAAAGAAAGAAAAATGAGAGAAAAAAGAATGAAAAAAGAAAGAAAGAAAGAAAAAGAGAGAAACCCACAACAATTGAGAGAAATAGTGAAATATAAAAACGTAAATGAAAAAAAACGAAAGAAAGAAAGACAGGCACAAAAAGTATTGAGAGAAATGGTGAAATATAAAAATACAAATGATAAGAAAGAAGGAAAGAAAGAAAAAAAATTAAGAAAAAAGAAAGAAAGCAAAAAACGTATTGAGAAAAATTGATAAATATTAAAAAGAAAGAAAGAAAAACAGAAAAGATATGAAGAAAATATGGAAATATAAGAAACAAATAAAAGAAAGAATGAATGAAAGACACAAAATTGTTGATAGAAATGGGGAAATATCGAAAAATATAAAAACAAAAGAAAGAAAAAAGAAAAGAAAAAAGAAAGAAAGAAAGAAAAAAGAATGAAAAAGAAAGAAAGAAAAAGTGAGGAAGACACAAAAACTATTGAAAGAACTAGTGAAATATAAAAACGTAAATGATAAAAAAAAGAAAAAAAGAAAGACACAAAAAGTATTGAGAGAAATTGTGAAATATAAAAATACAAATGATAAGAAAGACGGAAAGAAAGAAAGAAAAAAGAAAGAAAGCAAAAAACGTATTGAGAAAAATAGATAAATATTAAAAAGCAAGTAAGAAGAAAGAAAAAACGGATAAGGTATGAAGAAAAATATGGAATAATAAGAAATAAATAAAAGAGAGACAGAAAAAGAAAGAAAGAATGAATGAAAAACACAAAATTGTTGAAAGAAATGGGAAAATATAAAAAAGCAAAACGAAAGAAAGAAAAAAGAAAAAAGAAAGAAGAAAAGAAAAAGAAAGAAAGAAAGCAAAAAGAATGAAAAAAGAAAGGAATAAAAAAGAGAGAAAGCCACAAAAATTGATAGAAATAGTGAAAAATAAAATGTAACTGATAAAAAAGAAAGAAAAAAGAACGAAAGACACAAAAAGTATTGAGAGAAATGGTGAAATATATAAATACAAATGATAAGAAAGAAGGAAAAACAGAAATAAAAAAGAGAGAAAAAAGAATGAAAAAAGAAAGAAAGAAAAACAGAGGAAGACACAAAAAGTATTGAAAGAAATAGTGAAATATAAAAACGTAAATGACATAAACGAACAAAAGAAAGACAGGCACAAAAAGTAGTGTGTGTGATGGTGAAATATAAAAATACAAATGATAAGAAAGAAAGAAAGAAAGAAAGAAAGACAGAAAGAAAGAAAGAAAAAAGAAAGAAAGAAAGCAAAAAACGTATTGAGAAAAATAGATAAATATTAAAAAGCACGTAAAAAGAATGAAAAAGACGGAAAAGGTATGAAGAAAAATATAGAAATATAAGAAACAAATAAAAGAGAGAAAGAAAAAAGAAAGAAAGAATGAATGAAAGACGCAAAATTGTTAAGAAAAATGTGAAAATATAAAAAATCAAAACGAAAGAAAGAAAGAAAGAAAGAAAGAAGCAAAAAAACAAAGAACAAAGAAAAAATAAAAAAGGCAAAAAGTTCTGAGAGGAATGTTGTAATATAAAAAAGCAAATGATAAGAAAGAAAGAAAAAAGAAAGAAAGAAAGAAAGAAAGGCGCAAAATGTATTGAAAGAAATGGTGAAATATATAAACGCAAATAGAAAAATATTAGAAAAAGAAAGAATCAAACAAAGTACAAAAAACGGGAGGTGATGTATAAGTGAGAGAAAGAAAAACAGAAACAGTGGACAAATGTTAGAAGAATTAATCAGCAGAAAAAGGAAAATTAACAAAAAGAAGAAAAAAATGAAAGAAAAAAGAAAAACGAAAAAATCGGTAAAACCTAATAAAAATCAAGTAACAACAAAAATGACCTAAGAAGCTATGAAAAAGAAATAGACACGCATAACGAAAGAAAAAGCCAAAAAGAAAGGAACAATGAAGAAAAGCAGAATATACGAAGAAAGCGAAAGAAAGCAAGAAGGAAAGAAACAAACATGGATAAAAGAAAAGGAAACTCATAAGAGAAAAAAATAAAAAAGAAAAGAAAAGTGAAATGAAAGAAAAAATTATAGGAAAGGAAAAATGAAAGAAAGAAAAAAGAAAGAAAAGGGAAAATGAAAGAAAGAAAGAAAAAAGAAAGGAAAGGGAAAATTAAATAAAGATAGAAAGAAAGAAAGGAAAGGGAAAATTAAAGAAAGAAAGAAAGGAAAGGGGAAAATAAATAAATAAAGAAAGAAAGAAAGAAAGAAAGAAAGAAAGGAAAGGGAAAATTAAATAAATAAAGAAAGAAAGAAAGAAAGAAAGAAAGGAAAGGGAAAATTAAATAAATAAATAAATAAATAAAGAAAGAAAGAAAGAAAGGAAAGGGAAAATTAAAGAAAGAAAGGAAGGAAACGGAAAATTAAAGAAAGGAAGGAAGGAAAGGGAAAATTAAAGAAAGAAAGAAAGAAAGAAAGGAAAGGGAAAATTAAAGAAAGAAAGAAAGGAAATGGAAAATTAGATAAAGAAAGAAAGAAAGAAAGAAAGAAAGGAAAGGGAAAATTAAAGAAAGAAAGAAAGGAAAGGGAAAATTAAATAAAGAAAGAAAGAAAGGAAAGGGAAATTAAATAAAGAAAAACTTGAAAGAAGAAAGAAGTGGACGACAAAGAAATCGTGGAATGAAATGAATATGTAAAAAAAAAAAACAATATATGGAGAAATTTATAAATAAAAAGTCAGTCAGTTAAGTGCCATACGTGAAACACGCTTGGGCGACCACGTCTCGAAAGAGACATGACTGACCGGGCAGAAGATTATCCCGCAGTAGGTTGCCATTGCTTTCTGCGGTAGACTGGTTGCCGACCAAGGCTATAGAACCCAATCTGTCCTGTTATTTAACCCATAACTGGAAGGAATAGACGGATTAATACCTTTCCCAAGGGTATTTGCGCGTAAGTGAATACAATGAATTCAGCTGGAATTCGAACTCAGCTCCCCGAGTTCTCGTTCCGAGCCGATATCCAATGCACCACAACGCGCAAAAAAAAAAAAAAAAAAAAAAAAAAAAAAAAAAAAAGTATACTGTCCAAATTATACATTTAAGAATTAATTAAATAAAAGACTTTTTAAAGTGAAAATTGCAATACAGAAGGAAAATAAGTGTCATTGACAAAAAAAAAAAAAAGAAAAAAAAGAGGTTTTTGAAAAAAATAAAACAGGTAATATTTATGCAGGAAACAGCTAGAAACTAATGCAGAGAGAAAATGCCAGTAAAAATGAATGAAAGAAGATGACATCGAAATAAGTAAATAGCAAAAAAGAATTAGATAACAAACACAAAAGTTTTCGATGAAGAAATTTGCCAGCTGAAATGCTTGTGTGGAGGAATACAAATAAAAAATAAAGTGAGTTGAAACCGAGAAGGATGTGAGAAGAAGGAGAAAGAAATAAGAAAAAAATATAACAATCTTCGAGATTATTACCAACAAGCCGAAAAGAAAATGTTTTGAAATTCAAATCGGTTGAAAAGGTTTTGGGGTAAAAACGAGAAAACTAGTGGTCAGATGGTCACAGAAAAAGTCATCGACTGATTGCACAAAACCAAACCGCCATTGTCCCTATCCGCCCACTACAAAAATAAGAGAAAGAAAGAAAACAAAATTACAAAAGAAGAAAAAATGAAAAGAAATTAACAACGAAAAATACAAGAGAATGAATAGACGTAAAAATATTTTTAAAAAATATATACTTTCCCATTTACTTTTCTTATTTTTTAGTTTTTGTGAAAAAAATGAAAATATACAAAAATAGAATAGAGGAAGGTGAACGCAAAGCAGATATACAAAGCAAATAAATTATCTTTGATTTACTCCGCCTCTCCATCTCCATTTTGGCTTTTTGCTTTTGATTGACAGGGCCAACTGCACTTGACGGATAAGCTTCAAATTCTACGACTCAGATTCTTGCATTTTATGCATATAGTTTTTTACCCTGCCACCAACCAGTCTTTATTCATTTTCTTTCTGGCTAGTGTTCAACTCCTGTCAGTAACTTAGTTTCTCCATATTCAAAGGTTGTTTCATATATATATATATATATATATATATATATATATGCCAGCTTGGCAATAGTCTGTATAAGTAGAGTGTTTCAGGAAGTCCGTTCCCCAGTTTTTTTGCCCCTCTGAGTCCACCTTCCCAACCTTTGCCTTTCCATGGAACTTGCTACATATTTTCGACAGTCGAAATAAACTCCTAAACTACAAATACCCAATCAAATCTTCGTGATATTGCTTTCCACTCCTCGGAAATACGTTGTCATGTTGCTTTTTGTGATTTAGCTTGAGACTTTTCGCTTCAAATAGCATTCATTTGCCCGTTTCTAAAAACCATGCACACGTTGCATTTCTGTATTCACCTCTTATGCATTTAATTGATTAAGAATCAACGACTGAATATCAGATCCACGTTAAAATAATTAGTAAAAAAAAAGTAATTAAAAATTAAATGCTTACGCAAAAGAGAGCAAAGAATTGACCAAATTTCCAGTCACGCGCGGCAAGACAGATTTTGGAAAAAATGCTCTTTAAAAAAAAAAAAAAAAAAAAAAATTACTACGTTACAGTCAATAATAACACCGAAGACATAAACACCCTTGAAAATGGTTATAGAACTGGCAGAAAGCGCTTGGGGTGATAACAGTTATGGAGAATTTTTATATTCCTTATTTTCAACAAAATGGAAAAAATTTAGGATGCTGGAAAAACTTTTTAAAATATCAATTAAATCTTCCTTGTCTATCATATTCAATGAAAGATGCTTTTGAAAGAATATATATATATATATATATATATATATATATATATATATATATATATTCTAAACATATACTGTTAAATATAAGAGACAATGAATGTTTATTATGTTTAATCATGAGCCGTTCTAAACATCGTATTTTAGATTTAATTTCAGGTGAAAATAAAGACAAAAATTCTCCAACATTTGAATATTTTTTTTATGTTTATTCTAAGTTTCGGCTTACATGAGCCATCTTCAGAGAGGTTACAAGGATGTTAACATAAAAACATCCACCATCAAAGATGATTTTATCTTGTGGTGACATTAGAATGGCTCATGATTAAACATAATAGACATTCATTGTCTCTTTTATTTAACAGTATATGTTTAGAAAATTATCTGCTGCCTCAATACACTATATATATATATATATGTATATATATATATATATATATTCTAAACATATTCTGTTAAATATAAGATACAATGAATGCTTATTATGTTTAATCATGAGCCGTTCTAAACATCGTATTTTAGATTTAATTTCAGGTGAAAATAAAGACAAATATTCTCCAACATTTAGATAATCTTTTATTAAGTTGGTTCTAAGCTTTCGGCTCACATGAGCCCTCTTCAGAGAGGTTACAGTGACGTTAACATAAAAGCATCCTCCATCAAAGACGATTTTATCTTGTGTTGACATAAAACTTTGCTAAGCAACAATAACAGTTATCAAATAGCAAACGCAGTTCGTAAATTTGTAATGTGGTTTTATGACGTCACACCGCGTGAGAGCTCGAAATGTTAACAGAACCATATATTTAAATGCAATATAATGTGTTATGACCATATTTAAACGTGATTTTATTAAGTGCGTGTTGTTTTGATTTAATGTAGATGGCCTCCAATATCTGAAGGTTCTTTTTACTGTGTGTATGAGTGAGTATTACTATATTCTTGACTAAAATCTGTCGGATATTACCTACATGGCTATGTTTTTTTAAGAAATGCTGTTTAATTGACCTTTGATCAGAAAAGTGACAGGTAAATCTACGGGAGAGCGTGGTTGTAGAGAAACCAATATATGTAGTGGGTTTATTATTATTACCAGAGATAAAATCTCTGAACGGGCATGTAAATTTATACACGACATTGGTTTTCTGTATAGGATTTTGTTGTGTGGTTGTAGGGTTGCAAGTATATATATATATATATATATATATATATATACTTGCTTCATAATTATTATTTTTATGAGCATTTTAGTTCAAATATAATACATAATAACTTTGGATGTAGTTGATATTTTTAAGATTGGATATTGTTTTGGATAGTAGAAATTAAGGGATTGGTAGGTAAGAGGAAATATATGTATAAAAAACAACTTTATAAAATCTCCTCTATTCTTGTTGTTTAATCCACACCGAAAAAAGAAAGGAATTCAAAAACTTACAAAATGATAAAGACATTGACAGCAACAATAACAATGATAGCAATAAAATACATAAAAGTCGGCATATATACTTACTTCTTACCATTGTCTACCCAGAACACTTCATCCTATCTTAACAATATCCAAATAATTATAAACCAGTATTATGGATATGTTCAGAAACATTATCTATCTATCTATCTATCTATCTATCTATCTATCTATCTATCTATCTATCTATCTATGTTTATTCATTATCTATCTATCTATCTATCTATCTATCTATCTATCTATCTATCTATCTATCTATCTATGTTTATTCATTATCTATCTATCTATCTATCTATCTATCTATCTATCTATCTATCTATCTCTGTTTATTCATTATCTATCTATCTGTTTATTCATTAGCTATCTATCTATCAAATGAAGATAACACTGAAATCTTTTTTATTAGATATAATTACCAATAGTGCACAAAAATATTTTGAGATACTTAGGAGTAAATTTATTAAATAAAATCGCAATTGGCTTTAACCACTGACTTCAGAAACTCTAGCATATCTTTTGGACGGGCACCTTATTTAAGGTGGTGATTACTGCCATAATACTTGCCTTCAGTTCATCTTTGGTGTTACAAAGGGTTTTCTTGGCTTCTCGCTCAACTGTACCCCACACATAATAATGAGGTCGGTTGCAGACTGCTGAGTTATGAGGCCAGATGTAAGAGGTGATATGATCACAGAAATTGCCTGAAAGCCATGACTGGGCTCTCCTTCTTATTGTAATCCGATGCAGAGTCCTATTGCCAGATATAGGATATTCCAGGAGCCACCATCTTGAGCCAGGACAGCATTACCTCTTCAAGGCACTTGATGTAAGCCTCAGTGTTGAGTCAGAGGCTCTCACTAACAAATTGGGGAGATTTTTTTCTTATGAGAACGATCAGAATGAGATTTTTCGAGCTCTGTACCATCGTAAACACCATTAGACTCATCCAACTCTTCCCAGACACTCTTAAATATTCATATTAGAGCTTCCAACGTGAACGCCAAGCAGTACGGCTTGATGTTTCTAAATTTATGGTGGTGAATTGCGTCATAGTGTTCTTTTCCTCGCACTGCCCAACTGACTCTACTATAGTGTGTAGTGTGTGTATGTGTGTGTGTTTAATTAATGCCACTTTACGAGTGTATGTTTTTATTTTTCTCTATAAAGAGAAACTTTGACCATATCATTGATATATTTTGACAACACGCTCATATATATATATATATATATATATATATATATATATATATATGTGCGTGTGTTGTCAAAATATATCAATAATATGGTCAAAGTTTCAATATCAATATGGTCAAATTTATCAATAATAAGGTCAAAGTTTCATTATCAATAATACGGTCAAATTGTTGGTGTATTTATTTAAAATAAATGCATGATTTGTTTTTAAACGCTCACGTGGCGGGGAATTTTTGAATGTGCAAGTTTTTAAAATTACAAGAAATTATAACGTTTTCATCCACTGTTGCTTGAACCGAATAGGTATTTTTTCAGTATGGTTACACTTAGTCATAATTTCTGTTCTTTCATTCAGTAGTTCATTTTTGTTTGGGAATAGCATCTATCTATCTATCTATCTATCTATCTATCTATCTATCTATCTATCTATCTATCTGGCCTGACGATTGGTTTTAGAATGAAACAGGCTGTCGCTTCGGATTTTTATTTCAATGTTCACTTTTTTAACTACATGCGCTTTATCCCTGATATTGAGAAGTTTACTCCTTAAATAAAGTATACTTTAAAGCTATATTTTATCATATATATATATATATATATATATATATAGGTAAAGACAACCAACAGATTTATAATTCCAAGTTCTCCGGCATTTATATTTTTTTAAAAATGCTCAATGCATAATATAGTCATATATATATATATATATATATATATATATATATATATATATATATATTAAAAATACATTGCGACACGTAAATCTCTTTTTCAAGATTTCTACCGCGTCATCAGGCAATGTTAGATCATAGATCATGCATATAAGAAACAATGCGTTTCTTATTCATAGATATGGGAAGACATAAAAATTTATGTGTGTGTTGAAGTTAACTAATCAAAACGTATTGTTTCTTATATTTAAATGAAAATCACTTTCACAACAATGATTTAATATCGCCTGATGACGAGATAGAATCTCGAAACATAGAAATTTCCGTTTCGCAATGTATTTTTAATTTCAAAAACAAATTTAATTTCATATATATATATATATATATATGTATTTTGTGTGTGTGTATGTGTGTATGTGTGTGTGTGTGTGTGTGTGTGTGTGTGTGTGTGTGTGTGTGAATGTTATATTTCTTGAATACCCGTGTTTGCGTAAACATCACTGCTTTTTAACAGTCAAATTGACACCTACAATCATGGCAACTGGAAATCTTCTTGCGTTCCCATCATCCCGGGAAATCCACCTCTATAGTAGGTGTCCTTTTAATCGTTCAACCACAAGAGACCTCACAACTAAACAACCATCGATTAGAATTTTGAAAGAATTAAAATATTTCCTTGGAACCATTCGACACAGCTATCTGCTAACTTCATTTTCGTGTAAAAAACTTATATGTATTAAATCTTTAAGCCACTAATATGTTTTTAAAATCATTCATAATTTTTAACCATTTACTTTTTATTATAAGATAGTTATTTTTTATACGATAATAATTATTGCAATAAGAAAAAATAAGTTCGAATTAATAAAATCTATTATTTGCTTAATTTGATTCGGATACCAAAATGAAATTGGAAGATTTATAAATAATTAATGGCATAATTTTTAATAACGATCGCCACTTTAATTGGTCTCGTTAATTCGGCTTCTAAACACAATCTTGAGTTGAGAATTTGATGCCAGGTTTAACAACAGTTTGTGTATAGAAGAAATATTGAACAGAGAAAAGAAAAACAGTTTTACCTCGACATTCTGGCAAACAATATACACGCGCGGAAGGCGGGAAAATATCTTGAAATATAAACAAAAAAACAGGATGAACAAACTAATCTGGAATATATGGATTAATGCACAACCAGAGGGGGTTACTTTCCTTCCTTTTCCCTAATTAGTATGCATCATACGTGATCAGTCATGTAACCCTTAACCGCCACGAGTCTAGGCAGAGGACTGTTTGGCGATAGACACCGTCAATAGTCGTTCCTCGAACATGCGGAATAACACTACTTGCGTGCTGGATTTGAGAATAAGGATGCGATTTTATAATACTCGCTAGCTTTTTTTTTCTGGATCTAAGGAAGGTGTGAAACATATTTATAAAACCTATTAGTATATTCTCTTTATATAAAATAGCACTTCTCGGTACTTGTGTTTATTATATTTTTTTTTTCATTTTGATATTTAAGTAAAATATCTGTACCGACAGCAGATATTCTGAGGACCGCACATCAGTTGGTATACTCCACCAAGAATTTTAGTTTTTCTACATAAGTTCAGAAGAATATTTACAAAAAAGAAAATAAACTTCGGAATCTAACTTCCGGTTGAGGGTTCTAACCGTAGAATAGTCTGGCGAACTCCCAACAAAATCTTAGCAATTGCAGCCATAGAGATCTTAAACACTCAAGTGTATTAATTTTGCTGATTTAGGCCAGACTAAGCATAATAAGTATTTATAAATAGTATGTGCGATAGGAAATTAAGGATTAAAATCAACCTTCTTCTTCACCTTTACAAAAATTCACAATGACGTGTGAACTCCTGTTTTTTCCCAAATAGAAAAAAGATTGACCATGTGCTTAAAGAAAAAGTGGAAACCGAATATCTCGCAAGTAGGTATTATTTGATTTTCTGACCAATGGAAACGAATTGCAGGATTAAAACGGACTTCGCGATCCAGTACAAAATTATAAAGGACTAGATTAGTGACCTCGATCAGATGGGCGCAAAGAGAGAGACACAACTAAAATGTAATTTCAACTTTAAGTCAACCTAGACATAAGGTCACATCGCGCCTTGTTCTCTTTTTCCTTCTTTCTCATGTGCTGATTCCTTCAAAGATATTCTTACCAAACAAACGCTAAAATATATATACGTACGTACGCATATACTTTTTCAATAAATTACTACGACGAACATTTTTATGAATTCTTGATACCCTAAACTTTTTAATTGAACATTAATTTCTACCAATTCTTGTTATTCTTTTCTTTTAATAAATTTCTATTTTAAGAAGAAAAATGTATATTTTATTCTTACACTATTGCACGCTAATCCACACATTCCACCCTGCTACCAACAATCTGATGAAAATAACCCTCTGATAACTCTGGTCAAAACTTGTAAGCTGTAGGGAGTTCGGTTATGTATGACACAAGGCCGAATCAATTAAACATTAACCATCTCCCTATTGCTACAAGTAATTGCTTTATACAGAGATCGGGCAGGTAATGATAACGTCTAGTTCTAATGAGACCGGGTCTCATACCGTGTTCTCTTGTGGGAGAGAAATCGAAGTTTAAGAATGATTTATACTGGCTACCTGCTGTAAATTGGTAACCTGTAAGCCAGTAATGGTGGTGAGTTCTAAAGGGTTCCAGTCGCGTACTGTCCAGTCTTGTGACAGAAAAAGCCAAGGAATTATTTATGCTCGCTGTCTGCTGTAGACGCATCGATTGTCATGAGCCATTCCCAAATATTATTGCTAGTTTAATCCTTAAGGTAAGATTGGTGAATAACCCAAAACCCCAAAAATTATTGCGCATGGATATATTCTGATACTTACTCGGATTACCATAGCCCAACACAAAGCCAAAAATGCCAGGAAAATACGCAATTTTATCAGGTATAAAATAATCTTATTAAATATATGTATGTCAATCTCATTATCTCATTATTCCATCAGGAATATGAGACATGTCATACCTTGTTACACGGTATTAGGAGCAAAGATCTTTAAGCTGACAAGAAACTCGGCCGTAGTGTAGTATTTACCAAGCTGATCTCGCAGAATATAAGTACTGAAGTTGGCCTTTACTGGGCTCCACACGCATGTGGCCTTCTACTCTATGAAGCTAAACTAAATATTGGTAAACCTCGTTTTATGTTCTTATGTAGCGGATAAGAAATTAATTAAAAACAACCTTCTTCACTTTTACAAAAATTCACAATGACGTGTGAAATTCTGGTTTTCCCAAATAGAAAAAGGATTGACCATCTGCCTGAAGAAAAAGTCGAAACTAGATTTCGCAAGTAGGTGCTAAAATGATTTTTGGCGAATGGGAGAGACATGCAAGAAGAAAAAGGACTTCGCGAGTAAGTGCAAAAATATCTAGATTACAATAAAAGGACTTCGTCAGGGTCAGTCAGGCAGAGAGTCAGATGGGAGCCGCGAGACTAAACATCTAAAATGTAACTTCAACTTCAAGCGACTCAGACATTGTCCTCTTTCTCTTTCTCCTTGTCTCTTTCAATAATTACTACTACGAACACTTTGTACGAACTTTTGATAGACTTAACTTTCTCAATGAACATTAATTTCTACGAATTCTTATTATTCCTCCTTTTAATAAATTTCTATTTTAAAATGCAAAATGTATATTTTATTTTTACACTATTCCACACAATTCTACACATTACATCCTGCCGACAACCAACCTTTTGATGAAAACCTTTTGATGATAAATTCTGCATAAAACCTTTAAGCTGTAGGAAGTTCGGTTAAGTACGACACAAGGCCGAATCAAAGAAACATTAACCAGCTCTCCCTACGCTACACTTACATTAGTTTATATGAATAATACATGATATTAACGCAGTGTTACTTCATTACCTTTTAACACATTTGTCCATTTTATTTATTTATTTATTTTTTACTTTTTTTCGTGTATGAATATATATGTGTGATGCAGTTCGTGAGCATGCGTGAACTCGCTAATACAAATAGTTATCTTTATAAATCAGTTTATATTTATTTGTGTTCTAAACTAAAACATAGTACTGAATTTTTAAATATGCAATATCTTTTCTTGATTGCATATATATCGATAAGATATATTGACTGACTTAAACCATTCGTTCTAACTTTATAAACTTCAGCGAGACACCCAGAAAAGGTCAAAGACATTACCTAACGCCTGCGGCTAAAGCTCACTGCATATTGCATAAACAAGACTACTCCAATTCAAACTCATATGTCCCTCAAAATAGCACTAAGAAAGTAAATAATAGCTAGCTAGCTAGATAGATAGATAATGAACAGACTGAGCAAGATATAAAGCGAAATAGATAGATAGATAGATAGATAGATAGATAGATAGATAGATAGATATTAAGAAACTGTGATAGATAGATAGATAGATAGATAGATAGATAGATAGATAGATAGATATGAAAACCCATTTCTTTTCATACCAATAAACATCTAAAAACAAGGACTGTAAAAACTTCAACACTCATACACACTAAGAAAAATTTAGTTGTTAAAACACGAAGATAAAAGTATTTTATATTTTTCTATTTAAACATCTTTTTATTTGTTGTGGGTTGATTTAAATCTGCAACAAGACCTATATTCGACATTTACTATCCCCTAAAATAACCAACCATGTCTAACTTATTCGTCTCTATCCAGCAGATACCCAAAGTTTTTACTTCTCCTCGGCAATTCCACACATTTTGGGAACCTATTAAGCATTGAGGGAGAAGCAGAATCAGGCCAGAGATAGGACAAGAACAGTGCGGTTTTGTCAACGACACTGGAACAAGGAACGCCATATTTATGATTAGGATGCTCTCTAAAAGGGCAATACAAATGAAGAAGGACTTATACCTGTGCTTTATTGATTATGCGAAGGCGTTTGACAAAATATGCCACAAAGAATTGATGGAGATGCTCGGCAGCCTTGACATATTTGGGAAAAACTGAGTAATCAAGAATCTTTACTGGCAGCAAACCGCCTCTATACGGACAGGTAATGAATTAAGTTGATATACAAAGAAAGAAAGGGGCGTAAGACAAGGATGTGTCTTTTCACCGGATCTGTTCAACTTGTACAGTATTTTGAGGACCCTAGAAGTTATGCCTGGATTTGTCATCGGAGGCCACAATTTAAACAACATAAGGTACGCAGATGATACAGTGATGATAGCAGACACAGAAAGGAATCTACAAAACCTCCTACAGAAGGTAGCTGAAGTGTGATAAGAAAGGACTACAAATAAACTGCAAGAAAACCGAATGCATGGTCATCAGTAAAAAGGGCAGCCTAATATGCCAAATACAAGTCGGGGATACTAAAATCAAGCAGGTACAAAAGTTTAAATATCTGGGAAGTGTTATAACAGAAGACGGAAAGTGCGACACAGAGATCAGAAAGCGAATTGGTATGGCGAAGGAAGCATTCCAGAAGGTGAGTAAAATATTAAGAAACAGGATAATCACGCAAGAAACAAAGAAGGGAGTACTGGATTGCTATGTGTTGTCAGTTCTTCAATATGGCAGTGAATGCTGGACAATATCATCAAATATGAAGGAAAAACTTGAAGCAACTGAAATATAGTTCTACAGAAGGATACTGCGAATATCATGGATCAAACATGCGAGCAATGATGAGGTTTTGGAAAGGATGGAAACGAAAAGGAAATTAATACTGAACTTCAGGAAGAGACAGCTGAAGTTCCTGGGACATGCAATGAGGAAAGAAGGCTTGGAGAACATGATACCAACAGGTCAGATAGAGGGAAAAAGAGACAGGGAAAGCAACGGATAGCATATTTGAAGGACCTAATCAGGTGGATGATGGGATGAGGGTTGCATGGTGTCACAGGATAAGGCATTCTAAGAGCCACCAGGGATAGGGAGACGTGGAAAGCCATTATCGCCTACGTCCTGAAGGGACAGGGCGCATAGAAGAAGAAGAATTAAGCATTAGTAGACACTTAATTCAAGACACTAATTAAATTTAGGATCTCATCCTTATTATAAAAATTTGATTCTTATAAGCTCGGGTTATGCAAAACAAGGTCAGACAATGTTTCAACTTATTTATTGACTAATGAAAATAAACTTTATTCTTTCTTTTTTGAAGCGTTATTCACAGCTTGGATGTGCGTTGTGGTGCAGTGGATATTGGCTCGGAACGAGAAATCAGGCAGCCGAGATCGAATTCCAGTTGAATTCCTTGCATTCACTTACATGCAAATACTCTTGGGAAAGGTATTAATCCGTCTCTTCTCTCCAGTTATAGGTTAAATAACAGGACAGATTGCGTTCTATAACCTTGGCTGGCAACCAGTCTTCCGCAGAAAATAATGGCAACCTACTGTGGGATAATCTTCTGCTCAGTCAGTCATGTCTCTTTCAAAACATGATCGCCCAAGCGTGTATCACGTCTGGCACTTAACTAAGTCATTCACATCTTCCGCCACAATATAGTTATCCAGAAACCAAACTGAAACCCCTTTTGTCTTTCAACACCAGTCATGACGCGACTAAATTGGGAAGCTAAAACCCAGGCTTACTTCACCAACAAGTCATTTCTAATACCTCTTCTTATACATCGACTTCCGAATTTTCTCGCTTAAACTTTCTTCTTCTTTCATGTGCTGTGTTCCGAGAGGACGTAGTCGATCATGGCTCTCCACATTTTCTTTTCTTTTGTAGCTCTTAAGAATTTTTGTCTTAGTATTTCAGCCAAATTCTGCTCTGCTATTCATTGGCTCAAGCACATCAAGTATATTACGCGTTGTTTCCCCGCTGTCCTTTTTTCCATTTATCTCGCCCTGGGAGTATCAGATTCCCCAAGTCCTCCTTCCTTGTTACTTGTTCCAGAAACTTCAGCTTCCTCTTCCTGATGTTAAGTATAAGTTTCCTTTGCGTATCCATTCTTTCCAAAACCCCGTCATTGCGCACATGTTCGGTATCCTCAGCATCCTTCTGTAGAATCACATCCCTGTTACTTCGACTCTTTCCTTCACCTTTAAGAAGATTGTCCAACATTCGCTGTCATACATGAGGACGGATATCAAGTAACAATCAAATATTCTTGTTTTTGTTCCCGACAAAATTTTCTTGGCTGAAAACTTCTACTTTAATTGACTTTATGTCTCCAGATATTCACTGTAAATGAACCTGATATCTTTCGTCGTTAGAAAACTCACTTGTATATTCCTTGTTTTTATTTTAATTCTACATTTTCCTTTTCTTTAACGATGTTAATTCCTTCTCTCATTGAACTAATAATGGCTTGCTATTCATTATTGTATGTCAGGCACTGTAGATATTTAACTATTTCAGTTTTATTCTCGCACAAGGTTACTATGATTAGGTGCCTAATGAACAACGGAATTATTAACCCTCTAGGGCCATTCGTATCATATTATATTAATAAGTAGTAATTAGTGGGGGATCAGTTTATTACTTCATGACAATAGAAAACCGATCACCCACTTTATGCCCAGTATAAGCCATTCTAGGGCCATTCGTATCATATTATATTAATAACTAGTAATTAGTGGGGGATCAGTTTATTACTTCATGACAATAGAAAACCGATCACCCACTTTATGCCCAGTATAAGCCTTAACCCTCTAGGGCCATTCGTATCATATTATATTAATAAGTAGTAATTAGTGGGGGATCAGTTTATTACTTCATGACAATAGAAAACCGATCACCCACTTTATGCCCAGTATAAGCCTTAACCCTCTAGGGCCATTCGTATCATATTTGATACAGTATGAAAACAAGCCTTGAAAGAAATATTTTCCTGAAAAATTTTTTAAGAGGAATATTTTATAAATTTCAAATGAAAGCAGTACTGACTGCTCAGTCAATGAATACCAAATGTTTCCTTATAGGGAAATACCAAATGTTTCCTTATAGGGAAATACTGTATCAAAAATGATACGAATGGCCCTAGAGGGTTAAACTAACAGACTGATGTACGAGACATGTGTGCTGAGAGTAGCAGAGGTCTGCATGTTTTCTTTGTTGTATAGCATAGTACACATGATACTGCAGACATTAGGCAAGCCATTTAATGTAGTGACAAATCAGGCCAAGTATCTAAATGCATGTATTCACCGACAGAAAGACCAACATGATCCCAAACTATCCACTCAATTTGATTTAGTCGCTGTTGGAGGCTTAAAGAACTAATTAATTCTGGCCCATTATCACTGCATGAAATTAAATTCTGACCTTTCACGGAAAAGTCCAAAACAAGAGAACAACTGAATTCTGATTGGCTCTTTCGTTATCCTTTACATATAGACAACCCCAATAAACACATCTCGCCATCAACATCATCATCTTAAATACTTGTATAGTTCCATAAAACCAACTATGATCTGACAAGTTTTTCGAAGGATGTGTCGTTTTAGTCGACAGGTGGAATTACCCGAAGGGGCTTATGTTGGAGAGAGTTGACAGGTTGCCGCCTAGAAGATTGATTGACTGTTGTAATTGAGGCTCGAGGCGGTGGAAGCAATTGACTGGAAGTTGGGAGAAATGACAGGCTTGGGGGCGGTTGGAGTTAAGTGGTTTACAAGAAAACTAATCAACCCGATGATCTCGTATGGAAATATAAAAATCGTCTTATTGCATTATCCTTGAAATAGGCCCCAAATCGTTGACGACGAATAACAAAAGGAACGAAAAAGAAAAAAAAGAAATAATGGATAGATTAATTGAAACATATCGAAACACACGTCACAATATTGTCATCGCAAAATAATTATCGCCTCAAAGTATCATATGAAATATCGTCTTCGCTCAATGAAATATGAAGACGGCTTGGGAAATGCAATACTCACATGGACTTCTGCTTTTATGTGTCATGTCATTTCAGGACGTAGGCTTTCCACGTCTCCCTATCCCTGGTGGCTCTTAGCACGCTTTCTCCTGTTGCACCATGCAACCCTCGTTCCGTCAACCACATGATCAGGTCCTTCAAATATGTTATCCACTGCTTTCCCTTGTCTCTTTTTCCCTCTATCTGGCCTGTTACTATCAGGTTCTCTAAGCCCACCTTTCTCATTGCATGTCCCAGGAACTTTAGTTGTCTCTTCCTGATGCTCAGTATTAATTTCCTTTTCGTTTCCATCCTTTCCAAAACCTCATCATTGTTCACATGCTAGGTCCATGATAGCCGCAGCATCCTTCTGTAGAACCACATTTCAGCTGCTTCAAATTTTTCCTTCATCTTCGAAGATATTGTCCAACATTCACTGCCATATTGAAGAACCCACATCACATAGCAATCCAGTGCTCTCCTGGAAAAACGAGTAGGGGCAACTGTGAGCGATATTCCGAAGGAGTTTGTGTGAAGAGATGAGAGAGCAAGGAGATTGAAACGTTACTTATAGCTATAAGAAACAGGAAGTTGTGGAGGACTATAATCACTTAGTTTCTGAAAGTAGATAACATATCAATGGTGAAATTTCGTTTTCTCTTTAGTCGCTACCCTAACCCCAAATCTCACTCTAATTTTAAGTCTTCTAATTGCTCTTGAAACTCGTTCCAGTTCGCAATCATGTTAAGTTCAATAGATAATGCAGATGTGCCCGTGGTGTAATGGATATTGTTTTGAAATGAGGTACAACCAATTCAGAATTCCAATCGAGTTTGTAGTATTTCCAAACGCGCAATTATTACGGGTTAAATAGTAGAAAAATCATGGTTATCTATGAAAAAATTGCCATTCCAAAAATTATTCCTGCAATGAAAAACATGTTTCAGTTTTAAATAGCCCACATTGTATTTTTAGCGATTTAATATGCGAAACTTAGATGTTGCACAAGTCTAGGATTATAGAGCATACACTGAAGATCGAACTCCCCACACAGGTTTTATAACCCGTAAAAAATGAATCAACTGATAACAGAATCCCAAATGCAGAAGAAAAAAACTACCATGATTTGTGTTATTCTTCTATTTGAATGAGAAAGCAAGGTGCTTGAATTTCACAATAACAAGTGACGTCACAGCAAATTGATTAAAGTTGAGTTTGACTTTTGTTTAACGGCATATCAACCTCCGTGGGTTATTTAATGCCAAAAAGGTGAGGTTTTAAGGTATTTTTAAAAAATCTTCGGTTATAGTGAGAATTTGAGTTTGACTTTTGTTTAACGGCATATCAACCTCCGTGGGTTATTTAATGCCAAAAAGGTGAGGTTTTAAGGTATTTTCTTAAATCTTTGGTTATAGTGAGAAGGTTGATTTAATCAGATTTTAATGAAAATTTTTATTTTTATTCTTTATTTTAAAAAAATGAAAATATTTTTTAGTTTTGTATTAAAAAATGTTTTGCTCAGAATTTTTTTTACCTTCAAAAATATGTTATGGTAATATTTTTTCTTCCAGAATGTATTGTTGGTAATAATTTTCTTTCAAAAATGTATATTTCTATTAAAGTCTATTTTTATGTATATATTTTTATAAAAGTTTATTTTTATATATATATATTTCTACAAAAGTGTATTTTTATATTTTCATAGTGTTTTGACCCCAGTTTGGGATTAACTATTTGCCCATAGCTGGGACCCTAACAGGTGCTACCACTCTGGGTCAGGGTGGACCTGGGCCTGACAGCAATTAAGAGGTTGTTCCATGTTCCTCACAACCTCCCAATCAGAGGCCTTGCTGCCGGATGCAGTTTACCGTCATGCCAAGGATCCTGATTAAATTTGAGGCAATTTTAGAAACCGTGAACTTTTATAACAGGACACTGTCAAATGCCTTTTTGTACTTTACTCATGCAGCACTAAGCTTTGTATGATTATTATAAGTTCAGAGAATAAAGTTGTTCATCGCGAATTTATTCGTACATCTGTAGTGATAACAACAAATAAATGACTAAATAATCCCCAATTCTTATTACTAAATTATGTAGTAGTCTGGAACCAAAAGAGTCTTTTTTTTTTAATCATATCACACCGAGAAAGGCGGTAACGCCACTGATGTGCAGGGGGCTACATAGAAGTGAAAAGATTGGAAATGAGAAAGCCGAAACCGCATCCTAAACAGGGAACAAGGGATTAGCCTCTTCATCTTTTCAATAGACGTGGGTGGAGTGTGAACCGAGCGATAGTTTAGTCTATCTGCTCCAATTGAAAAAAAAAGTGAGAAGATTGGAAAAGAGAAAACAGGAAACCGCATCCAAAACAGGAAACAAGGGATGAAACCATAAAAAAAAAATTAAAAGTTAAGTAATAAAAATATTTTAAAATCCAGTTAAGAATGGCAATTAACAATAAAGAAAAAAGTTATATATCTTTCAACCTATTTGAAGTGAAATTAACATATCGGATCTATAGATACGTCTACTGCTAGGAAGTTTGGGTCACTGTGTCTGGCCAGAAAGTTTTTCTTGTCAGAATCCATTTTGCACATTTATAAATCTACCATTCGTCCGTGCATTGAATACTGTTACCATATCTAGTCGAGTGCTCCTGGTATTCATCTCGAGGTTCTCGACAAAATCCAAAGAAGGGACTGTAAGGTAATCTATCCTGTTGCTTTCGACACTTTCTCACCGATGTAACGTGGCCTCCCTTTGTCTTTTCTACAAATATTTTCATGGCAATTGTTTTGGTGAACTTTTTTCCCTGGTTCCCCGTTCATGTGAATTTAAGCGTGCTACTAGATTGGCATCTAGGTCCCACCCTTTTACTGATGAAATAGTTTAATACAACTCGAACATGTTCGTTTCCTGTACTTCCCATCTGTGTAACTCCCTTTTGTTTACTTGCTTCAATGATAGCTACCATCTCCAAAAATTTAGATGCAAAATCAATTGTCATCTTGTATCTTCTTGAATCCCATTCATCTTTTATACTTTCTTTAATAGCCCCCGAACCCAGTCTTTTTTCAAACAGTAACCTCCTGCGCACTTGTGGCGATCCCTCCTTGCTTGGGTTGAAATGGTTATAAAAGAAAGACAAGAAAAGATAGAAAGTCAATAATTAGATAAATATAGAATGCTCCCATGATACCCTAGAACAAGCATTTTTTCCGTTAATTGAAACAAAAATAAAAATTTCTTTTTTAGTTTTTCGACGGCCGAAGGTGGCAGACTTCATGGATAATTTCCCTGATAAAACTTGTTGAAGCCAACAGATGAGCAGAATTTCTTTATTTCTGTATACGTATAGGTTCTTATATATATCTATATATATATACATTTTTCTGAAAAAAAATGATAAAACATTTATCGTTTTTGTCTGTGCTTATTTCGTTGTATCTCATATATGATTTTGTTTGTAATTTCATAATCCAGTTGAGGGCTGTTTACGCTATTTTTACCCTTCCCACCCACCAAAAATACATATTTAAAAGAAAATTACATTCAGATAAGGCCATCGCCTTACTAGAACACCTACAAGACATCCATAGGATCATTATCAACAACCGTTTTGTCCTATCAAGTAGAAATGCTTATTTTTCATTGTACTTGGCAATCATGTAATGCGCCTATAGCTGTTGCAATTAGGTATATCGTCTGCCTTAGATATGAGGTACATACCTCATACCTAAAACATAGGATACACCTAATGGCTAACATTAGTTATTTCGCAAGTTACTCATTATTTCATTAATAACCTTCTAGCGTCTGTTTAAGATGCTGCCTTTTTCCATAAATCTAAAATATAAACTCTAATATTCGAAAATGAAAATGCCACTGAAATATGTTAAAAATTTTCATCTAAAATCAAGAAAATACGAACGTTAACCAAAATGGCTACAATTTATCAATCAATGAAGACATCACTTAAAAGTAAGTCATATAAACATTTGTCTATATTTTTGAGATGAAGTAGTTACATTATTTACTTTGTTCAGACTGTTCTCATCTTTATTGCCGGCTGGTGTACGCTTCGACCATCTTCAAGTGATTGGAATTTTGAACAAAACCATTTATTTCGATCACTGGGGTAGATTGTTCTCGTTCAGTGAGTCATGCTACTTCCAGGCGTTAGCTCCTTTCAACTCAACTCTCTAAGTTTTCGTTCGCCACGTCTATTGCCAGGTATTGAACTCACTACTATTTGGGCCAAGTCACTTGATCCGATCAATACTTTTACTCACTGGGCCATGAAGGCATGACACATGAAACGACACCAATCTACCCCAGTACTCACAATAAGAGATTCGTTTCAATATTCCAGTCAACTGGCATTCCGGCCTTCTACGGAAACTGCGAAGCTATGGCATAACTGGACATTTGTTGGACCTAATCCAGTCATTCCTCTCTAACCACACATTGAAGGTGGTATTAAACGGATATGCCTCCCAGAACTACCCTACAAACGCGGGTGTCCCTCAAGGCTCTATGCTAGGTCCTACGCTCTTTCTGATCTACATCAATGATCTCCCCGATACCATAACATCCCAAGTAGGCACGTACGTCGCTGACACCACAGTTTACTCTCGCCTCGATCAAAAATCTGGTATGGGCGACAAGGCGAACCTCGCTGCCGAGCTTGAAAAGGACCTCCAATCCGTGGTGGATTGGTGTAAGAAATGGCTCGTAAATTTCAATTCTTCCAAAACGAAGCTGCTATCAATTAACCACCATAGACAAGCGCACCTCCCTCCCATTAGCATGGAACAGGCTTGCCTCCCAGAGAGTAAAACACTACGCCTGCTTGGCCTGACACTCTCAGCGTACCTCAAGTGGAATGACTACGTCGAATCCATTGCTAAATCCGCTGCTATGAAAGTCGGTTCTCTGTGCCGGGTCCGGAAGTTCTTTCCGTCTGAATCTATCCTGCACATATATAAATCTACCATCCGCCCGTGTATTGAATACTGCTGTCACATCTGGTCGGGTGCCTCTGCTATTCTCCTCGGGGTTCTTGACAAAATACAACGGATAATCTGTAATGTGATCGATACCGACTTGGCTGACCGCCTGCAGTCACTCTCTCACCGGCGTGACGTGGCTTCCCTGTGCCTCATCTATAAATACTTTCAACAGCTTCTTTTCTCGCACTTCCCGCCTGTGGAATTCCTTTCCGCATACTTGCTTCCCCGACGGCTACAACCTCCAAGAGTTTAAATGTAAGGTCAATAGACACCTCCTAACACACTAACTCTTACCCATTCTCTCAAGCACTCTTCCTATGTACCTCCTTACCTGTCTATCACCCTCCTTCTGACATATCCTATATCCAATCGCTCTATGTAACCCCCTGCGCTATAGTGGCAGTGGAATGCCTTGCTTGGGGTGATATGATTAAAAAAAAAAAAGACTGAAGAAGGTCAGAGGGTACACCGGCGAAAACATCGTGAATATGGCAATATAGAAGAGGACAAAAGTCCAAACAACGTAAATACTTCATAAAAAAGCATAAAATATTTAAGCATGCAAAAAAAAAAAAAAAAAAAAAAAATGGCAAAAATTAAGCATTTTATCAACACCAGATTTTTATTGAAGCATTTTGAAATTCGGAAATATTTATATGTTGTTAATGTTATTTTTGCAATTCTTCTTCTTCTATGTGCCCTGTCCTTTCAGGATGTAGGCGATCTCTCTTTCCTTCTATCTGGCCAGTCAGTATCAGGTTCTCCAGGCTCTCCTTCCTCATTGCGTGTCCCAGGAACTTCAGTTGTCTCTTCCTGATGCTCAGTATAAATTTCCTTTTTGTTGCCATTCTTTCCAACACCTTATCGTTGCTTGCATCTTCCCATTCCATTATGAGCGTTCATTGTAAACTTTATCATCGCACTAGATTTTCTCCTAAAATTTTTTCCGTTGTTTCACGACTTCTCGGTAGAGTTTTATTTGAGATTTATTTGGCTTTCTTTGAAAAATTTGTTTTTCTGTTCATTATCTTCGTATTCCTTTTCGGTTTTAACAGCACCTTCTTTTAATATAACTTTAATATTCGTTCTGAATATACATAATAGCGTTGCTCGGGTGTAATGAAAGCTTCTTTTTTGTCAGAGGGCGGGTGATAGGCAAGTAGGGATACCGAGAATGGTTAAATATAGGAAATGTCAGAGGGTGAATGATATGCGGGTAAGGATACTGAGAATGAGGGTTGGGTAAATGAGAGTGTTCTGAGAATAATTGGGAGTTAGAGTGATAGGAGGTGTCTATTGACCCTACATTTAAAACTAATCCATGGTTCTGGAGCTCAGACTCAGCCTAAAGAATATTTGTGTGAAGTTTGGTGAGAATCGGATAAAAATTGTGGATTTGTATGAAGGACATACGGACAAATAATCAGAGACACGTACAAACACATTGCCTTTTATATATATATATATATATATATATATATATATTATCGATTTTCTGCACTATTGTAAGAACTGCAACCTTGAAACTTCTGAATATCGTTTCTTATGTCTTTGTCTATGAGTGTATTACATTTGATTAAAATAGGAGCATTACTTCTATACCGCGATTTTTTGGATTATCGATTTTCGATATTTATCGGGAGTACCTCGACACAAAACCTAGCTAAGAACACTCGCAGACGCTTATAGTACAACTGTGAAAATTTTTCAGAAAATCGGTTCAGCCGTTTCGAAGTCTATAGGTAACGGCCACACACACAGACACACACACACACACACACAGACAAAGTTCCATTTATAAATAAGTTTAGATATATTGGATGTGAGTTGTGGTGCAGTGGATATCGGCTCGGAACGAGAAATTGGGGAGCCGAGTTCAAACTCCAGTTGAATTTCCTGCATTCACTTACGCGCACATAACCTTGGGAAAGGTATTAATCCGTCTCTATCTTCCAGTTATGGGCTAAATAACAGGACAGACTGGGATCTATAGCCTTGGTTAGCAACCAGTCTACCGCAGAAAGTAATGGCAACCTACTGCGAGGAAATCTTCTACCCAGTCAGTCTTGTCTCTTCGAAATATGATCGCCCAAGCGTGTATCACGTATAGCACTTAACTGACTGATATACATATATATTAATTATTTCATCCGCATCAAGGCAATAAAGCTAATCAAAAGCAAGGGGTTATTGAATACGAGATAATATAATACAAAGAAAACATTATTAAGAAAAGTGAGCAATAAAAGAGCAGGAATTAAAAGATATAAGAGAACAATTGACATTGCAATTTCCATTTTTGAAGATCAAACCTGACAGTAAACCAACCAGTCTGAATAGAGTTCAACAAACGAGAAGAGCGAAAGAAAAAACTGTTAGCATGGAACTTACGGTTATACCGAGCCTTTTCAAATATAAGATAAGAGTTTGCCGTTTATCTAGTACTAGCAGTATAGCCCGGCGTTGCCCGGGTGTAATGAAAGCTTTAAAACTAATCCATGGTCCTGGAGCTCAGACTCTTTGGACGTTGGCACGAAAGACTAAAAAGCAATAGTTGTTTCCAGTTAAAGCGAAACCGTAGACTGAAAGAAAAATGAATGGATGTAAGTCAAATTTTGATTTCCTGGTATCGATATCAAATAAGTTTTTTTCGTCGTAAACTGAATTTTGAAGGCTAAATAAGTCCTCTGAGTAAAGGGTATCATGGCTGAGACTAAGAACTACAATCATACCTACTTAGAGCCAAACCCGAAGCAAAAACTAAAATAAAAGGGCTGAAAAAATACAGACATACAGGCAGATAAACAGACACACACACACTAACATCTTGCCTTTTATATATATATATATTATAGATTTTCTGCACTATTGTAAGAACTGAAACTTTGAAACTTCTGAATATCGTTTCTTATGTCTTTGTCTATGAGTGTATCAAATTTGATTAAAATCGAACCACACCTTCTATAATCCGATTTGTTCGATTATCGATTTTCGAAATTTATCGGGGGTATCTCGACACAAAACCTAGCTAAGAACCCTCGCAGACGCTTATAGTACAACTGTGTAAATTTTCAAGAAAATCGGTTTAGCCGTTTCGGAGTCTATAGGTAACGGATACACACACACACACATACACACACACACTGACACACACAGAGACAAAGTTCCATTTATAAATAAGTTTAGATAAGTTCAGAGAAGTAGTTTTGTAAAAAAAAAATGTTAATTCCCCTAGTTAGAAGTAATTAGCAAAAGAGAAAGCCTAAAATACCCAGTAAACAGAGATATTTTCTTTGAAATTTCGTCCTTTCTCAAAGAGAACTTCCGTTTTTATTTAGATATTTTCAAAAATGCATATTCTTAAATTAAACATTAATATATTTATAAACTTAATATAACAAAAAAAAATTAAATTATCCTGAAAAAATATTTAAAAATATTGAAAACAATGCATGAAAAACAGTGAAACGAAGAATATTTTTTCCTATCCCTTACCTGCGATTCTAAAAAAATGTAGCCACAAATCTTAGCATTTCATACCCAGTAAACAGAGGTATTTTCTTTGAAATTTCGTCCTTTCTCAAAGAGAACTTCCGTTTTTATTTGGATATTTTCAAAAATGCATATTCTTTTTGCGATAACACGTGATCTAAGGATGGGGGAAACACACAGACGAATTATGCTATTTAATATCTTACAATACAAAAATCCTTTTTAAATTAAACATTAATATATTTATAAACTTAATATAATAAAAAAAATTTAAATTATTCTGAAAAAAAAATGCTAAGTTTTGCTATGATTTGTGCATCTAGTACTATGCTCAAATGTGTAAAGTCTTGGTACTTAAGAGGAAAGCCCATCAGAACAATTACCATGAAATTATCTACAGAAAAAAACAAAAAAAAAACAAAAAAATAACAGGGAATGTGGCAGTTACAGTTTGTTCGTTAGGGTTTTTTTTTCTTTTCTTTTGTGTTTTTTTTTTAAGATGTACGTTGTGGTGCAGTGTATATCGACTCGGAACGACAAATCGAGGAGCCGAGTTCGAATTCCAGTTGAATTCCTTGTATTCACTTACGCACAAATACCCTTCGGAAAGGTATTAATCCGTCTTCTTCCCTCCAGTTATGGGTTAAATAATAGAACAGATTGGGTTCTCTGGCCTTTGCTGGCAACCAATCTACCGCAGAAAGTAATGGCAACCTAATGCAGGATAATCTTCTGTGCAGTCAGTCATGTCTCTTCCGAGACATGATCGCCCAAAGTGTGTATCACGTATGGCACTTAACTGACAGGGACAGACATTTTACATCTGCTCAACTCTACCTGTAATGATATTTCTCTTCTTATAAACAATTTATTTTTCAATTTTCATGCATATTTTTTCTTTGTTTCTTCCTTGAAATACTTTGTGATTCTAGACGCATATATAATTGCATTAACTTCAGACAGATCAGGTGTCATTTCATTAAGAATCTATTGCTGGCAATATTTCCTATTCTGATTTTTTTTTTATTTTGATTATTCATAAGTGTTTTCCATAACGATTCTTTATCTAAATCTAATCTAAATCTAAACTTATTTATAAATGGAACTTTGTGTGTGTGTGTGTGTGTGTGTGTGTGTGTGTGTGTCCGTTACCTATAGACTCTGAAACGGCTGAACCAATTTTCTTGAAATTTTACACAGTTGTACTATAAGCGAGTGTTCTTAACTAGGTTTTGTGTCGAGGTACTGCCGATAAATATCGATAATCGATAATCGAAAAAATCGGGTTATAGAAGGAATGGTCCGATTTTAATCAGATTTCATACACTTATATACATTTCATAGACAAAGACATAAGAAATGATATTCAGAAATTTCAAGGTTGCAGTTCTTACAATAGTGTAGAAAATTTGATATCGATACCAGGAAAACAAAATTTGACTTACATCCATTCATTTTTCTTTCAGTCTACGGTTTCGCTTTAACTGGAAACAACTATTGCTTTTTAGTCTTTCGTGCCAACGTCCAAAGAATCTGAGCTCCAGGACCATGGATTAGTTTTAAAGCTTTCATTACACCCGAGCAACGCCGGGCTATACTGCTAGTCTTCCATATTTTTAAACTATATCTTTCCAAGTTCATTCAGTTATTCATTTTTTTTTTCTTATTTTATTCGTCACAACCCGATTTTCTTCTTTATCATTTTCCTCCTCCTGGTCATTGTTAATCTTTACTGAGGATATCTACGCTTTCTGATGCTAAACCATGTAGAGATAAAGAAGGCGATCATTTTTTTTGTAGGGACTGAGGGGGGGGGAGAATTTACGAGGGTCACGTGAGGGCCGGTGAATGATGTCAGCTTGTAACGAACCTCAGTGACTGAATAGATTACGAAGTAACACAATATCATTACCCGTGTAATTACAATCTAATGTCAATGTATTCAGATTCACTTGGAAGCCGGAATAACACGGAACTAAGTGGCTAACACTCATAACGCGTTCACATATTCTATATATTGAGCCTGTATCATTTTCATACTTGATCGGTAATTCCTGGTGAATAAACTTTGACCCAGCACAGCCATTAGAAATGCCTCTGTCACTGCTTTCAGCTCTTCAATCAGACTGCGTTTTCTGCTTATCTATATCTACACTAGGTACTTATACCTAGGAAGTGGAAAGTGCGACACAGAGATCCGAAGTCGAATTGGCATGGTGAAGGACGTGTTCCAGAAGCTGAGTAAAGTACTAACACACATGAAAAGAAGAGAGTACTAGATTGCTATGTGATGTCAGTTCTTCAATATCATCGAAGATGAAGAAAAAACGTGAAGCAGCGGAAATGTGGTTCTACAGAAGGATACTGCGGATATCATGGACCGAGCATGCATGAGGTATTGGAAAAATGGCAACAAAAAGAAAATTAATGGTGAACATCAGGAAGAGACAACTGAAGTTCCTAGGACATGCAAGGAGGAAGGAGGGCTTGGAGATCCTGATACTGACAGGCGAGATAGAAGGAAAAAGAGACAGGAAGGCAGCGGATAACGTATTTGAAGGGCCTGATCAGGTGAATGACGGAACAAGGGTTGCAAGGTGTAACAGGAGAAAACATACTAAGAGCCACCAGGGATAGGGAGATGTGGAAAGCCATGATCGCCTACGTCCTGAAAGGACAGAGTACATAGAAGAAGAAGAATATCGACACTTTTTTACTTCGTTAATTCTGAGAGCATAGACTGTTTTTCTTTTTTCTTTTTTTTTTCTTTTTTTTTTTTTTTGCATGAAGCTTCTGAGAATGACAAAATTCAGCTTCGTCCAAAGATTAAGCTTATTTTATGAATGATGCGAGTCTCAGAGATTTTAACGTACTTTTAAAAGCATTTTTAGGTAATTCATTTTAAAGTAAAATCTCACCTTTCTTAAAATGTAAGTATGAAATGAGGCTCAAACTTGAGAACTTGTTAATCATAACCAGACTGAACTAAAATTACTTGATGATAATAAATAGAATAATGGGGACAAGACAAACAGGGGATGGCAGCAAGCGACTTACCTGACAAATTTGCATGAACTGATGGCGGAACGTAGGTTGTGGTAGGAGATCTTAGCAAATGGAGTAACTGCTAAGAGTCACAAGAGATAGGGAGCTGTGGAGAACCATGATCACCTTTATCTCGACGGGACGATGCACATAGAAGAAAAATATTTGTCATGTCGGTGTTTTGTTTCAGGTTCTTTTATTATTATTATTATGTCATTTTTCATCATATTTCGATTTCTGCTTTGGTCTCACTACCAACCAAGTCTGCGGGGAGACCTAAGGCAGGTAGTGGCGTGTTGTTATGGCTCCGTTTCATGTTTTTCTATCTTCCCTATCATCCCTAGCATTACATAGATAAAGTTTTCCTTAGTGTGTGGGCTGTACTTAATAAGACAATTTTTTGTATATCTCTTAAGCTGGGGTTTCCAGGGATTCTTTCAATGTGTTGTTTTGTTCCATTTTTTATCATTCCAAGTGCACCTACTATCACTGGCACAACTCTTGTTTTCAATTTCCACATTTTTTCTATTTCAATTTCCAGGTCTTTATATTTTGACAGTTTTTCAAATTCCTTGATTGCTATGTTACAATCCGCTGGACAAGTCATATCAATTAATAGACAAGTTTTTTTTTTCTGGTTTTTAACAATAATGTCCAGCCTATTTGCTTCAATTTTTCTGTCTGTGTAAATGTTGTAATCCCATAGAATGGTTACATCTTCTATTTCTGTAACCGGTGCTGGATGATGTTCATACGAGTGTTTGTTTACAGCTTTTCCATAATGTTTGCACATTGTCCAATGTAAATATTGCCCAACTCTATCGTGGCGATTTTTATATTCGTTTGGGGCAAGCACAGAACAGCCTGAGATTAGATGGTCTATTGTTTCTTGGTGTTTATCAGAAAACCTGCATTTTGGATCCATATTATTATGCATAATATTTGCCTGAAAGTTTCTCGTGAAAAGACTTTGGTCTTGTGCTGCAAGTATAAATCCTTCAGTTTCAGACTTTAATCCAGATGCACGTAACCATCGATGAGTATTAACTTTGTCAACATTGGATTTATTGGCACGTACTGGATATTGGCCATGCAGAGGTTTGTCTTGCCAGCGCTGTTTCATCTTTTCCAGAGCTTTATCTTTGGCTTTCATTTTCATATTTTTTGCCGCAATAGTTGGTTCTTGGCTTCTGATTTGCTTTTCTACAGAATCTACTAACTGTAAATCTTGTTTGTATTTACTGCCTTCTTTTATTATTGAATATTTTTTCTTTCTTTCTTCATGCTGCCTTACTAATTGTATCATCCAATCCTTTGTTGTTTCTATGTATGTTAGTAAGCCAATAGTTGTTGTCTTGTATGACAATTCCAGCTGAATAAGACCCCTTCCACCTTCTTTACGGGGTATGTATAGACGGTCTACATCAGCCTTTGGATGATGCATCTTATGCTTGGAAAGAAGCTTTCTTGTTTTAGCATCCATTCGCCTGATGTTGTTTAGAGTCCAGTTTAAGATGTTGAAGCTATATTGGACAACTGGGATTGCAAGGCTATTAATGGCCATAACTCTGTTCTGTGAATTTAATTCAGTTTTTAATATCATTCGTAGCCTTCTATAGTACTCTTTACGCACTATTTCTTTCATTTTTTTATGGTGAATGTTTTCGCTCTCATTTACACCTAGGTATTTATAAGCTTCTTCTGGTTTCAATTCTTTTATTGTTACAGCAGGGTCTAGGCTAATTGAGGATGTTTCTTGTATTGATCCACGTAAAACTGTAGCTTTAGCACATTTATTCAAATTAAATTTCATTCCAATGTCTTCGCTGAAGCATTTTACAGTTTGCAGAAGACCTTCCAGCTCATTATCATTCTTAGCATATAACTTTAAGTCATCCATGTAAAATAGATGGCTTATTTTCTTTTGGCCTATTTTATAACCACATTCTGTCTTATTAAGTTGACTGGTTAGTGCTATTAATGATATGCAGAATAGTAAGGGAGATAAAGAATCACCTTGAAATATACCTCTTTTGATGTTTATTTCATCAGACTTATAGGTTCCATTTATATGATTGAGATAAAGGGTTGTTTTCCATATAGACATGCACTGTTTGATGAAATTGATGATGACGGGCGATATCTTGTATATATTTAAAGTCTTTAAAATCCAGTCATGTGGCACACTATCGAATGCCTTTCGGTAGTCTATCCAGGCAGTACTAAGATTTTTCTTTGTACTGTAGCAGTTTTCCACGATCATTTTGTTAATTAGCAATTGGTCTTTACAACCATAACAGCCACGTTTGCACCCTTTTTGTTCAAGCGGTATCATGTCATTTCTTTCTAAGAATAAATATTATTATTATTATTATTATTATTATTATTATTATTATTATTATTATGTCATTTTTCATCATAATTCCATTTCTGCTATGGTCGCACTACCTACCAAGTCTGCAGGAAGACCTAATGCAGGTCGTGGTGTGTTGTTATGGCTCCATTTCATGTTTTTCTCTCTCCCTTAACAACCCTAGCGTTACATAGACAAAGTTCTCCTTAGTGTGTAGGCTGTACTTAACAAGACAATTTTTCTGTCTCTAAAGCTGGGGTTTCCAGGGATTCTTTCAAGTTGTTGTTTTGTTCCATTTTTTATCATGTGCACCTAATATCACTGGTACGATCTTTGTCTTCAATTTCCACATTTTTGTCTATTTCAATTTCCAGGTTTTTACATTTTGACAGTTTTTTGAATTCCTTGGTTACTATGTTACAATCAGCTGGACAAGTCATATCAATTAATAGACAAGTTTTTTTTTCTGGTTTTTAACAATAATGTCCAGCCTATTTGCTTCAATTTTTCTGTCTGTGTAAATGTTGTAATCCCATAGAATGGTGACATCTATTTCTATAACCGGTGCTGGGTGATGTTCATACCGGTGTTTGTTTACATATTTTCCATAGTGTTTGCACATTGTCCAATGTAAATATTGCCTCACTCTATCGTGACGATTTTTATATTCATTTGGGACAAATACAGAACATCCTGAGATTAGATGGTTTATTGTTTCTTGGTGTTTATCACAGAACCTGCATTTTGGATCCACATTATTATGTATAATATTTGCTTGAAAGTTCCTAGTGAAAAGACTTTAGTCTTGCGCTGCAAGGATAAAACCTTCAGTCTCAGACTTTAATCCAGATGCACGTAACCATCGATGAGTATTAACTTTATCAGCATTGGATTTATTGGCACGTTCTGGATATTTGCTATGAAGAGATTTGTCTTGCCAGCATTGTTTCATCTGTTCAAGAACTTTATCCTTGGCTTTCTTTTTCATATTTTTGCCGCAGTAGTTGGTTCATGATTTCCGTTTTGCTTTTCTATAGAATCTAATAAATGTAAATCTTGTTTGTATTGACTGCCTTCTTTCATTACTGAATATTTTTTCTTTCTTTTTTCATGTTGTTTGACTAATTGTATCATCCAATCCTTTGTTGTTTCTATGTATGTTAGTAAGCCAATAATTGTTGTCTTGTATGACAATTCTAGCAGAATAAGACCCCTTCCACCCTCTTTACGGGGTATGTATATACAGTCTACATCAGCCTTTGGATGATGCATCTTATGCTTAGAAAGAAGCTTTCTTGTTTTAGAATCCATTAGTCTGTTGTCGCTTAGAGTCCAGTTCAAGATGTTGAAACTATATTGGACCACTGAGATGGCAAGGCTATTAATGGCCATAATTCTGTTCTGAGAATTCAATTCAGTTTTTAATATCAGTCGTAGCCTTCTATAGTACTCTTTACGCACTATTTCTTTCATGTTTTATGGTGAATTTTTTCACACTCATTTACAGGTATTTATAAGTTTCTTCTAGCTCTAAATCTTTTACTGTTACAGCAGAGTCTATGCTAATTGAGGATGTTTGTTGTAGCGATCCTCGTAAAACTATAGCTTTAGCACATTTATTCAAACTGAATTTAATTCCAACGTCTTCACTGAAGCCTTTTACAGTTTGCAGAAAACCTTCCAGCTCATTATCATTCTTAGCATACAACTTTAAGTAATCCATGTAAAAGAGATGGCTTATTTTCTTTTGTGCTATTTTATAACCACTTTCTGTCTTGTTAAGTAGACTGAATAATGCTATTAATGGTATGCAAAATAGTAAGGGAGACAAAGAGTCACCTTGAAATATACGTCTTTTGATATTTATTTAACTAGATTTATAGATTCCATTCATATAATTGAGGTAAAGGATTGTTTTCCATATCGACGTACATTTTTTGATGAAATTGATGATGACGCGTGATATCTTGTACATATTTAAAGTCTTTAAGATCCAGAAATGTGGTACACTATCAAATGCCTTACGATAATCTATCTAGGCAGTACTAAGATTTTCTTTGCATTGAAGCAGTTTTCTAAGATCGTCCTGTTAATAAGTAATTAGTCGTTACATCCGTAACAGCCACGTTTACACCCTTTTTGTTCAAGCGTAATATGTCATTTCTTTCCAAGAAATATGTTATTTTTTGTTAAAATAGATGTTAATAGTTTTTATGTTGTCGGAAGGCATGTAATTGGTCTGTAGTTTTTTGGGTTATTTGTGTCACTATTCTTGGGTAGAAGTAATGTAATTCCTTTGGTCATCCATGCAGGAATTTTTGTGGGATCGTTAACCATTTCTTGAAGTTCTTTGGCTAGTTTGTATGTGCTGTATTTAAATAATATAGCAAAAAGTTAGGGATATTATCTATTCCTGAAAATTTCTAATTGTGTGGTTTTTAGTGCACATTTAACATCCTCTTCTGTGATTCCAGCCCATGTCTTTTCTGGTTTATTTTTCTTTCATTCTATCTCTTGCGCAATCCAGTCTGCTTCTTTGTTATGTTCTTTAGGGCAAGCCCATATTTTTTCCCACAACTTCTTTCATTTTGGCGGGGGGGACTGTCACTTTAATTCTTTTTTTACCTATTTCCCTGTAAAAGTTTTTTGCATCGGTTTAAAAAAAATTATTTTGTTTGTAGAATCTTGATCCTTTTTCATAGCGTCTTGTTCTTTGTGCCTTCAGTTGTAGTGTTTGCATTTTTTTTCCTTAGTTATAGGACTTCATTTTCATTTCTAATGTTGTAGTTTCTTTCGACTCTTCTGCCTTTTCTAGTTCTTACATTTATTTCTCTTGTCAGTTCATCGAGTACTGATAATTCACTTTTAAGTTGTTCGATTTTTTTTCTATTTTTCTTTTCCAAGGTGGATCTTCATGCCTGCGAGACTGCTTTGTTTTTAATTTGATGTTCATTTTTTGTTGTTGCTGCTATTGCTGATGCATATATTGTTTCTTTGAGATTTATATGAGTGTCTTCTTCATCCAAAATTACTTTGAGTGCTGCATTGTAAAGCTTAATAGTTTCGAAGTTATGCTTTGTTGGTTGTAATTTTGGGAGTTGTTCTCGTTCCTCCTTTGCAATATTTTGTATCTGACTTATATGGTTCTTGATTTCTTCCTTGGCTTCTTGTATACTGTTCTTGTTTTCCGTAAAATAATTCTGTTCGATTTGTTTTGAACTCGTTTTACTGCCGTTTTATAACTGACTCAGATCAAACATTTCCAGCATTTCTGAACTTACAGTATTATCTTCACAGTAATTTGTGTGTATCACGGTTTCTACATTATGACCTGTGGCTTGTGTGATGTTACTACTTTTGATTTCTGATTCCGGTTCCCTTTCATATTTTGTTGATTCGTCTATTCTGATTGCAATTCTTTTTATCTCATTAATTTCAGCCTCTGTCAATCGGTTATTTTGCATCATGTATCTTCGAACCTTGGCTAATTTATTTTCGTCAATGTACTTTCTAGTTGTTTGTCCAACCTTTTCTCGCCAAATGTCATATGTTTGGCGAGTGATGTTTTTTTGAGGTTTGAGTAACGCTTCATGAAATGCAGTCATAACTACTTTGTACTCCTCACAAGACCATTTTATTTTTTCTTTCATAAATATACGGTTATAGATCTAGCTGAAGAATTTTCAGGGCCATCATTAGGATTATCCTGGTTATTATTATTATTATTATTAATATTTCACACAGCATAAATTTTTTTTGCAAATAAAAGTTTATTTTTCAGATCACCTCTCTTAACTTCAGAAAATGAACCAGTCAGTGACAAGTGGAATCCAATATTTTTCGAAATCACCTAACTGTTCAAAGCAGACATGCTTTTTAATGGCTATATTACCAAATCACAGTCAACCATCCCAAACTTCTTTGCATAACGCTTCAGTGCCCCTGAGATCACTATTATTATTATCATTATTATTGTCATTGTGTATTAAATTTGTACATCTATTATTATTATTAGAACGCATTATTATCATTATTTATACAATGTTCATTATCAGTCTTATCATCATTAACAAGACCCATCCATTTTTATTGCTATCGTAATAATAATAATAATAATAATTACCGCCTCCATCTCCCCCACTCGATCGCCTTCACCCCATCGCCATTGCCAATATTATCATTGTAATCATCAGTTATCAGCGAAATGTCATTTCCAGCGAATCTAATCACTGTTTTCATTTTTATAGCCAAAACACTTCAGTCCCTTAATTAATTTTGACTACCTCTTCGGTTATTTTATTTCCTTCGATCTAATTTTTATTCTCTTCTCCATTTTTTCCGCCAGTCTTCGCCGTTTGCATTACTTCTTTATTCTACGACGGAACTTTCCACCTGAAACTCTTCAAGAAATGTATATTAATGTCTGATATGGCGTTTCCACAAAGTCACAAAAATCGCAAAACAGATTTCTTAGTTTTGTTTTTTTCTTTTAGCAATTTATTTAAATATTTAATTTTTACATTGGTTGTTAGCTTCAGGGTTTGTCGAGAAGATGGGAAGCGAGAATCTGTTGCTCAAATTAAACACACTCTGAAAAATTTACTAAATCTCTTCTTAAGCATGGTAGACTTATAGATATGTAAGATAGATTTTAGAGAGAAAAAATGTCTAGCACAACACTGCAAAACAACTTTTTTAGCAGCTGACTTAGCGTTTTTTCTACTTCATGCCTGCCGAGAATGTTAGCCCTAGAAAGCTGAACGAGTCATTTTCCTGGAGGTTATCGTAGGAAGACAGAAATTGATTCAATATAATAATTCTACTCAAGGTCATTGGGAAATGTGAGCGTAAGAAGGTGAAAAAGTTGCACTCCTGGAGGTTAGAATCAGCTATGTTGGCGGCAGGTAGAAAAATTGTTTTATGGTGATTAATTGAGAAAAGTTTTGGTTCGGAGACTTTAAAATCTGCAAGCCATTCCTTGCTCTAGTTAACTTTTTTCGAGAATAGTTGACAGTTTTACGTTGTTGAACCTGTCGAACTTGCTGACACAGGAGTAAATAATTGCGTTGTCAGCATAAATTCTTTGTTGGGAACTGATGGTATCGTGAAGGTCGTTGATGAAAATAAGAAACAACGTAGGTTCAAGGGTAGAGTCATTGGCAACCCCGGCATTGATGTGAAACGAACAAGAAGCGTGTCTGTTCAACGCGACCTTCTTTACACGACTTGTTAGCAACGATGGGATTAAACCAAATATTCGTCCAGAGACATCGTTACCCTTCAATTATTTGAAAATGTCTTCTTAAATAAAAGACGTTTGTCTTTTACTTAATGGCGGTTGTAGTATGTTGCTTCTGCCAGGAAATACGAGATGGTCTGAATCGAAATTAATGTTAATAAAGTCTTGTTCTAAGAGAAATTGATTTGTGGTGCCTTCTTGTAAGTTCGGTTCTGTATTTATTTACCCCCCCCCCCCCCAGCAAAATGTGGCACAGGGCCTTTTTAACTTGGTTTCTCCCGGTCATATAGCCCAGCCAAAAATATCTGTCTACTTTTGCCCATTCATGACTCTACCCTTCGGCGGAGCCACGACTGGGTTAATACTCTCCTCTCGGAGGCAGAGAGATTGACAGTGTCAAAGAAATTACCGCGAGAAAACGCGGAATTCTCTTGGTTAAGAACTACATGAAAACGATTCCTCAAAATTAACTTCAGTGAGGACTATATAGTTAAATTAGATCAGTGGTTTTCAGCCAAGGTTCATATGGAACCGTTCATGTAATATTACTGAGGAACCACACAAAAAATAGAAAATTGAAGGTATACGGCAATGTTTTAGTAGTCTATAGAGCAATTTTACATCGGAACAATTGTTACAATTGAGAATTTTAATTTCTAAAGTAATCTATGCTAAAAATAGAAAAACTCTAAAACTAGCAGAAAATAAGATAAATCGATGTTAATTAGCGTCCCTTTTACTCTACTTGTTGTTTTGATTGTAAAAGTTTAAAAAACTAAGAGGAATATATGAAGAAAGGAGTATATATATATATATATATATATATATATATATATATGAAATAAAAATATTAGAAAATTATGTTTTCATTTTGTGGATGAAACATGGATATTAATTAACTTTTGGAGAGGATTATTTTATCTGAGTAAGGTATCTAGTAAGGCCACCTTACTCAGATAAAATAATCCTCTCCAAAATTTAATTAATATCCATGTTTCATCCACAAAATAAAAAAATGAATATTATATTAATAAAATAAAATAAACCCATGCAATACTAAAAGGTCACTCTATTTCATCCACTCATAGATAGTAGTCAAATAAAAAGTGTCTACCCATTTAAAAGATTTAAGGTCCCACAAAGCGAATTACCCAGACAAAACTAAAAAGTGACCTGTCCAGAACTAAGCTACCTCGCCCCCAAACTCCTAACTTAAATCTGTATCTCTATGCTTACAAACTGCCGACGGGATAGCTTAGACATACTAAATTCCCATCCCCTACATCACCTATATATCACATTCTCAAAAATAAATCGTTTCCACCATTTATTTTCAGTTCCACAAATCACCCGAAGAGGAGCTGTTGTGCTCCGAAACATGAGAATTTTTGCGTAGTGATACGATGCTTTTATAAACCATTGTAACAACTATTACAATATATATATATATATATATATATATATATATATATATATTAATTCAGATTCAGATACTTCAATCCAAGGGAAAAAAGCAGGAAGGTAAATTCCAAAAAACCTGATCCTAATTAATATTAAAAATTTATTTTAATATTAAAAAATGATACAGGAAGAGAGCTCCATGTAATAAAATATTACAGAGCAAATATATATTAAAAAAGGATTAATTCAAAGATGTTGAATGGCCATTTCGATATGAAGATCCCCACAGGGGGACAACACATCACCTCAGAGGTTTTTTCTGTTGCTGAGGTGATGTGTTGTCCCCCGTGGGGATCTTCATATCAAAATGGCCATTCAACATCTTTGAATTAATCCTTTTTTAATATATATATATATATGTGTGTGTGTGTGTGTGTGTGTGTGTGTGTGTGTGTGTGTGTGTGTGTGTGTGTGTGTGTAAGAAAATTATGTAAAGATTAAAATTTATTATACAAATTGATTTAATATATTTATAATAATAATATTAATAGTAAATATTAATAAGATAAAATGAAATATACTCACCTGTTAATGTAAATTAATTAATATAGTAATAGACTCAACATTGTGAAAAGGGCTGATCTTCAACTAACATTGACGTCGATTGAGCCGAATACAAAAATATCTCACAGAGCAGCATCAACCAAAGGGATCTAATTGAATATATTTGCACTTTTTAAAAATTCATTAATTATTCACTTATTTTAAAATGGTTTATTATGTGTTATTTTACTTGTGTACATAAATATTCCATAAAATTGTGGGGTTCCAGAACAACCCGGATGACAAAGGCGGTTTTAATGCGTGCTATCCGGTCCACAAAAATACAACACAAATTTCAAGAAAAGACAACGCAATAAGAAATGTTGTATAAAAATTTGAAAATTTTGTATTTGACAATATATATACAATATAAACAATTTATACAATTCTGTGCATCTTCTTTTTGATAGAAGAGTGTCTTTTATACTTGAGTGAATGTTGGTTGAATATAAAAGTGTCTGTTGTATTTGAACGATGTTGGTTAAGTATGAAAGTGCTGTTTTTAGTCTGTAATTACACAGAGTAGTAGCACAACGTTCCTTTCCTTTTTATGTATCAGCTGTTAAGTTGGTGGAAAAGAAAAGTGTTTCAAATTGTGTTGAAAAGGAGTGTGAATGTGAGTTCCCGAGGGAAGAGAGAGAGTGAGAAAGAGAGAGAGAGAGAGATAAAGTCAAACGGAGATAGTAGTAATTGGTAGTGTAATGTGTAAAACAATGAATCAGTTTACTTAACTTAGTAAGTCTATGTTACTTCTCCTTTCTGGTTGCTGAGAACTGTGAAAGGTTTTATGGCCGTTACAGGTGTTTCTTCTCTTCTTTCCGTTCGTAACGGTTGAGTGGATGAGGGATTAGTTTGTCGGCACTGGTTTCTTTGATGTAGGCAGGCGCCTATCGAAATGTGTGTATCTAACACTGGGCCTCTTGGGATTGACTGGCGTGGCTGACTGTTTCGCTAACTGACAGATCGACTGCTTGCTTGTACTGCCGTCTCTCACTGACCCTCTTGACTGACTGTATTTACTAGCCTTCCCACGTAGGCTGGATGTGACACATGGTCATTTTATAGTGGGTATTCCCGGCCTCTTGACTGACTACTGTAATCGGTCAGGGGACCTCCTTAAATATAGAATTTTGGTCACGTGGGAGGATCACAGAACGAGTTTTTCTTTAGCTGTGAAAAAAACTGTTTTGCTGACGTATTTTGAATTTCTCGATTTGTCAACCAATCAGGATCCAGAGTATCACTTTTCGCACTGACTTGTGAAAAAAAAAGAAGCTTTTAGCCGTTTAAATTCACTTTTGCAGGTGTGCAATTTTACTTTGGGGTTTTCCCAAATGTTGTAGTCGTTTAAATTTGATTTTGCGGTTATGTAATCTATTTTTTGTTTTTGATCAAAACAACTTTACAGAACAAGCGAGTGGAGTAATGTTTTGGGTTAGTATTGTAAGGAATAAAATGGAAATTCAGTCACAAGTACCAAGAAGTACCATATGCAAGATAATACTCCTTCATATTTTGTAAAGGTGATTGTTTCCTAATTGCCAAAACTAGGTACCTCCATTCGATGGATATCTAAGTTTTAAATTGATTTTTTAAAAATAAGAACTTTTCTTGAAACTTTAATTTTAGGTTAATTGAAAGCTAAGTGGTATATTTACTATTTCCACAAAGCAAAATACTCGGGTCTATTTCAAACAGAAAATATATTCATTGAAATCTAAAATTCTGAGATTTTTTTTATTTTCAGTTTTTCAATCATTTTTTGAGCGATCAACATGTTTGTAAAGAAAAGTTAATTTTCGCTTTTGAAAATCTTGCAAAAATAAAATATACATCTCTTACTCGTTATTTTTTAAACATTAACAAATATAAAGTTAAATTAATCTTATTTGAAACAAATATCACTTGTGTGGTTAGGTCTTGAAGGCTGTCACAATGCGCTTAGTAAAATAAAGGAAGGTAAAGAAGTTGTTTTTTTTAATCATATCACACCAAGCAAGGCGGTAATACCACTGATGAGCAGGGGGCTACGTAAGAGTGAAAAGATTAGAAAAGAGAAAGCCGGAAACCACATCCTAAACAGGAAACAAGGGATGAGCCTCATCACCTGTTCAATAGACATGGGTGGAGTGTAAACCGGGCGATAGTTTAGTCTATCTACTCCAAATGAAAAAAAAAGTGAAAAGATTGGTATAACCTATTTATTATACATTAATATTTCGAGATCAAAATCTTCAGAATGGCAGGAGAGTTTGTGTCCGAGTATTACTTGTATATGGCATTAAATTTACAATAAAAGTATTTCTTAATCCCAAAGGTCTGACTCTTTGACCTTTCAAGTAGGCGATGACAGCACCTATCAATCAATCTGGAAATATAATGACCAAAAGTTAACATAACCCAGTTTCACATTTTGTAAGGGGAACAACCCTTAAAATATGTGACATTTTGATGATATGTTTTATAAGTTTCCATAGTAAAAGAAAATGTGCAGTTTAACATAATAAAAAAAATTAGAAATTATTTTAAAAAATCATAATTCAAAATGATTTGTATTAAGTTTAAGAGTGTTCTATTGGTAAATAAAGTATATTTTAATGAATTAATAATCAAAGACACTGAGTAACTGGAAGAAATTTAAAAGATGTTTGAAACTTTAATTAGCAAAGAAAAAAATGAAATATATTTTTATAAAAATTCATTATTCATCGAATTTTTTTTCTTCCGAATATGATATCCTAAAATTATATTATTTAGAAAATCAATTATAACTTTATCTACATTAAAAAAAAAGCGTAGTTTTAATGCATTTTTTATTTTATTATTCGGATCAGATTTTCGGAAAAATGGTCTGGTAATTAAAAAAAATGATTTATATTCCACAATGAGTTTTGCATTTAACTAATAAATAAAAAGAGTATAAATAATGTACTTTTAGAAGTTTTATGCAATTAATTCAAGTGGGGGTAACAGATGCAAAAAATATTTTTACAAAGACTTTAAAAATAGTAATTGCATAAATAATTTCACTCATTTGTGAATATGTTCTGAAAGTTTCATTAAAATCAAATAATTAGTTGAGTTTTGCAAGAATTTTCACATTAATATGTTCTTCAACGGCAAAAAAAAAAACGACTTGCGTATTATTACGTTTTGCTTAATTCTCACATTACTTAAACGTATTGTGAATCGCGGGTGAAAAACAAAAAAAGAAATTTTAATTGAAATTTCGAACGCGTTAGAAAGGATTAAAATGATTTAAAAAATAATGACAACAAAATTAGAACTAACTTTTTAATAACAGCATAAAGATTTTGATGATAAAACTTTGTTTTTATTCAATTTGAGACCTTTTAGCATTATGCTATGCTGCCTTTTAGGCAACTGAGTGGAGGTGTCTAGCCAGAATTCATCACAAACACCAAATTAATGGTAATGTTCATTCTTCTACCGATATTACTACAATAGAAAACTTATAACTTTGAAGGAAGATGTATGAAAATAAAAAATAATTTTTGAACAAAGATTTGCGGAGCTATCAAAACTGTTGCTTTTATGAAATTGCTTCTTAGTGGCTTTATTGCTTTGGTTAAAAGGATTGAAAAAACTGTAACGTTAAATCTAAACAGTCGAAAAGCTACCAAAATCAAGGAATAAAAAAAATTGTTATGGCAGTATGATTGTTAACAAGTGGCCTTGTATCAGTGATATCTGACAACCATGCTGCAGACAATATTACAAGAAGACATTGTTGTAGCAGATGCTTACTGTGTAGAAAACACGTGTCTCCTGGTATTATTTTTCCCGTAACAATTACTGTGAACTCGAATGTGAGTCCAAGTAAAAAATGAGTCACAAAAAACAATAATTCCGTGGCGATGGGTATTTTGCTGCGACTTTATAATTTTAATTTTGTGTATGCCACGTTGTTTTTTATTGTGTCGACTGTAGAGTATAGTAGAGTCAGTTGGGCACCGTCAGTGAAAAAATAATTACCATGACGCAATTTGCTACGCCAGAAATTTCGAAACGGCATGCTGTACTGCTTCGCATTAGCGACAAAAGCTACAATACAAACATTTCAGAGTGTTTGGGTTGCCAATTTGAGAACATTGCAGAGGATTCGGAAAGAGTTGGATGAGTCTAATGGTGATTATGAAGGTACGGTATCTCGCTAAATTCACTCTGATAAGAAAAGATCTCCCGAATTTGTCGATGAGGGCCTCAGACTCAGCACTAAGTACCTTGAGATGGTATCGCTGTTCTGGGGTCAAGATGGTGGCTACCGAAAAACCCTATGTCTGGCAACATGACTCTACACCATGCCACACAAGCAGAACTCAGCCATGTCTGTCAAACAATTTCTGCGACCACATCACTCCTTTCATCTAGCCACCTAACTCTCCAGACTGAAATCCCATTGATTCTAGTGTGTAGGGCGCAGTTGAGCGAGAGACCAACAAAACTCCATGTAGCACCCAACAAATAAACTGAAGACAAGAATTAGTGCAACATTTAGTTTAATATTTCAAGATATTTTTGTGTAGTTTTTGTAAATATAGCTGCTACAGTAATATATCTGTTTTTTTCATTTCTGCGTAATTTAGAAAACAATTTAGCCATTGCAAATTAAAACCATGCATGTATTAACAAATGTATTAAATTTGAAGCAAACATTCAAAGATTAGTTTCATGAAGCATTTGAATTAGAGAAGATGTTTATGCGTTTGAAATTTGTGTAGGCCTACGTGATAGACAAGTGTATGAAAGTGCACAAGAAGTCACGACAGAAAAGTAAGAAATTGAAAATGAGCGTGCTCCACTGTGGGCGGTAATTTTTCCCACGTACGACTACATCTCATAGCTAGAGTTATAATAGGGGAAAGAGAATGAATGAGAATATCATTGACTGTTCATAGGCTTAAAGAGCGTCCCCTGGCAACGGACATTTCAGGAAAGTCAAGTGGAATAAGCCATGAGACCAACAAGCACTGAGGATTTAACGTAAAATGAAATAGCTGAAAGTGTCATAAGGCAAAAAACGAAAAAAGAAAAGAAAACTTAACAATTAGCTTGGAATGAAAAAGGAGGAAATATCTACGTGAAATAAGCATTAAACTAAATTATTTGCATTATGACAAACCAGGTCTTGGCGATTGTCTAATATGAATTAGGATACTTCATTGATAATAGGTACCTCCCCTCATTCGCTGAAAACCAGCATAGCATGTTGTTAAACGCCCCAAACTGAAGAAAAAGAAAGTTTTATCGTCAAAATGTTTATGATAATATTAAGAGGAAAGATCAAAGTATTTTTAATTCTTTTATTAAATATTATGTTAATTTTTTAAATTAGTAAGTAGTTAAAACCCAGAAACGAAACGTTCACATAGATTTCATAAATTTATGTCAATTTCAGTCCACCATACTTAGCTTGTCATCATTCACTAGATATATATGGCTGTCATCAATCACTTTTCAGATCAGAAAGATAAGCCCTCTTTGATTAAGAAATACTTTTATTGTAAATTTCATGCTATAAACAAGTAATACTTGTTTAAAATCTGATTAATCTAACTTGAAATTTCGTAATTTTCCACAAACAACGTTTCACAGAGGAATATTTTATTTTTGTTAGATTTTTTAAAAACTAGTTAACTTTTGTTTACAAACCTGTCAAAATTTGAAAAATGGTCACTAGAATGAAAACTCTTCAAAATTTCAGACTCTAATCAATTTAATTTATGTTTCAAATACATCAGAGTATTTTATTTACTGGAAATAGTAAATTTAGTTATTTAGCTTTAAATTAAAACTAAAATGAAAGCTTCAAAAATGTTTTTTTTTAAATTTATTACAATTCACTTTAAAACGTAGATATCGAAAATGAGTAGAGGTGCTTAATTCATAATGTGTGTGTATGCGTGATGAATATAATTATAAATTTCTGTATCTTTTAAATTAGTTTGCAAAAACATTCTCGACATTTTTATAGCATTTCAGTCAGTCACTTAAGTGCCATACGTGATACACGCTTTGGGCGATCATATCTCAAAAAAGACTGAACTGATTGGGCAGAAGATTATCCCGCAGTAGGTTGATATTACTTTCTGCGGTAGGTTGATTGCCAGCCAAAGCTATAGAACCCAATCTGTTCTATTATTTAACCCATAACTAGAGGAGAGAGACGGATACGCTTGGGAAAGGTATACCTTTCCCAAGCGTATTTTTGTGTATGTTAATGCAAGGAATTCAACTAGAATCCGATTTGTCGTTCCGCGTCGATATCCACTGCACCACAACGCCCATCCGTTATAGCATTTAGAAAATCTAAAAAACTTGATGAACATTTTTTTTATTTTATTATTTGATTAGTTAAGAATTATTTTTCAAACACCGTGGTGTGTTGCCTGCTACTTCAGCACCAAAAATAACATAATCTGTCATTTCTATGCCAACAAACTAATATCTACCTTTTTCGCAGCTTTTATCAGCAAACTCTTTTTACACAAAACTTTTGTTAACGTAGACGAAAACTAATCGTAATTTCTATAAATTTTATGAACGTTATAGAATGTCAAAAGGCCTGTACTGTACTAAAATGTGGAAGAACAAAATACTAATTTATTTAGGTGTATGGGGTTTTGTATGAATTAAATGTCTTGTGACCTTTATTGTTTAGATTTATTTATAAATAACTAAATGTGTTGTACTGATAAATACCAACAAACAAGTTATTTTCAATATTTGAATAAGGTTACGCGTAAATACCCTTGGAAAAGGTATGAATCCGTCACTTCTCTCTCCAGCTGTGGGCTAAATAACAGGACAGATTGGGTTCTATAGCCTTGGTTGGCAACCGGTTTACTGCAGAAAGTAATGGCAACCTACTGAAAAAAAATTGCTTAGCCAGTTATGTCTCTTTTGAGACATGATCGCCCAAGCGTGTTCTGCGCATGACACTTAACTGACTGACTGATTGGTTATATAATTATATAGAATTTGTCTGAAGTTATATTCCCAATCACATAACCCTCAATGAAATTTACTCCGAACAATTTCTGTCAAATTTTAAACGATTAATTTATATGTCGAAAAAAATATTCAGTTAAATTTTTAGTTACTTTCAATTAATTTCTGTTTTTCGACATTTTAAAAATCTTTTCTTGTTTCAAAATATATTAAGGAAAAACGAAAAAAGAGTTTTTATTTTATTCTGGAAGCCTTAGAGGAATATTAGTTTAATCTACATAGCAAATGCAGATAAAAAGCCAAAATATTGCAGTTTTTATAATAAAAACAAAAATTTTAATAAAACTTGTTCAGACTACCTAAATATTAAATACCAGCTTGTTTTGACGTCTAATTTAATGGTTTAAATATTGACAAAAATTGCTCAAAGCATATTTGAGTTATTTAGGTTTATGCAGACACAAAAAGGAAAGTACAAGACCTCCTACAGAAGGCAACTGAAGAGAGTGACAAGAAAGGACTACAAATAAACTGTAAGAAAACTGAATATGCCAAATACAGGTCGGGGATACTAAAATCAAGCAGGTACAAAAATTTAAATACCTGGGAAGTGTCATAACAGAAGACGGAAAGTGTGACACAGAGATCCGAAGGCGAATTGACATGGCGAAGGAAGCATTCCAGAAGTTGAGTAAAGTATTAAGAAACAGGACAATTTTGCTAGAAACAAAGAAGAGAGTACGGAATTCCTATGTGATGTCAGTTCTTCAATATGGCAGTGAATGATGGATAATATCATCAAAGATGAAGTAAAAACTTGAAGCAACTGAAATGTGGTTCTACAGAAGGATGCTGCGAATATCATGGATCGAGCATGTGAGCAATGATGAGGTCTTAGAAATGATGGAAACAAAAAGGAAATTAATACTGAGACAGTTGAAGTTCCTGGGACATGCAATGAGGAAGGAGTGCTTGGAGAACCTGATACTAACAGACCAGATAGAGGGGAAAAAGAGACAGGGGAAAGCAACGGATAACATATTTGAAGGACCTAATCAGGTGAATGATGGAAGGACGATTGCATGGTATAACAGGAGAAGGCGTGCTCAGAGCCACCAGCAATAGGAAAACGTGGAAAGCCATGATCGCCTATGTCTTGAAGAGACAGAGCACATAGAAGAAGAAGAAGGTTTATGCAATTTGCATAATACCTTTAGACGCACTTATACTTATTTGGAAAAGATTACTAACATTTGTTTATCGCGAAAACATTGACTTGTATAATAAAATCTGATAAACTGTTTTCACCCGCAACAAAGTTATCACATGACCACATCAACTTAACTCCAAGCCAATTTTAGTGAGACTTTATCCAACACAGAAGCATAAATTTCTACTAGTATCTTATCGACCAACTATAGCCTTATGATATGATTCGGGTTCACAACCTGTTCACCTCAACTGGACCACGAACAGACCTGCTGAACTTTATACGACCTCAACAGATGAGTGTCTACCATACAGCCAACATCCACAAACGGCAAATCCAACACTTCGTGACAAATGAAGGCGAGCATGCAACACATCAGCCTTGCTGCAACAACAACAACCTCACGGCACATGTCCTGATAAAATTATAACGCTCGTTACAATTATTAATTCCTCCAAGTTGTGCAATTAGACTTTTAACACTCGTTACTGACTCTTTTGTATAGAAATGTTTTCATGATGACGACGGCAGTAGTAGTGCCCATTTTGCTGTCAGTGCTGTTAAAGGTAGTGTAGCGATGGGCGTTTTGGTGCAGTGGATATCGGCTTCGAACGAGAAATCGGAGAGCCGAGTTCGAATTTCATTTGAATTCGTTGCATTCATTTACGCGCAAATCCCCTTGGGAAAGGTATTGATCTGTCTATTCTTCCTCCAGCTATGGGTTGAATAGCAGTTCAGATTAAGCTGTATTTGAGGAACAAACATACAAACAAGATTAACCTTATTGTTATAATTGTTCTATTTTATTATTAATTATTGTTTTGAATCTCTTATAAGACCTAAATAATAAATTAAACTTTAAATTTCTACATGTATGCTTAGAAAGTTTTTTTTAAGTATATTTAACATTTTCTTTCAAGAACAGATGGCTCACTTGTTTCATAAAAAAATTGAAAAGTTTCTACAATTTAATGCTTATGTGGAATGATAACCACCAAAGGAATTTTAAATTATTTTAAAACAAACCCCACACCCCACCACTCTGACCATTCAGAGCTCAGGTTGGCAATCGGTCTGCCGCAGAAAGTAATGGCAACCTACTGTGGAAAAATCTTCTGCCCATTCAGTCATGTCTCTTTCGAGACATGATCACCCAAGCGTATATCACGTATGGCACTTAAATGACTGAGTGTTTGTGAAAACACATTTTTGAAAACGTTATCAATTTGATAAAACAAGATTTTAATTATAGCAGGTACAATCGCATCTACCTCCCATTAGCATGGGACAGGCTAGCCTCCCAGAGAGTAAAATACTACGCCTCCTTGGCCTTACACTCTCGGCGGACCTCAAATGGAATGACTATATTGAATCCATTGCCAAATCTGCTGCTATGAAAGTCGGCTCTCTGTGCAGGGCCCGGAAATTTTTCCCACCTGAAACTATTCTGCACATATACAAATCTACCATCCGCCCGTGTATTGAATATTGCTGCCATATCTGGTCGGGTGCCCCTGCTGCTCTCCTTGGGCTTCTTGACAAAATACAAAGGAGGATCTGTAACGTGGTTGATACTGACTTGGCAGACCGGCTGCAGCCGCTCTCACACCGGCGTGATGTAGCTTCCCTGTGCCTCTTCTACAAGTACTTTCATGGCTTCTGCTCCGATGAGCTTAGATCACTGGTGCCGCCTAAGCACGAATTTACACGAGATACTAGATTAGCAACTAGGTCCCACCCTTTTACAGTTAAACAAATAAGATGTAACCGTAAATTCTACTCCAACAGCTTCTTTTCTCGCGCTTCCCACCTGTAGAACTCCCTTCCACAAGTCTGCTTTCCCGACAGTTACAATCTCCAGGTGTTTAAATGTAGGGTCAATAGACACCTCCTATCACACTAACTCCCAACTATTCTCACAACACTCTCATCTACCCAACCCTCATTCTCGGTATCCTCACCCGCCTATCACCCACCCTCTGTTATTTCCTATATTTAACCAGCCTTTCTCCACTCTACGTAGCCCCCTGCACAGTAGTGGCAGTGACATGCCTTGCTCGGGGTGAAACGCTTATAAAACAAAAAAACAAAAAAAAACATCATGAGAATATATTCTTCGAATTAAGTACATTTTTAGAAAAAATAAAACCATTTTTTAATTATTAATACTATCATAACTGACTGGATAGCAATTAAAAGTAAAATTTAATTAACTTATACTTTACGAAGGAAGGTTAAAATTATACAGCATGTAAAAACCAACAAAGTATTAAACGTTTAGCTTATACCTTTTAAGTATACTAGCAGTATAGCCCGGCGTTGCTCGGGTGTAATGAAAGCTTTAAAACTAATCCATGGTCCTGGAGCTCAGACTCAGCCTAAAGAATATTTGTGTGAAGTTTGGTGAGAATCGGATAAAAATTGTGGATTTGTATAAATGACATACAGACAGATAAACAGAAACACACACAAACATCTTGCCTTTTATATATATATATATATATATATATATATATATATATTATCGATTTTCTGCACTATTGTAAGAACTGCAACCTTGAGACTTCTGAATATCGTTTCTTATGTCTTTGTTTATGAGTGTATCAAATTTGATTAAAATCGGACCCCTCCTTCTATAACCCGATTTTTTCGATTATCGATTTTCGATATTTATCGGTGGTACCTCGACACAAAACCTAGATAAGAACACTCGCAGACGCTTATGGTACAACTGTGCAAATTTTCAAGAAAATCGGTTCAGCCGTTTCGGAGTCTATAGGTAATAGATACACACACAGACACACACACAGAGACAAAGTTCCATTTATAAATAAGTTTAGATATAAGTATTAAATTATAAGAAATTTAATATACTTCAAGTAATACACATTAGAATTGAGCCGAGTATTTTCTGTTAATTATTCTTACATATTTTGGGTTTACTTTGACGTCACCGGTGAGGAATAAATAAAAGGACAACTTATCGTGTACTCAGTCAAAGGGAGAATCCACATTATATTTTGGGTAGCAATCACATGTAACAACCCGAGTCGAAATCAGCAAGAAACTATTGGTGGAACCTAAAAACACTGGATTTACTCTTTATCAGTGTTTTTTTTTTTTTTTTCTCACATTTCAGTTTTCTCTGTGGATACGTTGAATATTTTATAACATTGAATATTATAACGTTGAATATTAATAACAATATTTTAACCCGCTCATCCTCCCACTCTAGAACAAAGATTGATTCAGAAAAGAGTTGGCTTATCTGTTTTTCCTGATCAAGCGAGCATAAAATATATTTCAACAAAGCAATTCTAAGATTATAAAAATTCATATCTCATGATTTTTCACACATTAAACACTAATCAAAGATTCTTTTATATACCGTAAGTTTTCTGGTTGCAAATGAACATGGCTCTCCACAACGTTCTGTAATTTGTTACTCTGTGCAATGCTTGTCTCTTACTATATATCCCAGCTATGTTGGGTAGGTTAATCGATGCCTCTGTCCACCCCTTGTGTCTTGTGAGTGTGAAATGCTCCAAGCACTTACATTCAGATATGTTACGCACATATTATGATCAGTATCTTTCCGTAAAACAACATTGTTTCATCTGTGATTAAATTACCCCGAATTCCCTATAGGAGGATTGATATGACGGCAAATTTCAACAGTTTTTCTTTGTTTCGAACGATATTTTCCCGTTTCTTAATACTTTGTTTAATATTTGAAAGATATATTTTGCTATTCTCTTGCACTTCGGATCTCTGTGTCAATTTTTTCTGTCTTTTGTTTATCTTTTTCTTATCAAATATTTTTGTAGGGTTAAATATTTGAGCCTAAACGAGAGCGAAATAAAATTTACTCATATTCTCAACAGGATTGGCAAAAATTAATATGTTTAAGGGCTACAAGGGTCATGAACTTTTGGAAAGACATGATCGTCATAAAGAAGAACACACGTTCCGAGAAAACTGAGTTATATTTAGCCCTTATAGAGCGCCGTATTTTTTCAGAGTATGAAATAAGCAAATGCTACCCACTTCAAATACCTCGATGTATGGGTGACTTATAACAAATTTAGTCTAAAAGATAAGGAAATTTGACATAGAATACGCTGCGCTGAGGTTAGTTTCGCCCAACACCGCCAGTTGTTACAAAATCAAAACATTAATCTGAAAATTTGAGTGGTGTTCTTGTCAGATCGAAACTTTAGTATTGATCTCAGGCATGGCACCAAACCCGTTCTGAAATATTTAAACCGTCAACTGTATACAAACGCTTTCTCATATCAATGACAAAGAATAGCTATGAACAAGCTTAGCGTGTAGGTCTTAATGAGGATTACACTCTTTTAAACTTCATTGTCTAACACTACTGAATATCAAACAATTCAGATACCAAAATAACAGAAACGACACCACTTGAGAACTTTCAACAGCAGCAACAATTAAAATGGATAGCACATGTAATTCAAAGAGAAAATAATAACATAATCAAGATGGTGATATTCCGCACTATTCCAAGGTTAGGAAGGAAACCCTTATCAGTACTGAAAAGAGCGATAATATCTACCGGACTTGAGAAACCTATTTTCCTGAAAAATTGTTTTTTCAAAAGAAGTTTTCATACATTTTAATCGATGGTAGAACTGGCTGTTCGGTCAATAAACGCCGAATGTTTCTTGTGTTTTTCTTTAACAAACATGAAATATTCTGATAAAAAGGGTTTAGGTTAATGTTCTGGGTTTAGAGGACGGTTCGCTATTAGTGGGCACAATTTTAACAACATAAGATATGCAGATGACACAGTGTTGATAGCAGACACTGAAAGGAAACTGAAGGAACTCTTACAGAAAGTAGTGAAGGAAAGCGAGAAGGAAGGAATAACTATTATTTGTTGGAAAAGAAAATGTCTCCTGATTATGAAGAGAAAAGACCCAACCTACGAAGTTGAATCACGTAAATAAAGAAATTGAAATATCCGGGAAGGGTTATAACACAGTAGGCGTATTGAAATAGGGAAAGACGCTTTCAAAAGTTTTTTTAAGTATTAAGAAACAGGAAAATATAAAATTTTCCTGTTTCTTAATGTTGTGAATTTGTTGTTACAATATTTTGGTAGGTGTAGATTTTTGACACGAAATGTATTTGCGCTAAGGGACACAGGTGTTGTCGAAAGATTTGAAAAAATGGGGATTGTTTCGAATGTCAAATAAATGCAAAAAGAATACTTGTAGGATTTAGAATTTTTATTATGACTGGTGAAGTCAAGAGCCAGCTCCTACATGGAAAATTTGCACTTGAAGACAGCTGTCAGTACAGCGAGGGTGCTGACAACTCAGACAAAAGAACCTCCTCACCCACGGCATGTCACAAAAGATGCCTTTGTTTAAAAAAGAAGAATAAACTATATGTTTATATTTTATTTACATTTTGGGTCTGTTGTTGTTGCTGGCGACGAAAAAGAAGCTTTTTATTTGCATCGGCATGTTTATATGAAGAAGATAGTGAAATTTGGTCTCCGTGAAAGTCGGGTTGAAGCTGTTCCCCGACGAAATGATTTTTTTAAGTTGTTTATGTGAAGAAAAATTTTACTGTTTTCGTTGACGACAAAGAAGACGGGTTAAGTGGTAATCCCCGACGATATGAAATTTGATTTGAGAAATATTTAACAGTCATCGTTGCCCCAGAAATTTTAATTATCGTCGCAGCATTGTTGGCCCCGAATTTGCAACAGCATTGGTTTTGTTCCAGATAACATTCGTCGCCGCCATTATTGGATCCCCCTTCAAGAAATAAATACCAGGTGAGAGGGAAATATAACATTAATAATTTCATTAACTTTTAGAAACAATTCTTTAGAAATAGTTATTACTGAACACCTATGAGCGCATGATACAGCTATATTACAGATATATAACTATGGTGTAATGGATATCGGCTCGGAACGAGAAATCGGGGAGCCGAGTTCGAATTCCAGCTGAATTCATTGTATTCACTTACGCGCAAATACCCTCGGGAAAGGTATTAATCTGTCTCTTCTCCCTCCAGCTATGGGTTAAATAGCAGAACAGATTGGGTTGCCTTGGTTGGCAGCCAGACTACCGCAATCTCCTGTCCAAGCGTGTATCACGTATGGTACTTAACTAACCGAATAACAATCCTCCTATACAGCAGGGAATTATTAATAGTTTTCTCACAGGTGCAAAGGAGACTTGACGCAGCAGATGTTTAGTGCTACGAAAAGATGTACTGAACATGTGAGAAAGGATTGAACCGTAAGTTCTATGCTAACAGTTTCTTTGTTTCCAACACTTCTCGCTTGTTTAACTCACTTCCGGCTCTATGCTTTCCAGCCAATTTTAATCTTAAAAAATATAATGCAATGTTAATCGTTATCTACTGTCCTTCTAAATACGTTTTCCTCTTTCCACTCATTATTAATGTATCTGTTTTTAATTCTGTAACCCCTTGGCGTCTTTGTGGTTTTACTGCCTTGTGTGATACATGCTGGGGCGATCATGTCTCGTAAGAGACATGACTGACTGGGCAAAAGATTATCCCGCAGTAGGTTGCTTTCTGCTTCTGGTAGACTGGTTGCCAACCAAGGCTATAGAACCCAGTCTGTCCTATTATTTAACTCATAACTGGAGGGAAGAGACTGAGTAATACCTTTCTGCAGGTGTATTTGTGTGTGAATGCAAGTAATTCAACTGGAATTCGAACTCAGTTCTCCGATTTGTCGTTCCGAATCGATATCCACTGCAACACATGAGGTGATACCAAATTAAAAAAAAAGGAAGTTTTAAGGAAAATAGTAACAAAAACGTTACTTGTATTTAAAATCAGAAATAGACAGTTGAAATTTGTCGGACACATACTGAGGAAATACGGCTTGGAGAGTTTGACACGCATATTGAGGTCAATAAGGGCAATAAATGTAGAGTGACCTACCCAGCGAACTTGTGTGAACAGTGCAGAGTAGTAGAAGGTATAGAAAGAGGGTAGATCATGGTTAAAGCTATGAGCATTGGTAGTCGTGGAGAGTCAATATTGCCTACGTCCTGAAGGGACAGAGCATATAAAAGTGTCATTTTATTCGCAAATAATATTCGAAATATATTTGAATGCTATTACGATTGATTGTCTCTTCTCTAGAAGTGAAAAAAGGAAACAATTTGGTTATGAGTCCAGCAGAAAAAGATGGTTGATTGTTCATACTTATAGGCTCCAGAGAACCATAATTCAGTAGAACCCGAAGAAAAGCACAGAATTGAAACTTTATCATTTTTTTTTCGAATTTGAAACGAGGAAGAGATCGCAGATTGAGAACAATTATATTTTCCGAATGTCTGTGAATTCGTCATGCAATGGAAACTTGTGTAATTAATCTTGTAATCAATAAAATGAAATCTTGTCACATATTATAATTTGAATAATAACCAAATGAATTTTGATTAGTCTTGCAACTCAAAAATCGGATTCGAATTCAGAATAATGAGATTAGTACAGATTAATGAGATTAGATAACGAGGGAACAGATTTGGAATTTAACAGCGTCAAGTATGGTTGAAATTTCAATTGAATAGATTTTTCAGTTTCTTTTTTTTTTTATTTTATTTTTCTCCCGAAATTCTCCGAAAGAAAAAAATTTAGATTTGTATTGATGAGATGTGGTGCCATTGCTACTTATTAATTTATTTAGATTAATATCTTCTTCGTCGCCATTTATCTTTTTGTCGTCTGCCTAATTTCACTGTGAAATGGAGTCAACTGGATTTCGTTTTCTATCACTGGCATGCAATAATAAAGGTAGCCTTCTTTTTATGAACAAGATGGAAAAGTCTGTACTAGCGAATAAGTTGACCTCGTGTTAACACATTATTACTTAATGGTGTATATCATGCATAGACCGAATCCAGTTTTCGGAGTAATTTTAATATAAACTAGACTAATAACGACTTTATTTTACAAAAACAAAACACATTTAAAACACATTTATAAAACACAATACTGAATTTTCTGCTAGATTCATTAAACTGATAGTTTGTCAAAGGGAAACATTAAGTAATTTCTTAGTTTGAAACAAGAATCAATAGTGGCGAGTTTCATAAAAGTAAATTTCAAGAATTTTTATTAAATTTTTTAATTCTTTCTAGCACGTTCGAAATTTTGGTTAAAAATCTTGTCCTTTTTGCGTCAGCGGTCGACGCAATATTTACAATTAGTGTTTTTGCGTTTGTTTGTTTGTTTTTTTTTGTTTTTTTTTTGTGGGGGTAAAAACACATGAATTTGGAAATTCTTACAAAAATCAAATAATGTCGAATTTAATGAACCTTTCAGGACTTATTCACAAATGAATTAATTTATTTGTGAATTTCTTTAGAAAAGCTTGGTAAAAATATTGTTATATATGTCATTCCCCTACCTACTTCCTTAATTTCAAGGAAATAAACTTTCATCTGAAAATATTTTTATTAGTTAAAAGTAGGACTCCTTGGACAACATAAATCTTTAAGCATTTTTTAAACTATTACTCATTTCCCGAAAACCGGGTCTGAATCGTAAATTTAAAAATTCAATAAAACTATGGCATATTTTAATTATAAAATCTTTGAATTGCTTTCATAAGTAAGATTTATTAAGAACACTATTTTCTTAAGAAAAAAATCCGATGATTAATGAATTTTTACAAGAACTGTTTTATTTTCTTAAAAATTTGAATTTTTAAAAATTAGTATTAAATCTCTTAAAATTACATTACTTTCATCTGGCTAGGTCATATTAATTGAAAACTATATTTGCTAATCAAAAATTGAAAAGCTTAATACAAATGATTTTTAACCAATATCTTTAAAATATTTTTATGTATCTAAAATATAATATAATGTCTCCTTTTTTAAAATTACGTTTGACCATACACAACATTATCAGAAAATAGGAGCGATGACTATAGTAAATTGAAAATCAACATTCCTAAAATTAGATTACGAAGAACATTTTCTAGCATTTTCAAGATTACTGAGTCTTTAAAACAAAGGGGTTCACCCGTCATTTTCTTAAATTATGTTTTAACTGATAAAGTCTCCTCAGAACAACAATGAACATTTTAAAAGCTAATCAGCACTTGTTATCTCTCGTCAATTACGTAATAATGGCTGCTGTTTGTTAATAATCACCACTACTTTTTGTTTTAAATAATCCATTTCTGTGTTATTTTAAAATTAAAGTAAATAATATTTTTTCGAATTAGATTAATTATACTTTAAATCAGCTAATATTCCTCAAATAAAATTTCAGAAAATTATATTTTATTTTTGGAAGATTTTTCAAAACGAGAATGGAAGCGGTACATAGATGATGATCATGATCATCATGATTAAGCTAATATTTATCCCAGTTACATGCCCTTATTATTACCGGACAAGCTTAGTGTGTTTTGTTTTTAACTCTTGTTCAGACAATACAAGACCTAAGAGCCACTCGAGGTAGAAGGTTATTGTTAGAATTAATTTATCATTTGAAAAACAATAATTTTTTAATATTAGTTTCTCTTGAGTATTTGTCTATTTCTGAGATAAGGTAGTATTTACAGTATTTACATTATTCGGACTATTGTCCTCATCGTTGTTACCATTTGTACAACATTTCGGCCTATGCACGCTCCGGCCTTCTTCAGGTGCTAGGAACTTACAGGGTTAGAGAGAGATGACTCATGACTACCAGAAGAGGCTCTAAGCAAGGAATGAAGATCATATATACCAGTGACTGTAATAAAGGGTTCGGTTCGAAATTCCTAGCACATGAAGAAGGCCGGAGTGTACAACGGCCGAAAAATCGTACAAATGGCAACAAAGATGAGGACAATAGTCCGAATAATGTAAATACTGTAGTTTCTCTTTATTTTGGTTTTGCCTTTTAAGTGTCTTTGTCATCTTTATTTTAATTTAAGCGCTGTCTTTTTGTTCTCGATTTTGCTCTTGTTCTTTTCATTCAGCTTTTTCACCCTCCCTTATCATTGTTTTTGCAGTTTAGGGTTACGATTTTCCAATGAAGATGGATTCTCTTCCGTTTGCCCCAGAAGGAAAAGGCTGCGTTCATCTGTACACGACTCTCTCGACCCTCGCAACAAGCCCAGAGGCAGTAAACCTACGCGAACAACCCTGGCAGTTTCACACACCTCATCGTTCCACCATCATTCAACTTCTTTCTTCCACATCGGCATAGCGTTATATTACGCTACACCGTAAAGACATCAATGCACCGAGTATAAGAAAGGATTTCCTCCCCGGATCTTCGTCCCATTATTAATCATTCGGATCCGCATCTCGTAATTTCAGTTCAGACCCTTACTCAACCTTTCTTAAAATATTTCCTCCCTTCTCATAAGCCCACCATCCATATGCTACCCTCAGATTTGTCGCTTGAATCTCTTTTACTGCCTTTAGCATTGATTGAAGTGATCCTTCAAATTGGGGTATGTGGTCAATGCTAATCATCGAAAAATAGGATGAAATAAAAGTTACTTTCCCGGCAACCTTTTCTCTTCATAGGTTTTAGCGAAAGAGCACTGCTTTTTTTTATTCTTTGTCCACTGATTTGTTTTTAAGCGTTTCTCTTTTCTTTCTCTTCTTTACTTTTCTTCATCTTATATTTCCTCTTTATTAACATCGAAACGTATAGATATTTTTATCTTTATTTTTCTATATTTTAAATTCCCAGGTATTTCTTATATTCTTTCATTCACTATGCATTCTTTTAAAATTGTATTCTTATAATTCTTCATTCATGTCTGTTTCGCATTTTATTTCCTTCACCTCTCTTCAATAAATTCTTTATTTCATTCTTTCATTTTTCTTTTTTGCTATTTTAGTTTTGCTTTATTTTACTTAGCGTTCTTTCTTCTCATTCTTTCTTTTTTTATCTCAGATTACTATTCTTTCTTATTGTGCTTATCTTAGTCTTTCCTTTTTCTTTCTTTCTTTATATCTTTCTTTCTCTCTTTATTTATTGCCGTTTTTCCTTTCTTTCTTTCTTTATTTATTTATTTCGGTTTTTTCTTTCTTTCTTTCTATTTTCCTTTTTTCTTTCTTTCTTTATTTATTTCTGTTTTTCCTTTCTTTGTTTATTTATTTATTGCTGTTTTTCTTTCTTTCTTTCTTTCTTTCTTTCTTTCTTTCTTTCTGTTTTTCCTTTTTTCTTTCTTTCTTTCTTTCTTCTGTTTTCCTTTCTTTCCTTTTTTTCTTTCATTCTTTCTTTCTTTCTGTTTTTCCTTTCTTTCTTTCTTTCTTTATTTATTTATTTATTTACTTCTGTTTTTCTTTTCTTTTCTTTCTTTCTTTCTTTCTTTCTTTCTTTCTTTCTTTGGTTTTCTTCATTTTCCTTTCTTTGAGTCTTTTAATATTTTCCTTTCTTTCTCCTGACCGTTTCCTTTCTCTTTTCCATATTCCTTTCTCCTTTTCTTATTTCTTTACTGTCTTTTTTCGTTAACGCTTTCTGTTCCTTTCTCTCTTCTTCTCTCCATAATTTTTCTTTCAGCTTCACTTCCCCTCCCCACAATTTTCATCGACTTGCCCGCCCGACAGGTGGTGTTGGGTTCTCACAAGAATTCATTTCATTATCAAAATGCCAGGTCTGCTTCATTCTCCTGTCCTGATTAAAGATTGCAAAGAGGTAGTAGCGGGCCTGAAAAAAAGCCTCCAACTTACCCCGAAGAAACGGCAATGAAAAGGCGGGGCAGCTCTACTAAAGTAACAGTCATGTAAAGCAAATGTACCTTGAATGCCAGTGAATTTTGTACAGTCGCCATTTCACTTATTGGAGTAGCTCAGTCGTTAGACCACCGGAACGTAATATACGAGATCAAATATCTTGGTTACTCTCTTAAGAGTTTGTTGTGTATAATAACAACTGTGATAATATATACAGTATATTTTAACTGATTAGGTTAGACAAGTTTTATTGTTTTATACACTAAGGTTTGGTCTGTAGAAGAAGGTTACGTTAAGGGGTAGATTATATTGAAAAGAGGGAAATAACGGTTTACTTTAGACATGAACAGGTTAAGTTTGTAGTGATAGGAGAAACATCCTCTTGGGAGTCTCTTCCATAGGGCAGCGGTTTGCAGGAAGAAGATGTTTAAGTGGAACGTACTTCTTGTTGATATAATACGTAGGAAATACAGTGACACGCATAAGTATTGGATACATGTTATTTTCTGTTATAACTCTAGTTTATATTCGCCATTTTGCCTGATATTTGGTAAGTAATATCTCGTAAAGTTGTTTTAGTTGTGTGTGGAAGGAAAATTAAAAACTCATGGTGAAATCCATTTTTTTAATCAAAGTTCAAAATTACCCTAAATGCAAAAGTAATGGATACATCAATTTAATATTTTGTTGTGTAGCCTCTTTTTAGTTTCACTGCTTCCAGTCGCTTTCTATAGTTGGCCATAAGTTTTCCACACTGATCCACCGTTACTTTACCCCATTCTTCCTTGCATAATTCCTCTAATTGCTTGATATTTTGTGGATTCCGCTTATGAACTTTAACATTCTAAGTATTCCACAAATTCTCAATTGGATTCAAGTCAGGAGACTGACTTGGCCAATTGAGAGAACTTATGCCATTATTTTCAAACCATTCCTTTGTAAGTTTTGCGGTATGTTTGGGATCATTGTCGTGTTGAAGCACGAAATTCCGACCATGTCCTAAAGAAGTTGCAGATTTCTGAAGGCTCTTCTCTAGAATCTCCCTGTACATGCTACCATTCATTCTACCATGGATAACTTGTAACTAAGCAGTGCCCTTGGATGAAAAGCATCCCCATATCATAATGGAACCACCCCCAAACTTAACTATGCGGATGGTATTGTGCGTATTGAAGACAGTGCTATTTTTTCGCCAAACACTTGTCGCTGTGTTCCTTCCGAATAGTTCAAATTTCGTTTCATTTAACCAGATTATCTTTTCCCCAAAGTGCATACCTTTCTTTTCATAAGTTTCGACAAACTTTAATCGGTCTTTGACATGTTTGGTTTTCAGTAAAGACACTTTTCTTGATGATCTTGAATGAAAGTCTGTACGATACAGAGCTCTGCTAATGGTATCCTTACTTACATTAATTCCAGCACCCTCAAGATCAGTTTTAATTTCAGAACAAGTAATGAAGGGTTTTCTTGCACATTTCTGCTGATCCACCTTGAAGTCCTCTCATTTATTTTTCTTGGTCTTCTATTTCTTGGAAGGTTTGCTGCACCGTCGCCATACTTCTTATACTTTCTGATGATATTTCCTACTGTACTTAGTGCTAGATTCATTTCATTGCTAATTTTTCGGTAATTTTGCCCTTCTTTGTGACGCTAAATGATTCTATCACGCATATCTTTGGTAAAGCTTTTAGTTTTGCCATTTTTAATCCTTGAATTGCAGAATGCACATCAAAGAGTCAGATGATTAGTAGCACTATCTTGTAAGCAATTGTGTGCTTCTCTGATTGGTCAGAGATAACATTCCAATAATTTCGAAAATTTGAATATTTAAAGTCTTTTAAAATACAAAGTTTCGATTAGAAATTTGAAAAAGTGTCATGTATCCAATACTTTTGCATAGGGTAATTTTGAACTTTGATAAAAAGAAAAATGGATTCAACCATAAGTTTTTAATTTTCCTTCCACATAAAACAACTTTATTACTTACCAAATATCAGGCAAAATGGCGAACATAAAACTAGAGTTATAACAGAAAATAACATGTATCTAATACTTATGTGTGTCACTGTATGTAAGTGATATGGTGGGTGCTAGCCGTCAAGTTTAGTCCTGGCGAGACCAAGGAATGTAGTTCGTCCGAGCACGGTAGCAGCGTTAGAGTAGCGGAGAGACTCTCCACATCACCCCTGTAAGAGAGAAGTTTTGGGGTGAAAAATAATTCTTCTCCAACAATGATTCGGAGACACTTTTAAATTCTATCAAGACGGGAAAGTGAGGACTGGGTAAGTCCCGCCCAAATACAGTCCTGAGTATGACCGTAAACTGCATCCGTCAGGAAGGCCTCTGATTGAGAGTTTGTGAGGAGCATGGAATCACTTCTTAGTTACTGTTGTACCTAGATCCATCTGATCCGGGGTGCCAGCACTTGTTAGGGTCCCAGCTATGGGCAAATAGTTAACCCCAAACTGGGATCAAAACACTATGAAAGTATAAAAATAGACTTTTAAAGAAAAATATACATTTTTGAATGAAAAATATTACCGACAATACAGTTTTGAAGAAAAATATTACCATAACAAATTTTTGAAGAAAAAAAAATTATTATCATCAATAAATTTTTGAATACAAAATTAGAAGATATTTTCAGTTTCTAAAATTAAAAAATTCATCAAAATCTGATTAAATCGACCTTCTTACATAAAAAAAACACCTTAAAATCTTACTTTTTGGCATTAAATAACCCTCAAAATTTGATATGCCGTTAAGCAAAACTCAAACTCAAACTCAAATCCACCCCAAATATGCCAACAGTACTCTATTTTCGGTCTGATCTGGCTCTTATAAAGGTAAAGAATAACATGAAGAGTAAGGTACTTACTGGAACTGTACTGACTGGAGCCGATCATTTTACCTAAATTTTTAGTGATAGTTTGTATATAAGAGTTTCACTTGAGTTCAGTGTGAATTTGAAGCCCAATATTCTCTATCCTCCATATTCTTATAAACCCCACTTATATTTACCTCTTAAATTTATATCTCACACCTGATTCAGTAACCTTGGTAACCCCTCGAAACTTCTACTGAGCGAAATTTAACAAAAAAAAAAAATAAAGGAGTATTAAACAGAAAAATAGAGTAAAATATACTCGTAGGGTCAGTAGAGTTCTGTAAAGTGTAACATGAAATAGCGAAATAACGATATAAGAGATAAACTTATGAATAAAATTTATTTATGCAGACAACTATATACGTAAACCCATATAAATTAACCGAACATATCAATTTAATTTTGAGATTTGAATAAAAATCAATATATGAATAAAACTGCCTTTACATTTACTTCCTTTTTTAACATATCAAGTATTTTTTTAATCGTAAAACTCCGAGCAAGGCGGTAACGCCACTGATATGCAGGGGGCTACATAAGAGTAAATAAATTAGATAGGAGGAGAGTAAAGAGAAAGACGAACCAGTTAAGGAGGGGAATACAGGTGTGATGACAGTTGCAAAGGTGGAGAGAAAGGAAAAGATATACAGGTTGATATAGAAAGAACTCGAATCAAGTGGTTAAGAGATGAGTATTGACATTGCATTTAAACTCCTGGAGGTTGTAGCCGTCAAGAAAGCAAGAATATGGAAGCGAATTCCACAGGCAGGAAGTGCGAGAAAAGAAGCTGTTGGATTGGATTTGTTAGTTGCATTTCGTTGATCTAACTGTGAATGGGTGATACCCAGTTGCCAGTCTGGTTGCACGAGTAAGCACCTGTTGCAAGGACATCAGTGACTTAAGTTCATTGGAGCAGAAGCCATGAAACTATTTATAGAACAGACAGAAGGAAGCTACATCCCGTCGGTGTGGAAGTGGTGGAGGTATATTTCATGGTTAGGTTATGCGTTGTGGTGCAGTGGATATCGGCTTGAAACGAGAAGTCGGAGAGCCGAGTTGGAATTCTAGTTGAATTCATTGCATTCAATTACTCGGAAATCCTCTCGGAAATCCTCTCTTCCCTTCAACTATGGGTTGAATAGCAGGACAGACTGGGTTTTTAGGTTTGGTTGTCAACCAGTCTACTGCATAAAGCAATGGCTACCTACTGCGGGAAAATCTTCTGCCCGGTCAGTCATGTTTCTTTCGAGACATGGTCGCCCAAGTGTGTATCACGTACGGCACTTAACTGACTGATTGTATATTTTAACAAAGTTAGGAATCAACTAATGGAGACAATAGTTAAATGAATGACTGCTTCTTTAAATGCAGAGCATAGCAAATAAAAAATAATTTGTCATTGGTTTCAAATGATTCAATGTTCATAAAGACGAGTTTCTGCTTGATACAAGAAATTATCATTATAATACATTCTACAACTATTTTCATGGCTTCTGCTCCGATGAACTTAAATTTACTCGAGTAACCAGACTGGCAACAAGGTCCCACCCATTTACAGTTAAATCAACCAAATGCAGCTAACAAATCCACTCCAACAGCTTCTTTTCTCGCACTTCCCGCCTGTGGAACTTCCTTCCATACATTTGCTTTCCTGACGGCTACAACCTCTAGGAATTTAAATGCAATGTCAATACCCATCTCTTGTCCACTTGACTCCAGTTCTTTCTACATCGCCCTGTATATCTTCTTTTCCTTTCTCTCTACCTTCGCAACTGTCTTACTGTGTTACCATCCTTCTCTTGACCTTTCTCTGACACTCCCTGTAACTGGTTTGTCTTTCTCCTCACGCTCCTCCTGTCTAAACTTTTACTCTTACGTAGTCCCCTGCGCATCAGTAGCGGTACCACCTTGCTTGGGGTGAAACGATAAAAAAGTTAACCTATCTTGGAAAAATATGGAAGAAGTCACTGGGAACATTTATTGTGGATAAAAGCTTTAATAGAATGAAACAAAAATAATGAAATAAAAAAAAACTAGACATCAAAGGAAAAACACCTTGTCATGTTTAAAACATAAAGTGTATTTTTAAAAAATAATTTCGCATCATAGTAATTGATAATACCAGAAAGGCACAAGGGGTTACTTGATGCAAAAGGGAATGAAAAAACCACAGTGAAGAGAAAAGACAATAAAAGAACAGGAAGACAAAATATGACGATGAGAGTTGTATTTAAGTTTTTGAATATCCAGGTGGCAGGGAAATAAGGAGCCAGACGATAGTTCCGGTGGTGATAAGTGCAAGAAAAGAAACTTTTAGAATACAACTTAAGGTTACATCTAGCTATTTCAACTGTAAAACGATGAGACCGTTTTTGTCAATCTAGTCGTACGCTTAAATCCAATCAGTCGATGCACTAAGAAGTAGAGCTCATTAGAAACAGTGCCATAGTAATATTTACAGAAGAGACAGAGGGATGTCACGTCATGGCGAAAGGAAAATGTTTTAAGTCGAGATGCCAGAACAGATCCAATAAAATTACAGCTTCTTCTTTGATATAATGAATTTAAGATGCCAACGACTATGCACACGTCAGTATGTTAAGTGCCAAAAAGAGACATTGAGAAGGCAAAAGATTTTCGTTACAGTAGGTTGCCATTACATTCTGGAGTAGACTGGTTGGCAACCATGACTGCAGAACCCAATATGTCCTGCTATTTAATCCATACATGGAGGGAGAAATGACGGATTAATGCCTTTTCCGAGGGTATTTGTACGTAAGTGAATTCGACGAATTCAACTGGAATTCGAACTCGGCTCTCCGATTTCTTGTTCCGAGCCGATATCTACTGCACTACAGCACACATTCCATGTATGTAAAATTAACAGAATATTTTGAAAACAGAGTTTTCTATTTTGTTAGATTTTTTTTTATTCTATTTGGTGTAAATTAATTTTTGGCAGAAAAATCACTACCCTTAATTGCTATTTCATACATCGTTTGCTTCGCTTGAAAAGTCATTGACCGGTATGTTTTATTAAGGAGTGTGATAAGTTACATTGGTTACAGCATATAAATCTATAATAAAGATGGCCGATGAAGCGAATTCAATTCACAGAAATGATCATACGATCATAAATTTCGAATTTTTGTATATGCAAAAATATATATATTGGTTCTGAAAATAAAGATTTTTATTTACATTTAGCCATTTGGCAGGATCAGTTTTAATAATTAATTTTTAGCAATTAATGTTAATAGGATCTCCATTGAAATTTTACCATCAAGCCGCTTCCTATTGGATTTATATAAATATATATATATATATATATATATATATATATATAAATAATCGAAATATTTGGCTTTGTAAATAGAACATACTATTTACATCGAACACTCCAGCTAGATGAATTTTAATATTAATGAAATTAATATTAATAGGATCTGTTTTTTGGGATTTTACCTATTTACTCATCCTTTTGGATTTAAAATAATATATATATATATATTATGTTTTTAATCCAAAAGGATAATCAGGTAGGTAAATCCCCAAAACCCGATCCTAATTAATATTAATTTCATTAATATTAAAATTGATCAAGGTGTAGAGCTCAGTGCAAACATTATATTCTAAATACAGAGCCAAATATAAAAATAAAACAAAATTTCGATGTCTAAATCCGTTGAATAACCAGTTCTACGGGGACTTTCCAGTTTCCTCAGCAATGGCGAAACGAAATACTTATTCAAATTCAAATGACAAAAGATTTTATACCAGTAGAAGTCCCCCAAAATGTTTTTCTTCCCCAGGAAAATAATGAGACATAGGTACATATATATATATATATACAGTACTGTGCAAAAGTATTAGGACAAGAACTATTTTATCTTTTACGAGTCATATTAACATAAGTAAACAATTTAATTAAAGTAATTTTATTTGATTTACTCAACAAATGCTTTAACAAGAAAAAAATACTTGTTACAAAATAAATTTTATATTTAGTATAACAGCCATTTGTTTTCATCACAGCCTTCATTCTGTCAGGCATTGACATCACCAGCTTCTTACCTGTATCTGTATCTCCTGCCAAGCAGTTTTTTCCCAAGGTGTGTCTTGCGAAGTAACATTAGATTTATCAATTTTTTTTTTATCCAAAAATTCTTGTAGATGTTCAATAGGATTGAGATCAGGGCTTTGTGGGGGCCAATTCAAATTCCGAAGCCTTCCTTCCTCTTCCTTTTTAGTTAAATAATTCTTACAAAGGTTTGGCTTTTCACCCTGTATTTGAATTTCAGTGAGGTTTTTAGAAAAATCACCCCTGTTCTAATACTTCGCACACTACCGGTAGTGTGCAAAAGTATTAGGACAGGGGTGATTTTAAACTTTATTTTGATGCCTCATAAAAAATAAAATAGTTCTTGTCCTAATACTTTTGCACAGTATTATATATATATATATATATATATATATATATATATATATATATATAAATTTGAGATTTAATATAAACATGTAGTTTAGTATCACCAACTTTCTTTTAGTTTTCTTTTATTGAAAAAAAAAGATCACCTATTTTAAATATTCTTTTAAATCGGTGCACTGAATGTAGAAATATAATTTCACTCGTATTGGAGAAACGAGAGGAAAATGTGATTTCATTGCTACAAATAATTGTGGGTAACCTTGCAATGGCGAGAGATTTAAAGTAAACAAGTCTTTTAAAAACAACTGACGAATAAAGCGATCATTTAATAATGATCTGACATATTTCCTCGGGCGGCTTAGACCATCATCTCTGAAATTATTTCCCCAAGGTGAGATAAACGAAAGGCAGATAACTATATCAGAAAGTCTCTATTCATCTGTTTCACTGCGAATTTACGAACGAAAGTCTTGTGATCGTTTATAATGGAAACGATTCGTGTAAGGAGTAAAATAAAAATCAAATTCAGAGAATATCATTATCATCATCTTCTTTAATGTGCTTCTGGACGTAGATTATCACGGCTCTCCACAACCACCTATCTCGTATAGTTCTTAATAATGTCTTTTTTATCATCTTTCCTACATTTCGCATTGTCATCTATTTACATTTATTTAACACATTTTACAGTGTTTGTGGCACAAGGCCGAAAGATGGGTGGGGGAACAAAACTGAGGATGGTCTTCCGTAACTATCTTATACCTAGCTAATCTCTTTCGCGACCCAGACATGCGTTACAATTTGTCTCAATCACCACAAAAACTTGTCCATCGACACTCATACTGCCGTACACCACAATACCACAACGCATACCGGGACCTAAAAAATAACCCACAATGAACATAAAAATTTTGGCAATATACAATATTTACAATAACTTTTCACATGAAATGACAAGGGGGAGGGGGCATGCATTGTCATCTATTTACATAAGTACCTCAGTTAGGTACCCAGATGTTGCAAAAAGAGGGGAAAAATGTGTTGGTAAAAAGCAACCACAGGAAAGTATTCCAAACAGACGCGCCAAATTCACACGTCTGGTCTTGATCTCCGAAACGCTATTCTCACTTAAACGACGGCTCGAATAACAACGCCCCCTCAAAATGAGCATACCAAGTTTTATGCACTCGGCCTAGCTACCACTCAGCCAATGAGCGCTCAGCACAGTAAATATAAACGGCTACAAGCGACATCAATTCCATTTACCAAGAAGTGCTGTCCGATTCTCCATCTGACCAACGCTTGCCAATTCGCCGTCGCCACACTCCCTTACACCCGACTCTGGCCCGTTTGGGTCGCCGAGACAAGTCATTGCTACACTTCTCAACGTCATTTTTGCTATCCATATATTGTGCGAGTGGCAAATTTTCCAAACCCTCCTTATATATTCCAGAAAGTTTTACTATCTCTTTCTAATTCTAAGTATAAATATCCTTTTTGTTTCGATTTCCCTTAAGACTTCCTCATTGTCTACAGACATTGTTAACGTTATTCTCAGTATTTACCTGCATAACCACATTTCTGTTGCTTCCTTTTCATTTGTGGGGGTATTTTCTAAAATTTTCTGCTACATAGAATGGTTACACGGAAAGAAAACTACAAGACCTCCTACAGAAGGTAGCTGAAGAGAGTGACAAGAAAGGACTACAAATAAACTGCAAGAAAAGAGCAACCCAATATGACAAGTACAGGTCGGGGATACTGAAATCAAGCAAATACAAAAATTTAAATACCTGGGAAGTGTTATAACATAAGATGGAAAGTGCAACACAGAGATCCGAAGGCGAATTGGCATGGCGAAGGAAGCATTCCAGAAGTTGAGAAAAATATTAAGAAACAGGATAATTACGCAAGAAACAAAGAAGGGAGTACTGGATTGCTATGTGATGTCAGTTCTTCAATATGGCAGTGAATGCTGGACAATATCATCAAAGATGAATGAAAAACTTGAAGCAACTGAAATGTGGTTCTACAGATGGATGCTGCGAATATCATGGATTGAGCATGTGAGCAATTATAAGGTTTTGGAAATGATGGAAACAAAAAAGAAATTAATACTGAGTATCAGGAAGAGACAGCTGAAGTTCCTGGGACATGCAATGAGGAAGAAGGGCTTGGAGAACCAGATACTAACAGGCCAGATAGAGGGAAAAGGAGACATGGGGAAGCAGTGGATAACATATTTGAAGGTGGATGATTTATTAAGGTAGAAAGGTTTTGCCTAAATAAGTTTTGTTAAATTTAACCAACTAGGTTTGTGCTTAATTTTTTATTGTATTTTGCTAAATTTTGAATAGGTTGTGGTTCATTAAAATGAGAACTTTGGATAAAGCTACCAAGATTTATGTTTTAATTGTAAATTTTTTTTGTTTAAGTAACAGTAAAGAGGGCAGCCCAATATGCTACATACAGGTGGGGGATACTAAAATCAAGCAGGTACAAAAATTTAAATACCTGGGAAGTGTTATAACATAAGATGGAAAGTGCAACACAGAGATCCAAAGGCGAATTGGCATGGCGAAGGAAGCATTCCAGAAGCTGAGTAAAGTATTAAGAAACAGGACAACTTCGTTAGAAACTAGGAAGAAAGTACTGGATTGCTACGTGCTGTCCGTCCTTCGATATGGCAGTGAATGCTGGACAATAGCATCAAAGATGAAGGAAAAACTTGAAGCAACTGAAATGTGGTTCTACAGAAGGATGCTGCGAATATCATGGATCGAGCATGTGAGCAATGATGAGATTTTGGAAAGGATTGAAACGAAAACGAAATTAATACTGAGTATCAGAAAGAGACAGCTAAAGTTCCTGGGACATGCAATGAGGAAGTGGGGCTTGGAGAACCTGATACTAGCAGGCCAGATAGAGGGGAAAAAAAGAGAGGAAAGAAACGGATAACATTTGAAGGGCCTGAGCAGGTAGATAACAGAATGGGGGTTGCGTGGTGTAACATGAGAAAGTGTGCTAAGCGCCACCAGGGATAGGGAGACGTGAAAAGCCATGATCGCCTACGTCTTGAAAGGCCATGGGACATATATATATATATATATATATATATATATATATATATATATATATATATAACAACGCACTAACGTATGCTTCTCAATCGCCTATTCAAATACTGCATAGTCTGAGCTATAAAATTTTGCCTTAGCCTCCATATTCACCTGATATATCTCCTGCTGATTATCACTAATTTAAACATTTTGAGCTTTTCATACGCAATAAAACATTTTTCAATTAGGAAGATGTAATCGAAACATTTGAACTGTTTATCAAAGGAGCATATTTTTTAAAGATAGAATCAAGAACTTAGAGGTACGCTGGAGAACAATCATTCATCGACATAGTGCCTATTTCAATAAAATAAATTAGTTATTTAACATTTCAGAAGCGTATTATTCATTTTTATATAAAGTGCATCAATTCATGTGTGACAAGCTAATATAAACAATACTTTTTTGTCGGACCTGTACGACCGACACCCCACCACTTTATTTTTTTGCTTTTAATTTTTTAAGACTTTTTCAATGCATTCTAATCGATTAGACCCTAAACTTTCAGATTAGCAAAAAAAAAAAAAAATAGAAAAAATTCAATATTTAAAGATTTTTATTGGGTGCTCAGTTTCTCATACAAAGTTCTAGTAAACCTATCCCCCAAAACGGTCTTTTTCATTAATTTCCTACAAATTTTGAAAAAAAAGGGGCAACAACTCGTCATTGTTTTTTACTCGACCTCAAAGCGAGTGTTTCTAATATGGGGGATCGATTTGCTAGAACGTTGTAGGAGAAATTAAGCACCCCTAAAAATCTTTAACTATTGATTTTTTTTTTCCAATTTTTTTTTACTAATCTGAAAGTTTAGGATCTAATCGATAGGAATGAATTTAAAAAAATGTTTAAAAAAATGAAAAGCAAAAAAGTTACTGTGGGGTGCTGGTCGTACAGGTCCGCCTTTTTTGTTTCGTTTTATAAATACAGAAGTTTTACGAATACTTAATGATTAGCAGTCAGGTTTAAAAAAGCAATTTTACTGACAGATGTTCTGAGTGATGTATAAGATATAAAAGTCAGTTCAAATAAATACTTGCAAGAAATAATCGAGAGAGATGAGGCAAAAGAAACTAAAACGGTTGTTTTCAAACGGCGTTTCCCATGTGAACAATTCAAGAATAATTTATGTAAATTAAAATTTGGCCAGTTTTAAAGATTACTTTTTCGAACGCTAAATATATTAACACTATTTACATTATTCGGACTATTGTCCTCATCTTTGTTGCTATTTGCACGATGTTTCGGCCGTTGTACGCTCCGGTCTTCTTCAAGTGCTAGGAATTTCGAAGAGAACCATTTATTACAATCACTGGGGTATATCATTCTCATGATACGTCGTACAAATGGCAACAAAAATGAGGACAATATCCCGAATAATGTATATCTTTTAAGTACTACCTCATCTCAGAAATTTAGATAAATATATTAAACTTGCAATTTTCAATCTGCGACATCCGACCTGGCTACATGGAAGAAGCGATTTCGGTGTTATTTTCATTAAGTTTCAAAAGAGTAGCTCAACCAACCTTGTTCGGAGGCTTAATGCTTAATGCTTTTCATTGTATTGTTGCTGTTGTTAAGATTATAAGTTTGAGAATATCCAACGTTGTCAGGACGATCAAATATCTTTGTATAGATATTTTGCTATCAATATAACTTTGAGCCATTAATATTACCAGCACTGGACGATCAAATTTCTTCTTTCTATAGTTAATCAATATAACCAACACTTCTTCTATGTGCCTTGGACTTTCAAGACGTAGGCGATCATGGGTTTCCACGTCTTTCTATCCCTGGTGGCTCTTAGCACGCTTTCTCATGTTACACCACGCAAACCTCATTCTGTCATCCATCTGCTCAAGCCCTTCAAATATGTTATCCGTTGCTTTCCCCTGTCTCCTTTTCTCTCTATCTAACCTGTTAGTATCAGGTTCTCTAAGCCCTCCTTCCTCGTTGCATGTCCCAGGAACTTTAGCTGTCACTTCCTGATGCTCATTTTTTATTTCCTTTTCGTTTTCATCCTTTCCAAAACCTCATCATTGCTCACAGGCTCGATCCATGATATCCGCAGCATCCTTCTGTAGAACCATATTTCAATTGCTTCAAGTTTTTCCTTCATCTTTGATATTTACCAGCATTCACTGCCATATTGGAGAACAGACATCACATAGCAATCCAGTACTCTTTTCTTTGTTTTTGGCCAAATTTTCCTGTCTCTTAATACTCTGCTTAGCTTCTGGAACGCGCTCTTCGCCATGCCAATTCGCCTTCAGATCTCTGTGTCGCACTTTCCGTCTTCTGTTACAGACACTTTCCAGGTATCTAAATTTTTGTAACTGTTTGATTTTTGTATCCCCCACCTGTATTTGGCATTTGGGGTTGCTCTTTACATTTGTTATCAATATAACTTTGTATCATTAATATAACCAACACTGGACGATCAAATTTCTTCTTTGTATAGTTACTTTTGTTTACGATATAACTTTGAGTCATTAATATAATCAACATGGGCAGCTCAATTTTCTTCGTTCTATGGGTGTTTAACAGCATTTTAGGAAAATCATAAACATAAACACAGTTAACACTGGATGCTCAGATCTCTTCTTTCTATATTGGCTGTTGTTTTAGGCGATCACATATACTGTTGGATAGTTGCTGTTGTGAGTAATATAACTTGGAGATGTGTCATAAGTCAGTCAACTGCCATACGTGGTACACGCTTTGGGTGATAATATCTGGAAAGGGGCATGACTGACTGGACAGAAAATTGCTTTCTGCGGTAAACTGATTGTCAGCCAAGGCTATAGAACCCGATCCGTCCTCTTATCTAACCCATAACTGGAGGAAAGAGACGGATTAATACCATTCCCAAGAGTATTTGCGCGTAGGTGAATGCAAGGAATTCAACTGGAATTCGAACTCGGCTTCCGACTTATCTTTCCGAGTCGGTATCCACTGCACCATAATGCACATTCGAAATGTTTCCGAATTTCAAATCTTTTCTTTGAATCTTGGCTGTGGTTAACACCCTGTAGCGATAAGTGATTAGTTGGCATACATTACATTACAGATTAAACCCAAAATATATTTTAGAATGCAAGTGTTTTTTTTTTATATAATATAGTTTAGTAATACAAGTATTACTGGTTAACACATAGCGGGTGGGGAGATGAGTGGGATTCATATTTTTTCCAAGTTTAT